>NW_026846588.1:265511456-265635218 GCF_025583915.1 Anolis sagrei ordinatus | reverse complement strand
ATGAACAACAAAACCTAAGGTCCAGTTCAAATTTTTGGCTGCCTGCTTTCCTGACTGCACCAGCCATTGTACCTGTTATGGTTTGATATCAGTCAAGTCTGCTGGATGTTCTCTTGTTTATAATTGAGTAGATATTCAGTTCTTTTAAAAAAACTGTCACCTTGTTCCCATTCACATACACACACACCTTGATATACATAGTTTTCTTCATTATATCTTACACCCTACAAGTTATATTCTATTTCAAAACTCAATGTTGGCAACCAAATCAGCCCAGCATGTAATGCTTAGCTTACTTCAGTTGTTGCAAACTGAGTTCAGAGTGCAAAAATAGTTCACACTGAATAATAATAATAATAATAATAATAATAATAATATATTTATTTATTTATTTATTTATTTATTTATTTATTTATTTATATACTGTCTTATTTCCCCAAGAGGACTCAAGGTGGTTTCCAACATTCAATTGCCAGACAACACAAAGATCATACAAAAATGACCATTATAAAACATACACACAATCCTATTAAAACAATCACAAACCAGTGAAACCATTTAAACCATTTAAAAGCCAGTTTCAGTTTTACTCCATCAGATGGGATTCAAAATACCAATGGCCAGAATTTTGAAGTGGACCTAGTCAGCTATGAAAGGGCTGGGCAAGGGCTAGTGCAACGAAGTAGCACAGGGCCGGGGAAGTGGGTAAAGTGCAGAGCAGGGTCCTAGTTGATGGCCAGGGAAGGGCCTGGGGCTAATCATTTTCAAAGGCCTGCTGGAACTACCTAATTTTCAGGTATCTGCAGAAGGAGGAGAGTGACAGGGCTTGTCTTATCTCTCTGGGGAGGGCATTCCAAAGTCAGGGGGAAACCACCAAGAAGCCCTCTCCCTTATTCCCACCAAACGTGCTTGTGATGGTGATGGGAGCAAGAGAAGGGCCTCCCCGGCAGATCAAGAGTCCATGCCGGTTCATAAGGTGACATGGGATTGCAGCGACAGGTGGGGCCCGAACCGTTTAGGGCTTTGTAGGTCATAACCCAACCCTTGAATTGCATCTGGCAACTTATTGGTAATTAACCCAACAAGAAGGAGAAGAAAGGCAGGAATGGATTCTTGCCCATCTCAGTAGGCCCAGGCAAAAGCAAACTGGGATAACTCTCATACTTTGTGTACTCCTCCTCACTAATAACTTTTGCCACCTTGACCTCAGTCCGAAGTTGCTTAGCCAAACTTGTCACAATTTTAATTTGTCAAATCCTGTAGGATATCATTTAGATTTAAAATTAGAGAAGACTTCTGATTTTTTTTCTATTCCAAAGTGAATACAGAAGTTTTCAATGGCGTTGCCAGTTCACACTGTGTTCTTTTATGAGCAAGTGTTGATTTTCCAACACGTTACTGTTGTTTTTTGCTTCCCCTCCTTGCCTGATGATACCTCTTTGGTTCATGTCAAATCACATTGCCATCACTGAATCCCCACCAGTTCTATATAGGTCACAACAGGGTAGGCTTTGAGTGTTCTTTGTGGGACTGTGCAATTGTGTGCAACACAGAATGCTATTCCTCCCATTTAGTCAATGTGTGTTAATTTGGGAACCTAATGATGCTTTGATTATAGCCATTCAAGTTCATAATAATAGATCACAGCCCTGCAACAGGAAGAGATGGTAGCAATTTAAATGTAATTCTTGATTCATATTGAGAATGTGAACTTTTCTTAATGTTGGCTGAAATGGCTAGGTCTAATTAAAGGCAAGGCATTTCAGAAGGAGCATGCTTAACAAAGGCTGTTTTTGCTTCCTTTTCAGTCTTAGTTTGGAGAACAAAAGACATGTTTGAATCCTGGCAGAAGAGACAATTGCTACAGCTGTTTGGTGATGGAATCAGCAGAGTATGGTCCTTGTGTCCACAGGACAGGTATCTGCAGTTTCATTTATCCACGCTGGAAAAATATATTCCCTCTAAGCCAGAGTTTCTCAAACTGTGCTCCTGCAGGTAGTTTGGACTTCAGGTCCCAGAAATCCCAACCAGTTTACCAGCTGTCAAGAATTGTGGAAGCTGAAGTTCAAAACATCTGGAGGACCACAATTTCAGAAACCCAGCTCTAAGTCATCTTGCACAATTCTATGGCATTCCCAGGCAGAAAACCCTTCATTTCAATAGGGATTGCTATTATCCAGTCTAGAAATATCCATGTGAAATCTGAAAATTCCTCCTTTGTTGATATGGAGGTCATACTTTTTCTGAGCTCTGAAACCCAAATGCATCCATTTCAATTGCTATGGCTCACTGCTATGGAATCATGGGAGTCATAGCCTTCTTCGGCTTTCTCTTCCAAAGAGTGCTGGTGTCCACACCAAACTCAAAATCCCTGCATTCGATTGAACTGCAATGCAGGATCACACAACTGAAGAATCCCTGACAGATAGCCATCCAGCCTCTGCTTAAAAATCTCCATAGAGGGAGACTCCACCTCCACTGTTGAACAGCTCTTGCTGTAGGAAGTTCTTCCTAATATTTAATTGGAACCTCTTCTCCTATAGTTTTGGCCTATTGCTCTATTTCTTAGTCTTTGGAGCAGCAGAAAACAAGTTTTGCCCATCTTAATTATGACATTCTTTAAAATATTTATACATGACTACCGTGTCATGCCTTCTGGCAATGAAGATCCACATAGCTAATGCAATGGTATTCCCCATAGTAACCTATGGATGTGAGAGCTAGACCATAAGGAAAGCCAAACAAAAGAAGATAGACGCTTTTGAACTGTGATGTTCAAGGAAAATTCTGAGAATGCCTCGCACCAAAAGATCCAACCAGTCCATACTTCAGGAAATAAAGCCTGACTGCTCATTGGAGGGAAGGATTTTAGAGGCAAAGATGAAGTACTTTGGCCACATAATGAGAAGACACGAAAGCTTACAGAGGACAATGATGCTGGGGGAAATGGAAGGAAAAAGGAAAAGGGGAAGACCAAGGGATGGATGGTATCCTTGAATTGACTGGCTTGACCTTGAAAGAGCTGGGGGTGGCCATGGCTGACAGGAAGCTCTGCCGTGGGCTGGTCCATGATGTCACAAAAAGGTGGAAGCGACTGAATGAATAAACAACATTATGTCCCCTCTTAACCTTCTTTTCTCCAAACAAAATGAATATGGCTTCTTAAGCTACCCCGCATAGGGCATGGTTTTCATATTTTTTCCAGCTTGTCAATATCCTTTTTAAATTGTGGTGCCCAGAAGTGGATTTCATATTTTATATGAGGTCAAATCAAAGCAGAATGTTTTGACTCAGAGACTAAATGATTCAGAGTAAATAAGATTACAACCCATATTCTTTGCTTGCTATTTTGAATTAAATCCCAGTGAATAAGTGGGATTTACTCCCAAATAAACATGGGTTGTCCCAAGAGAAGCAGCAGAAGAAAAGTACTGAAAGCTATCCATACTGTCCCAGGAGTAAGTATATTACTGAGTCAAGATAAACTGGCATTTGCTCTTTGTATCAAGACTTTGCAAAACTAAGGTGCTGCCAGATGTTGACTTTTATGGCAAATCCAGTGAGTCTAAAACACTACCACCCATCACTCTTTATCTTTTTGATGTTTTTCATAGTGTGTTCATAACTTGGTTGGCAGAAATTTCAACATTGCTCTAAACACAAAATGGAAACCTACACATATTTTACCCAGTTTGTGTATTCTAAGAGTTGTTGTCCAACATAAGCAAGCTCTCATCAAAACAAGACAAAAACACAGCAGTTTAAATTAAGAAGCCACACCAATGAAAAACAGCTCATCAAAACAATCAAGTCATTTTCTCTCTGAAACTTCCTATAACTTTACCCACTACACATCTTCCAAGAAGATGAAGATGTCCTTTGAATGACTGAGCTATGTGATATGGCTCTGCGGTGCTGGAAACATTGTCCAAATTGGGTATAGGAGCAATAGAATTGGTTTCCAGATTAGTTGCAGAAAACAGAAAGGCTTGGAATGATTACAGATCAAGGTTAAGGAAGAGACTGATAAAGCAGGGTGGCAGCTAAACAAAAGATAAAAATAATGACCAGAGATGACTTGCATAACTTTAAAATGATGTAATTAATACATTAAAATAATTGCAGATTTCTCAGACTTAGATACATCTTACACCTGAAGATCTCATCTGGTTTCTTCAAGCTTTATTTAGACTTCTTCTGATTCCTTGACTACAGACTGAGTCAGTTTACTCAAATCTAATGCTCAACTTTTTTGGCTAAATTATCTTGCCAAAATTAGAGTGTGCATTAGATTTGCATAATATGGTAATCTTAGTGCTGAGCCAAAGCAAAAGGAAAACTGCTTCAGGAGCATACTGAGTTTTTGGTCAACTTTAGATTCAGTTTGGTTATTTAGAGTGCTGATTCAGAAAATTGCATTGGATAGACCACATCATCTCTAGTTTCTGATACAGAACATATGCCATCCAGTAGTTGCCTTCTGCTCGTCCACAGAAAAACATATTTAATAAGCCTTGGCACTATAAGAAGGTTTTATGAGACCAATCACTTTCATTGTAATGGTGTAGTAACAGTGAGGCCATGGATCATATTTTAGTTCTTGTGGACTACTGATGGTCCATGAACCACAGATTGGGAACCACTGAACTATCACAAGAGAGCTAGGCTCCTGTCTGTTGATCTCCCTGTTCACCGCCTACCAGGACATTATGATATTTGAGCATTGTGTGGTCAGGATGAATTTCAGCCTCTGCATTGATAAACAACATGAGTTGTGATGAAACAGACTGCCAACCAACAAGTTTCAAACAAAATCTCAGCATTTGCTAGATTTTGTTATGCCTCCCAACTTTCAAAGCAATTCATGGACAGTTAAATAGCTGTAGGATTTCAACCAATATCTTTTAATCGGCCAGTCTTCACAGTGGCTTGGATGTGAACAAAATTTTAAAATAATTGGAAAGAAGGGAAGATCAAAAGAAAAGCAAGAATAGTCACAGCAGTTCTAAATGGTCAAGCAGTTGTATCCTATTAGCTGTGGTTTTGAGGGGAAAGGCAGCACATATGTTTCAGCCTTTTAGAGCAAGGAACAGATTAATGTATTTGGGGAGAATACAGTCCATAAAAAGGAATAATGGAGCTTGTGTGGGGTATCCTTCTGTCTGCTCTCCAAAGCAGAGCCGCTGCATATACAGTAGGAATGAGAAAAGAACTTAATTTCAATTTGATTTTGATGGTCAGCTGAAATGTGGGTGCATATGGCAATTGCAGCCACCTTTTAAAGAATTTACATTCATTTGTCAATTTCTACCAAACCACTCCACTTTTTTTTAAAAAAAAATCAAATCCAGAAGAAAGCAAAATTCACAGATTTCCTCATCAATAGTGCAGAAGTCTTGATATGGAGAAAACTGTTATGTGCCATCTATTGGGTTTATCTTATTGTGACCCTATGAGGGAGAGACCTTCAAGAGACCCTGTTATGAATAGCCCTGCTAAATTCGTGCAAACTCAGGGACAAATCTTCCTTGATGGAGTCATCATCTCAAGATAAGTTTTCTTTCAAAACAAATCAGCAACAACAGTTTTCTTCACTGCAGAAGGAATGGCTGCCAAGATCTCACTATCATTTCTATGCAAACACACCATAAAGGTTATTAAGATGGGACTGATTATGAACTGATTCATGTTGTTCCCTGATTATGAACATTTGCTCAGTTCTAAAACTGCAGAAGCATATTTACACATATTTTGTGCACAGCGTGTGTCTTGCATCAGACGAAATGTAACTAATATGCAATCAAAATCTACTCTCATGTAACTTAAAACTGTTAAACCTGGTCCTAGCCTTTAGCAGTGGTTCTCAACCTGTGGTTCCCCAGATGTTTTGGCCTTCAACTCCCAGATATCCTACCAACTAGTAAACTGGCTGGGATTTCTGGGAGTTGTCAACCAAAACACCTGGGGACCCACAGGTTGAGAATCAATTCTCTAAGGCAACAGAGAGCAAGTCTTTGCAGAAGCCTTTTATGTATTTAAAAAGTGTGATCATGTCACCCTTTAGTCCTTTCTTCACCAAGTTGAATATGTCCAGCTCCTCCAACCTCTCCTCAAATATTTTGTTCTCCATAGCTTCTCTGAACTCATATCCTTTTAAAAATGAAGCATCCAGAACTGAACACAATACTCCAGATGAGGCTTGACTAATGCAGAATATAGGAGGACTATTACTTTCCTCAACTTAAAAGCTATGCTTCTATAAATGAGGTCACAACAGCAGTTGCCTCCTTTGCTGCAACACCACACTTCTGGCCTGTGTTGAGTTGACCTGTCGTGTCAGGAGCGACTTGAGAAACTGCAAGTCGCTTCTGGTGTGAGAGAATTGGCCGTCTGCAAGGATGTTGCCCAGGGGACGCCTGGATGATTTGATGTTTTTATCATCCTTGTGGGAGGCTTCTCTCATGTCCCATGTTGAGTTAATCACCAACTATTGTCTCAAGGTCTTTTTTATATGCATGCAATACTGCTGAGACAAGAAACTTCCTTCCTAAACCTGCAGGGGTTTTAGCACAGCTGGTTAATCACCAGCAACGATAGATCACACCAATAAAAAGGTTGGCAGTTGGAAGCCCAGGTCAGGGTGAGAACCTGACCTTCAGCTCAGCTTACTGTCCACCTAAGCAGTTCGAAAATTAGGTACCGCCTAAGCAGGGAGAAATTTTACAGCATTTTATGGCACCATAAAAAGGAAATGCCATCAAATGCCAGTGAAAAAAGAAAGGAGGAAGTCTGTGATCAAGGGCTCTTCATCATAGAGGATGGAGCAATACCACCCTCCTGTGGCTGGGATCGAGTACCACCTTCAAGATGCCGAAGCTGGGGAAAATGGCAACATATACCTCTATTAATTGTCTGTTCTGTCTGTTTAACGGCATTGAATGTTTGGCACGTATGTGTTCTGTGATCCACCCTGAGTCCCCTTTGGGGTGAGAAGGGCGGAATATAAATGCTGGAAATAAATAAATAATTTTTGCTTTTGTGGCCTAAATGTGGAATGTTGCATTTGTCTCTATTGAATGTTGTTTTATTATTATTAGACTAGTTTTCTAGTTTATCAAGGCTTTTTTAAAAATTCTATTCCTTATCTTCCAGTTTCATGTTGTCTGCAAATCTGATAAGGATTCCCTCCACACCAATGTCTAAATCACTAATAAAAATATTGACGAGCTTTGGATCCAAGGCAGAACTTTGCGGCATTTCACTTGAGACCTCCTTCTATTCTATTCTGAAGCAGAGCCCCTGCTGACACCTCTCTGAGCACAGTTTTCATACCAATTATAGATCTTGCATTGTACATAATGTTTTAATTATTGTAAATGTTCAAATTGGCTTTGGAGAGTTGGTCACTCATGGCTAATTATCATTGTGTCTCTTTATGATCCTCCAAAAGTTTGCACATTTCAGAGTGAGTGACATAAAAAAGTAATGACTGTGCTGTCATTCTACAAAACAGCTTACATATCACTTTCTTGATGTGTTGTTATTATTGCCTTTTGCTGTCTCTAGAAACACATTTTGAAACTGAAGGCTTGGATGATAATAGGAAAGCATGCAAATGTAAATCCCCATTTCTTCTCACCTGTGAGAATGAGAAAGTGCATTCTCTTTTCCCCACTTCACCCATGATATGGGCAATATATTTTCTGTCAGTCTTGAGAGGTGTTTTCTATTTGTGAGGACCTATTTCTTGTGCACACTTTCAGAGTTCTGCAAATTATATATCTAAAATAATGACAGCTGCTGCTTTGTTTTCTGGATTTTTTAAAGAAAGCATTGCATGGGCTTGTTGCTATTGTCATTTGCTGTCAAATCCCTATGAATGAGTGATCTCCTAAAGCCCCATCACCAAATACATTTTTCCAGTCTTGCAGTCTTTCCAATGTCTCACATACTATGGTGTCATGATATATCCAATGTACAAAAGCCTCAGTTTAGTCATCTTCACTCTAATGAGAACTCAAGCTGTAGCACAGCAGGTTAAACTGCTAGCTACAGAAAACTTGCTGAGCACATGGTTAGCAATTCAATGCCGAAGGTCGGGGTGAGCTCCCATTGTTAACCCTAGCTTCTGCCAACCTACCAGTTCAAAAACATGCAATTTGAGTAGATCAATAGATACCACCTCTGTGGGAAGTTAAACATGACCAGGAGGATCTATGGACAACAGGCCCCTCAGCTTCGAAAAATGAAACAAGAGCACCTCCCCATGGCCAGAGTTGAGCATCCTCCAGACACTGAAGAAAGGGAAATGTTTCTCTTTGTTTGTATTGTATGACATTGTTGTTACTGTATAAAAGGCATTGAATGTTTGCCTATATATGTGTATATATTGTAATCCTCTCTGAGTCCCTTGGGGAGATAGAGCGGAATATAAATAAAGTGCATTATTATTATTTTCTATTTTGTTTAATCTGTCAAAAATCACCTGGGGTCCCACAAAGGCAGGATATGAAAGAGACAAACAGAAAGAGCTCCTATCCTGAATAGGGCCACTTCTATTTAGCAGCTTAGGCACAGTACAAGAATTTTACAGAAATTGGGGAAGACACTTACAGAAATTGGGGAAAACAAACATTCAAAATAAAGATATCTTCGACTTCCACTCTACAGAGATCAATATGACAGTTTCTGGAATGATATCTGCCTGTCCCTTGAGATACATCAGAGCAAAGAGTTGAATACAAGAAATGTCTAAGAAGGCATATGAAAAACTTATTGCAGCCCTGATCTAGAAGATGTTGTTATTGTTGTTGCTGCTGCTGCTGTTGCTTTCCTTCAAATCATTTCTGACATATGGCGAGCCTATCACAAAGTTTTCTTGGCAAAATTTCTTAGGGAGGGGTGTTTGCCTCTTTCTCTGTCTGATTTGAATGGAATACTCAATGCAAATGTAGTTGATACGGAAGAACTTCATGCTCAATGGTGTTACGAGGGACATCACTTGTAAGGTTATTTTTGTGGTATCAGCAGGGCTCGCATCTGTCTTATCACAAGAGGTCATTCCCAGAACTCAGGTTTTCATTCCAAAATTTAAGATCATATGACAGTCCTGATTTTGCAACCCTAGTTATCATTATACACTATATTTTCTATAAATTGTGCCTGGACTGTTCTGAGGGGGTGCGGGCAGTGATATGTTATGTATGTGTATGTAGGCTGGGATGAAGAGCAAACACAAATCCTTGCTTTTTTGTGCCATTGCAGATTACTCTGCAAGTCATGCAGTATGGGTTTGAATTGTAAAAAAGTAATTTACATAATAGATTTCTAATTCCCTGGAGATTAAACCAACAAAGCTTAAGAACAACAAGTATACAGCCATCATCAGCAACTATCAGGTCACGTATAACCATAACCTGAAACTTCACCTTCGGGATCCAGGAAAGGAAAGGCAAGAGGGAGAAAGGTTTTTGCTAGGGATGAATGGTATAATCTCTTTCAAGTATCTATCGGCTTCACTCAGGCCCGTAGCCAGGATTTCGTTTCGGGGGGGGGGGGGTTTTCAGGGGGTTTCGGGGGGGCTGAGTTTGGGGGGGGGGGGCGAGTCTGAGTGAAAGAGGGTCTACCCTAGCAAACCTTTTGTATCATTATCCCAATACCCCCATGCATATGGGATATATTGAGTATGGTGATCAGATCATGATATGAATAAACATAACAGTTTAAATAATGCACCAGTAAGGCCTTTTCGCGAACCACCATGAGAATTTCGGGGGGGGGGGGGGGCTGAAGCCCCCCGAGCCCCCCCCCCCCCCCCCCCCCCCCCCCCCCCCCCCCGGCTACATGCCTGGCTTCACTTGCATTCATTCATACATCAGCTTCCTCTGGCTAATGCACCAATCTGCATGTGAAAAATTTGCCACAAAAGTATCCATGAAATCTGAATCCACAACTTCCAGTGACTGTGGGAGTTTTGCTCCAAATTAGTCAATGGAGGTGACTAAATACTGCCACTGTTTAATATTTTCGGGAGTGGGGGTGGGGACAAATTAATAATTAGGACAAATTAATAAAAAGATGCAAACTAACTGTTGGAAATGTGACTCAAAGGAAAGCTCGTTCTACCACATGTGGTGGACGTGCAGGAAGGCCAAAGAATATTGGAACAAAATCCATGAAAAAACTCAAAAAATCTGAAATAAGTCATTCCAAATATGCCCAAAAATGTATCTATTAGGCCTAACAAAAATCTATTTTAATAAGAATGAGGAGAGTTTACTAATGTATGTAACAACAGAGGCAAGGATAATTTATACGATGGTGTGGAGATCAGAAGACAGGCATGTAGCCGGGGGGGGGGGGGGGGGGGGGGGGGGTTAAATAATGTACCAGTAAGGCCTTCTTGTGGACCACTCTTTTTCACTCTTTTTGAGTTGCAAAATCTCTCATGTAGCATGGCCAATTTTCACGCTGGTTTGGGGATTCGGGTAGCTGTAGTTCCCTAATAAACTTTCCCAACCACAAGGCCAAATGGAGATTCTATTTTCCATTCTACTAATTCCTTAAATCAGAAGTGAATGAGCACTCTGCTCAGAGGATTTCTTCTGCAAAGTAAAAATGTGTGGCCACCCTCTGTTTCCTCTTTCCTGTATATGATAATAATTTTCCTTGAGTGAGTTTTTCTCCCCCCAAAGAGAGAAGTTTTTTTCAGTAAACACATTTCAAATCTGTCAGCTGTCACCAAGTCACAAACAAATTACACTTCATTAACATTGTTTAATCATTTCCTCTGTAAGATTTGGTGGAGGAGCATAGTTATTCTGAAGCAGTAATTTTCTCTTCACCTGTAAGGGCTTGGCCATATTAAATCATGCCCACAGGACTATTTAAATGGGGGCAGTAAAATGTCACCATCGACCAAAACAGAGGACCCTGATTGTGTATAGTCAGAGTCACAGGCATTGAACCATCCATTGACTTCAGGGTTGTTATTTCTGGGGAGAGGTATGGTTAATATTTGTAAACCCCATGAGCTTCTTTGAATGCTAAGTTGGACCCTGAATCTACTGAAATAGTATCATATATACTTGTCTCTAAGTTCATAAACCGGATGTAGATGCACACTATTGTAATCACTGAAAAGTATACAATGGGATCTTCTGAACTATAGAATTCATACAGTTTGACTATACTTTAACTTCCATAGCACAATGCTGCAGAATCATGGGGATGTTAGTTTGGTGAGGCATCAGCACTATTTTGCAGGCTAGAGATCTTGTAGAACTACAGCTCCCAGGATTCCATAACATTGAGCCTTGGATGTTAAAGTGGTGTCAAATTTTACAGTGTAGATGCAGGGAAGATAAATTGTGAAAAGAAAGGGATGGTGGGGGAAAAAGAAAAAGGGAGAATGGGCAGCAAAGATAAAGCTTATTTGAGAGGCACCAATAAAGAGGTAATAGACAGAAATAAAGAGGGAGAGATTAAAGGAAGGAAGGAAGGAAGGAAGGAAGGAAGGAAGGAAGGAAGGAAGGAAGGAAGGAAGGAAGGAAGGAAGGAAGGAAGGAAGGAGGGAGGGAGGCTTGGTAAGAAGAGAAAGGCAGACAAAAAAATCAATGGCAGCCAATGGTCCATGCTGGGTGCCTTTCTCTACAGAGGAGTGGAGTCCCCCATCCCCTTCACAAATGCAAAGGAGTAAAAGGAGTTGGCAGAAAGCAACCAAAATATACAACAGAATCATAGAGTTGAAATAAAAGACCTCAAGGGCCATCTAGTCTACTCTCATTCTGCCGTGCAGGGACACACATCCTAAACATCCCAACAGATTACCATTAAACCTCTTTTTGAAAATCTCCAAAGGAGGAGTGTGCCAGGATGTCCATACACAGCTGCCACTGTGAAGAAGGAGAGGTTGGGAGGATGGATGGGAATACACTATAGATAAGGCCATCTGGTCTTATGAGAAAATGAAATTGTAGGATAGCAATTATAGGAATTGAATGTAGCTAGTAGAGAAGAATGGGACAGGAGAATGATATGCACGGGAGTTGGTGGGAAACCATTAGAACTGTCTTTCTTATGGATGTGGTAAGACGGGATAAAGCTGTATCCATATCCAAATATTGCCCTTTGTGAGTGTGCTTTTGTTCCAAGAGTTTCCAGGTCTGTCCACTAGGCAGTTTATTCCATTGTTGAACAGTTCTTCCTGTCAGGAACAGTTCTTCCTGTCAGTTCTTCCTGAGGATGGTTGTTTCTTTGGAGTAGAATTTGCAGTTTTAATTCTAATTGCAGTTGCCCAAAAGATATACACTCCCTTGAAACTTCTTAGTTAAAATATGCACTCAGAGATTAAAAAAAATTCTTTGAAAGATAATATATCAGGTTTACTAACAAACTTCTTATATATATTCATCATACTAATCCATAGTTCAATGTCTTTAAGCATATAATTTAACAGCTGAGACACCTGTGTGCCATTACATGAATGCTTGTGAATATCACTTGTTCAAAAGGTTTACTTCTAACAAGGTCATGCTTTTCCTGACTAGTAGCTTCCAAAAGGTGGTCTCCACATATTCATGGAGATTCATATTTGCCAAACAGACGTGACATCATTTTTACCTTTTCAATAACGTTATGGTGCAGTTAATTTCAAAAGGTTATGGAATTTCCAATATTTTTCGATTCCTATAAAATGTGTTCATATGGACTTGGTACTTTTGGGAAACAAACCCCACATATGGCTTCTGATACGAGGGGCTACTGATAAGTCTTTGGCTTTACCCAGTAAAAAAAACAAGATAGGAAGATGAAACTTTACATTTATTCCACATACTCTCCCCTGATATCAACACACTTCTTACATCAGTATTCCAAGTTCTGTAAGCCTTGCAAACAGAAAGATTTCAGTTATGCCTCAAACCAGTCATCCGTAGCAGCCATGGCATCAGAAATGATGTGAAATTTGGTATCCTTGAAGTGTTTCTTCAGGTTTGGAAACAGATGATAGTCAGAGGGAGCTAGATCCAGTGAATAAGGTGGGTGGTCAACCAGCTGGAAGCCTAGCTCCACCAGTTTTGCCATGCAATGTGAGCAGAGGCATTGTCTTGCAGGAACAAGATTCCTTTGGACAGCTTGCCGTGCCTTTTGGCCTTCAGAGCTGCCTTCAATTGGTCCAAAAGTTCAGTGTGATACCTTGCATTGATGGTGGAACCATTTTGAAGGTAGTCCACTTAGCATCACAATCTCCTTATCCCAGAACACAGACACCATCACCTTAGTGGCTGATTTTTGCACCCTGAACTTCTTTGGATAAGGAGAAAAATGGTTCCTCCACTCTTTTGACTGCTCCTTGGTTTCAGGATCATAAAAATAAATCCAGGTCTCATCCATAGTGACCAGTTGATCCAGGAAGTTCTTATCAGTCCAGAAACACTGACAAATGGACTGGGAAGTTTTCACTCGCATGTTTTTCTGATCTGATGTCAAACATTTGGGGACCCACTTTTCTGAGAGCTTCTTCATGTTCAAATGTTCATGGATAATGACACAAACATGTTCACAAGAAATCCCCATGATGCCTGCTATTCCTTTAGCTGAAATTCATTGATTCTCTAGTATGAGGTTGTGCACAGCATTGACGATTTCCAGAACAACAGCCACTCTTGGTCGCCCAAGACATTCCTCATTATTGGTGCTGAGGTGGCCCATTTTAAATTGGGCAACCCAGTTCTTAACTGTAGAATATGAAGGGCATTGATCCCTCAAAGTCTGCATCATATCACCATGAATATCCTCCATGGACTTTCCTTGCAGAAACAAGAATTTTGTCATTTCTCTGCTCTCATTTGCTGTGAATATCGTCTTAAACTCCGCCATTTTGTTTTACCGCATGCCTAGATTACTGTTGCCATAAGCTACAAACACAACATTTTGAAAACATATATTAGACACCTAAGGCTTTCATGTGATGTAACATTCATTACCATAGAAACAAAACAAGAATACAAAGCCAAAGACTTATCAGCAGCCCCTCGTACATCACTTCAAATGAATGTAGCTTTTGATAGAAAATGAAGTTCTCCAACACTGCTGTGAAAACATGCTAACATGTAATGGCTTATTCTAGAACAGTAATAAGAGTCACTCCCTGAATTACAGCAACTTTGTACAATAGGCTTCATTTAGCCAGCAGAGTGAATTTCAGCAAAATAAATCACTTCATCATGGTAATTAACTTAGTGTTTGCACCAAAGGAGCCTGTTAGTTGAGGACAATCAACATGACCATAAAACACAGGGAGCTGGCAAAGCAACTTTGCAAAATTAGAAAGTTAAAATTGATTAGCGAAATTCTCTAAGTTGCAGTGGACTTTCTGTGCAGAGCAAAAACAATGCTTCTGGGAAAGAAAGTAGGTCTAGGAACAAGATTGGCAGAACAAAAGAAACAGCTTTTTTGTGTTCATTCCTAGCATGCTGTCATGCATTTAAAGGGGCACAAATAATCAGCTCTCACAACAGAACAATATGGAGCTCATCCACAAACCATCATTATATACAATGGCTGTAATTTGAGTTTCATTGTTTTCTCCTTTGGAATATAAGGATTTGTAGTTCTGGGATATCTAGAATTTCCAGCCAGAGAGCTCCAATACTACTATGGTCCAAGTCCCCATTTCCACTGCCATATAATGCAATTTGAAATTGAATTATATGGTCAGTGTAGACTCATGCAATGCAGTTCAATGCAGTTAAACTGAATATGGGTCTACATTGAGCATATAGTGCATTATATAGTAGTGGAGATGGGGCCCTATAGGATCCAGATATTGAATCACTGTGCTATAACTGTGTAGAGTGTTTTGTAAATAATCAGAAGGGAACATAGAAAATACACATTTATAGCACTTTAATGTCAGTGGTACCATCTTATAGAATCCTGAGATTTGTTCGTTTTTGTGAGGTATTTAGGATTCCCTCCTAGAGAACTTTAAAGCTACTTCATAGAATTATATAATAGAGTTGGAAGAGACCACATGGGCCATCTAATGTAAGCCCCTGCCATGCATGAAAAGCACAATCAAAGCACCCCCGACAGATAGCCGCCCTGAGTCGCCTTCGGGCTGAAAAGGGCAGGATAAAAGTGTGGTAAATAAATAAAAAAATAAGCCTTCTGGCCTCTGTTTAAAAGCTTCCAAGGAAGGAGCTTCCACTACATTCTGAGGCAGAGAGTTCCACTGGTGAACAGCTCTTACAGTCAGAAAGGTCTTCCTAATGTTCAGGTGGAATCTCCTTTCCTGTAATTTGAACCCATTGTTCTGAGTCCTAGTTTTTAGTTCTGCTCCCTCTTCCTTATGACACTTTTCAAATATTTAAACATGACATTCATGTCTCCTCTCAACCTTCTCTTCTGTAAGCTAAACAGACCCAGCTCTTTATGCCACCCCTCATAGGACACAGTCTCCAGACATTCGATCATTTGAGTTGCTGTCTCTGGACACATTCCAGCTTGTCAATATCCCTCTTGAATTGTGGTGCCCAGAACTGGACACAGGGTTATTCTAGGTGAGGTCTGACCAAAGCAGAATAGAGAGGCACCATGACTTCTCTTGATCTAGACACTATATTCCTTCTGATGCAGCGCTAAATCCCATTTTTTTTTCAGCTGCTGCATCACACTGTTGGCTCATGTTCAACTTGTTGTCCACTAAGACTGCAATGATAGAGCTTCCTAGGAGATAAATCAAAATATATGATGAAACTGTACATCCCAGGATTCTATAGAATTCTGTATACTATACTTCTTTTTTTCCCTTCGAAATCTGGATCTTGAGTCTGTTCATGATACTAACTAAATAATAGCAATAAAATCATACAAAAGTGTAAGACAAAAATACAACCAGCCATTTTTGAGGTTAAAAAACACGTGATTAAGTAAAAAAAATTAAAAACATATTGACGTTCCCTTCTTTGACAACCACTAATTGCAAAAACCTGGTTCTAATAGAGAGGGCTTTGCTTGCCAATATTTTATTTCAAAATTATTTTCCTTCTTTAAAAAGTGCATTCAATTGCAATGAATTAGATAACGTCCGTACACACAAACAGTGCCAAATATTTGTATGACTTGATGCCAGTCAGCGATTTAATGACCCCAGTTGGTGTTTCCTCTTGGCTCTGTTTTGGATTTTCTTCATTCCATTTTCACCCAGTCTCATTGGTCTGCACTGCTGTTTAATCCTCTTGGCTGTGGTCATCCCTGTGATTTTGTTTATGAGCATTGATAGCATTGTCACGTCCAACGTCACATTGTGTCATCACAAGCAAAACCATCTGGGCTGCCACAGCCAGAAGGATTAGTCAGCAGAAGGGTAAACAAAACCAAAAGGAGTGAGAATGAAAAGGGAAAAAAGAAAGGAAAGAACAACATTGAAACAACATGAAAAGAATAAAAACATCTAAGAACATGATGTGCTCTCCAACCATGGAGAATAAAAGAACAAACTACATAGCCAGTTGTGTCTCATTTAGACAACTAAGCATGCTCTGTGTTGTCTAAATAGGGCTTAATAGTTGATGTCAGTGATCTCAAAGTGGCAATTTTGGAACACAAAGATTTCAAGAGGAGACTGAAAATGAGTCAACTGGGGTACATTCATAAGTTCTAGTATAAATGGTTGGGCCATGGTCAATGGTTTCCTAACATGCAACCAATGAGATGCTATATGGACAGATGTAGCAGAAGAGTTCCATACGTCAACCTTTGCTATGATCCCCTATCACCACCTCCAGGACTCACAATATTACTGCAGTAGCATCCCTAATGGCCATCCCAAGGGTTGGTGAAAATGTGCACTGGAGATCAGAGAAGTATCTGGCTATATTCTCCTAGCCAGATATGACTGAGGAAACCTGCCAAGATCCAATACGGTTCTCTAGAAGTCTTGATAGATGGCTGTGTGCATCTGGCAATGGGAACATAGCCTCCCTGACATCTGCCAAGAACAAACACAATTCTCTAGGAGTCTGAGTAGATGACATCATCAGTATGCATCTGCTATGGGAACACAGCCTGTCTGCCCCACTCCAAGATCCAACACATTTCTGTACTGGTTTCAGAAAATGATGGAGCCTCCAGTGGTGCAATGGGTTAAACCCTTGTGACAGCAGGAATGCTGACCAAAAGGTCAGGCATTTGAATTGGGGAGTGGGGTGAGCTCCCATCTGTCAGCTCTAGCTTCCCATGTGGGGACATGAGAGAAGCCTCTCACAGGGTGGTAAAACATCTGGCATCCCCTGGGCAATGTCCTTGCAGACAGCCAATTCTCTCACACCAGAAGCAATTTGCAGTTTCTCAAGTTGCTCCTGACATGAAAAAAAGGAAATGATGCCATTGGTGTGCATCGGGCTATGGGAATGTATAATCCTCAACTCATTCCAAGGCCACATCTAAACTGCCATGTAATACAGTTAGAAATAGCATTATAAATGTCCAACGTAGACTGACATAATGCAGTTCAATGTAGTCTCACCATATAATACAGATTCAAACTGCAATATGCAACAGTATAGATGGGGCCAAGATCTGAGAAACATCTAACTATTCTCCTATCCAGATATGTTTAGTGCATCTTCTGCCAAGGTCCAACACCAATATACCCACCCTGGCTCAATGCTATGGAACCAAGGAGTCTGGTGAGGTACTTGTACTCTTGGGCAGAGAAGGCTAAAGACCTGTAAACCACAACTCCCATGATTCTGTAGCATTAAGCCATTGCAGTTTAAATGTCATCCAATTGCATTCATACTACAGTATACATGTACCCCATAATAGAGGATTCAATCCATTTTGTAAACTTTCCTGAGCATTTTAGAGGTAGTTGTGATCCTGCTAACCCTTTTATGTTTTACGCATAACTTTTGTAGCTTTTATTTTGCTTTATTTGTAGCTGCCTATCTGCATTTAAAACAAATCTATTCTTCTGGTGACATTTCCCAGTTTTGCTAAAGGAGAATGTATGCACTGGTATTGTTTCCATTTAACCATCCAATCCAACTCCTGGATAATCTGGCAGGTGGTTCAGCCAGCCGTGCCCTCAAACACTTTACCGTTTCAGGTAAATAATCAGAAAGTGCATCAACTTGACATTGTAGCATGCCGTTCGCCCCGCTGAGAAACAAGAGCCTCAACTCATCAGGCCTTCCTTGTCCTTTGAACTGCACAAGAGGGAGATAATGAAGTACCGATGAATAATTCAAGAGCACGGCCAGTGAGAATCCGGCAGTTGTTACGCTCAGATGCCAAGGACTGAGATAGAAGTGAAGTGCAGAGAATCAAGCAATATGCACACCAGATACTGTACTTCCCAATTGCCTGTCAGACCAGTCTTCCATAATTATAGAGAAGGCGGGAATTCACAAGAGAAATTATCACAATTATTACAGTGATCATGAGGGTTCATAATAGTCAAGAGGGGTCATCATGAGTCAAAGATAGTTTGATGGCAAGCAACAACAACTACTGAAAAAAGGGGAGCCAAAGCAAGCTTGGGACTATGGACTATGGAGTAGGAGTATTTATTTATTTATTTACTTACTTCATTTCTACCCCACCTTCCTTGACCTGAGAGGTGACTCAAGGTGGCTTACAAATCCGGCAAAAACTCATTGCCACACAGGTAAACAATAAAACATATCACATAAAAAATACACAATCCCAGCATATAAGCAATTAAAATTCATAACAATCTATCAGACAAATTAAAACCACATATAAAACACCAAGTCATGATCTCATGTCCAAATTGTTTCCCAAAATCCATGGTCTATTATTCAAGTCGTTGAAGTTTCATTCCATAGTTTCCTATTCACCATATGTCTGTGTAAAAAGCCAGCCTGGGAAGAGGTTGGGATTGAGAGCAGAGCCTCCCCAGTTGATCATAAAGCTCTTGTAGGCTCATAGAGGGAGATATGTTCAGACAGGCAAATTGAACCAGAACCGTATAGGGCTTAATAGCACTTTGAATTGGACCCAGTAGCAGACTGGCATCCAGTGGAGCTGAAGTAACAGAGGAGTAGTATGCTCCCTCTATGCTGCTTCATTTAGAAATCTGGCTGCCACCCACTGGACTAGTTGAAGCTTCCAGGCTGTCTTCAAAGACAGCCCAATGTAGAGAGTATTGCAGTAGTCTATGCAAGATGTAACGAGAGCATGGACTACCATGGCAAAGTCTGACTTCCCAAAGTATGAGTGCAACTGGCACACAAGTTTTAATTGTGCGAAAACTCCCCTGTCCACAGCGGAAACCTAAGGTTCCAGGTTCAGTGATGAGTCCAGGAAAATTCCTAAACTGTGGATCTGTATCTTCGGGGGGAGCTGTTACACTGTTTAGCCAGTATTGCACCACCTGAAATCTGCCAGGAAGTAGCAACCAATAGTGAAAGGACGAAGGCAGAGACATCTCTGGCCCATTCCCTGTTTGGATATCAGCCAGCATGCCAACAACTTAAATCAATAAATAGTTTTCTAAGATCTACAGAGACACTCGCTGGGGCACTTCAGCAAGCAAGAGTCCAAAAGTGGCAGGCTAAAACCCAGAACCTCAATCAATGGCTGATGCCAAATGAGAGACTCCCTCCTGGGCACACAGAAAACTGTCAAAGGACATTTAATAGAATTCCAAGTTTGCAAACTTGTGTTTTTATTTTTTTAAAATACAATACAACTGTTTGGTTTGCTCCTGATACGATAAATAAATAAAGGGGGAGTGTAAGCCTGTACCCTGTTCATCCTTACAACTGACCAGGTGTACCTCTGTCTTGTCTTGATTCAATTTCAATTTGTTTGTCCTCATCCAGACCTCCACATCAAGCACCAATTCAGGACCTGAACAGCCTCCTTAGCAGTAGGTGAAAAGAAGTGATAGAGTTGGACATCATCTGAGAATCGCTCTGATACATTTCAGAACCGATTACAAAAAAACTGAAATTCAAAGCTCCTAGATCAGAATGAGCAAGGGTTAGATCAGAATCCCACTCCTTGTTCATACTCAAGACATTTGAACATTGCACATAATTCAGATCTGTGTATCCTATTGGAATAGCTCCGTAAAGGCCGCTTTTTGACTACAAGTACCATATTCCCACATGGATTCTGGAATCTCCCATCCCAAACGTAACATTTCCAAGCTCCGCAAAGGGTAACCAGTGCCATCCAAAGCAAGTTGTAGCCCAGCAGAAAGAACAGCAAAATGAGTAAGTTTTTTAAATGATCTTTTAACAATCTTGTCTTCTTGGGTGTTACAGGGAAAATTCAGAAGCCCCCTTATTTTCATGATAGTTGCAACATTTCTCCAACACCCTCATGTCTCCCTCTCACCAACATTTTACCACTGATAATTCAATCTGAATTATGAACAAAGATGTTTGCTTTCCATCAGATCTGGATGTCAAGTCAGTATTTCTCAAGGACCTGGGAGGATGGAGCTCTACGCTGAGGGTTGTGAGCATCCACTTGGTGTGCAACACCATATTTTTCTGCAAACACAAACACTGTGTTACTGTTGACAAGCTGCCTGAAGAGCAAATCTGAAAATCTGCAAGGGATACCCTGGAGGCTTTGGAGAACACAGTCCCTGGTGCTTCCTTAATTAGGTGGCTCCAGCTGCAAATCTTATTAAGAGAGAAACTTCTCTTGCCAGGAAGACTTTGACAGCAAATATCGAAGGGGGTAATTTGGGCATGAAGAATGGGGGAGCATGGGAAACAAACCTGAATGCACAGAATTATTTTTATTTCATATAAAGCCATTCTTCATCCCATCTTTTTGCCTCCATTTCAATTAACCTTGAACTTTGGGAGTTATAGTTCATTTCCATTCAAAGAGTGCTGTGAAATCAGCTGACAACAAATCTGCACCAACTGTGGCATGGATACCCAACACTACCAACTTTGAATATCAGAAGGGGTTTGGAGGGAATTTGACCTTGAATGCCGGGAATTATAGTACACCTACAATCAAAGTGCACTCTGAACCCCAGCAATGATGGATATGGACCACATCTGACACACACATCCAGCATAGCCAACTTTGAATACTTGTGGAGTTTGGAGGGAATTGATTGTAGATGCTGGGATTTATGGCTCACCTACAATCAAAGAGCACTCTGACCACCGCTAACAGTGGATGTGGACCACACTTGACATACATATCCAACATGGCCAACTCTGAATATTGGCAGAGTTTGGAGGGAACAGATTTTAGATGCTGGGATTTATGGTTCACCTACAGTCAAAGAGCACTCTGAACACTGCCAACAGTGGATGTGGACCACACTTGGCACACACATCCAACATGGCCAACTCTGAATACTGGTGGGGTTGGGGGTGATTGATTCATGAATTTGGAAATTGTAGTTCACCCTCAATCAATTAATACTTTGAACCCAACTGATGATGGATCTGGACCAAACCTGGCACACAGACCCCAAATACTGGTGGAGTTGGATTGTTGTTGGGTTTTTTTGGGGGGGGGGCTAATCCCATGAATATGGAAATTGTAGCTCAGTCACAATCCATGAACATTGCAGACCCAACCAATGATGGATCTGGACCAAACTTGCCATACATACAGGGGCGGCTCAACCCATTACGCAAAGTAAGCATTTGCAGTATAGTTGATTTTTCCCAGGGGTGCTCTTGAGACACTCTTGGGGGAAAATAGACCTTGACATATGCGAGTTGTAGTTACTGGGATGTATAGTTCACCTAAAATCAAAGAGCATTCTGAACTCCACCAATGATGGAATTGAACCAAATATGGCACACAGAACTCCCATGACGAACATAAAATATATATCAGTGATTGGTTGGGGGGGAGGGGCACCAAAATACTGTTGGAAATTACCGTTGAAAATTACCTTGGGCTGCCTCTGCATACATACCCAACATGACAGTGTTGAATACTAGCAGGGTTGTGGGGGGGGGGGGGGGATTAGCCTTGGATTCTGGGAGTTGTAGTTCACTCACATATAGAAAGCACTGTGAACCCAGCTGACAATGAATCTTGACCAAACTTGGCACACATATCCAACATGGCTAACTTTCAAAACTGGATGCGTCTGGGGTGGAATTGACCTATGATGTTGGAAGTTGTAGCCAACCCATATCCTTATGCATTTTCTAATGGACACATTCATTAAAAACGAAAGCAGAGACAGACTTTTTCTAATACAAATTACTTGACCTGGGCATTGCTAAGTGCCTATGCTAGTAAATATATAAAAACACCTACAATTCTATGACTCACCCCTTTTTTAGAAATGCTTAAATGGGAAAAAGAATGTCTTCAAATTGAAGGAATACATTACTATTGATATTATTATTATTATTATTATTATTATTATTATTATTTATTCCACAATGCCTGGAGACTCTACGGAATGTAAGGGTCCTTACTATGAAAATCAGAAAGAACTGGAAGGAACTGGAAGTGACTGTGGATGATTTGCTAAAACGATTTGTGAGGACACTGCTTCTTTTAGATAATTGCTTTTGAACTTGAAAATTATTGATTGTACATATGGATATTTTTGCATTTGAACAGATATTTATGAGGAATTCCAAGGTGATGCATCTTTGTCAGAGAAGGATGAAGACTGTGTAAACCTACAACTCCCATGATTCCATAGCATTGGCCCAAGGCAGATAAAGTAGTGCCAGACTTAATTAATTTGACAGCTTAGATGCACCCATGCCAGCAGGCTATAGAAAGTAAAAGTTGATGGAGCTATCCAGGGTGCTGTACCTATTTTAGAGTGGGTTCAGCAATGTGGATACATCCTTCAAACTGAGATATGGAAATGCAGTAATCAAATAAAGGGCTCATCTGCATTTCTCAATAAATGTACCCTAACAGCAAAAATAAAGTCACTTCTGTTGATACATCATGAAAAAAAAGGACACAAGGAGTTTCAAGAGCAGCAAAACTGAAAACTGTTAATGTAATGCCATTGACCATTTGCAGAACCCTTACCCATAATATTCAGTCAAATTCTGTTCCTATCTGCCATTAAGTGAATAGAAATGCTCATCATATGCACTTATTAAAAACGTCAGTGAGTAATGTCCATTTCTGGCAATCCCACAGTGATCTGAAAGTGGTGAACTTTATATAAATAGCCCCAAAGGGTCTGAGGTACAATTATGAACTGGAATCCTGCCGAGTTTATGATGGATTTGATGCTATCTATTTTCATTCCAGTCCAATCCATCTTTAAATGACGAAAGAAGAAAATATACAAAACTTACAGCTTCCTGTATTTTTCCCCTCAATCAATGTGGAACTGTTTATAACAGAGTCCACCCACCCAATTGCCTACCTTTGGCTCTAAACTTTTGGAAATATAAATTCATTTTTCTTTCTTCACCTGTCCTGTCCTTGCAATGAATGTACAGATCTGTACAACTATTTCTCAATATTTTATATGTTATGACTGCTAACCCAAACCATTTCTGCACAGAAAACAAAATTTATTGTTGAAGGCTTTCACAGCTGGAATCACCAGGGTGTTTTTTTACTACCTTCCGATCCTCTGAAGATGCCAGCCACAGATGCAGCCAAAACGTTAGGAGAAAATGCTGGAAGAACACAACCATACAGCCTGTAAACCACATAACACCCCTGGAAACAGAATGTTTCTATGCTATTCCTTGAACA
This sequence comes from Anolis sagrei ordinatus, assembly GCF_025583915.1. Lineage (NCBI taxonomy): Eukaryota > Metazoa > Chordata > Lepidosauria > Squamata > Anolidae > Anolis > Anolis sagrei. Next base: position 265,611,503 of record NW_026846588.1, on the reverse strand, counting down.
AAAAAAGGGCATAAACTAGACCTGCATAGAAAACAGCATTTTCTGCACAGATAATATTTCTATGTAGAAATATTTTCTGCACACAAAATACTGTTTCTTGTGAAAAGTAACTACATTTGCACAGAATAACATACATTGCAAATTGGCTTTGAAAACCATGATTTTGAAGACTTCCTTGCACTGAGATGGAAATTGTTAAAATCACTCATGGCTTCATTTGAAAAATAGCCCAGTGAAGGCTCACATTACTAGTCAAAATGTAGGCAAATGCAACAGATTTGGTGGCTCTCCTATAACTGGACCACCAAAAGGACTTAGGCCAATGCTTAAATTAGGTCTCACTAATTTGTTGAGTTAATTCATAAAAGTAGTCTGAAGGTCCCTCACCCCCACTTTTTGTACAGAGCCTTGAACAGGCAAGATGAAACTGGATGGTAGTGAATCAGAAGCTCCAAGTTCATATTTTATGGATGGACTGGTTTGGGATCTCCTGGTAGATCTGAGTGAGTTGCAGTAAATTGTCAAAGGTTTCTAGCTTCTCCCAGTTTGGGCTTTCTGCTGAGGTTGAGGAAGAAGCAGGAAGACCTAGCATGGTGTAAGGTTGGAGGGTTGGAGTGGGAGACCAGGCTTTGAGTCCCCTTCAGCCATGTAAACTCATTGGCTAAGTCACCCTCTCAAAGGAAGGCAAGGAAAATCTCCTTTGAATACATTTTCCCAAGAAAACCCTACAGCAGGTTTGCCTTAGGGTCATGCACAACAACTAGGCAAGCTGTCAGATTTTAAGAGACAGACCTCAGCACCTTGGATAGCTCTTTTACATTTTAAAACTCACTATCCCACTGGTACGAAAGTCACCGGCATCTGATAACTTTCTATAGATGGTCTCCACAGAGCTTTCCAAGATCATTTCTGAAGGTGAACATTTCCCAAGCGCACCTCACTGAGTGAATGTTTAATATTCAATTCCAGTATTTGACACTCAGGGACAAGGTTTTTTTGGCAGCAATCAGTAGGTGACAGCAACTGATAGGTGACAAGTTCCAGCAGACAACATTTGACAGTATCTGAGTAACACCCATCAATATCTGACAGCAAGAGCAATCAATTGTGAGGGGTTTTTTTTTAGATGACACAGTCATCAATTAATAATGTATTCAACAGTTAACATGCAGTAGCCATTGAATGTGTCTGTTACAAATTTTGGAGGGGTTGTTGTTCACCTAATCTAGAATACTATTTAGAATGTGACAGTGACAATGCTTGGAATAGTCAGGTTTCGGACTACAGCTCCTATTATTTTTAAGCTCTACTGAATGATGGATTCTACCCATTCTATCTCAAAAGTAACTTTCCAGGCTCTGTGGTTATTTGTAAAGAAGTTGTTAGCCTTTTCCTCTTGCCTTCCTTATTCTAATTTTGACCCAGTTTTTCCTTGTGTGAGAGTGCCTTAATGAATATATATGAAGAAAAGTGGTAAGCTAATTTATATTTTTATACGTATCCTGCATTTTTATGTGCAAAATTATGATGGCCGATGGCTATAAATGGCAAGGTTGCAGTGATATGCAAAATGTTCTTCTTTCATTGATTGATTATCTCATTCTGACCTTATATTTCAGGTCCAAAATTCAAATAAAATATCAGATAAATAACAGAAGACAAATGCCAAGAGCAATGTTTGCATTTTTATTTGAGAGATTTAGCAAAGTTCTTTCATTTCACCTTTGACTACCAGAGGTCATCTTCTGCTCACCAGTGAACCACTGGAAAGATTCTAGAATGGGATATACAAATGATACTGGTGATTATGATGATGGCGATTTCATTTATATCCTGCCCTTTCTCACAGTGATAGGTCTCAAAGTGGCTGACAAATGGTTAAAACAAGCAGAAGGTCCTTCAGGATACATGTAGCCACAATGTCATGGCTATATCTCATTTCCCATTGTGCCCCAAATCCCATCTTAAAATCCAGCCATCCCCAAGAGATAGAATCATGTAAGTGTTAGTAAGTAGGCAACTAAAGGATGTCATATCGAGCCCCTTCCCTCCAATGAGCTGTTGTATGAGAAGGAGAAGCAGGAAACCCATATGGTCTCATTAGAACTCCTTGGGTCTGATCAAAGCAGAAATGAAGGAGAGCATTATTTCATAGAGTCATAGAATAATAGAGTTGGAAGAGAGCACATGGGCCATGTAGTCCAACCCCCTGCCATGCAGGAAAAGCACATTTCCCTTGATCTAGAGCAGTGGTTCTCAACCTGTGGGTCCCCAGGTGTTTTGGCGTACAACTCCCAGAAATCCCAGTCAGTTTACCAGCTGTTAGGATTTCTGGGAGTTGAAGGCAAAACGTCTGGGGATCCACAGGTTGAGAACCACTGCCATAGCATACTGATCACTGGCAAAAAGGGATTCAACAAGTCATTGTTCAGCACGTCTTCTTGCCATAACTACAATATTTAATCTTTCAGGTGGTTGGTTAGACTTTAAGGTGGGCTTAGGAACATTCCAGAACATTTAAAATTGTTTAAATGTAAATACTAGGTAAAGGTTGGACTGCAACTCTGGAGACCAAGGTTTGAATTCCAACTTGGCCATGAAAACCCACTGGGTGGCCCTGGGCGAAGTCACACAGCCCCATAAGGCTCTCTCTCTATAAGACGTGAAAGTACACAACAGCAACATCATAAACCTAACTTATAATATCAAAACAAACAAGACTCATAGAATCATTGAATTGGAAAAGACCTCATGGGCCATCCAGTCCAACCCTCTGCCAAGAAGCAGGAAAATTGCATTCAAAGGACCCCTGACAGATGGCCATCCAGTCTCTGTTTAAAAGCCTCCAAAGAAGAAGCCTCCACCACACTCCAGGGCAGAGGGTTCCACTGCCCTGGTCGGAAACTAATTGTTAGAAATGTGTTTTGCATACCACACTGTTTGGCTTCATTGGGGTGAACCCAAAGTTCTGGTATTCCAGAAACCTTCTCACTGTATTCATACGTTTAAAAAGTGCCTCGGTCACCAGCCATTTTGATTAACCTTTACTATAATTTTGGAGGAAGAAAGCTTCAGTCAGAGCAAGCAATCCATTTTTTTCTCTATTCTTCCTGAAAAAATGCTTTGCCATAGTAAACAAATAGTTTATGAAAAAGGACCTTTCCAGCAGAACAAATGCCAGGGCACACATCTGTCACCTGCACAATTTCCTGCTGAGTGGAGGGTGGAAAGGGCAAGAGAGGCCTAATTGCTCTGGCACCCTACCAAAGAGAGATCCTAAAAATCCATTTCCCCTTCCTTCTTTCTCTGCAACTATTCTGAAGCAGAAAAAAAAGATAAAGTCCCCACAAAGACAGGGACAGAGGAAAGTAGACATTAGTATAATACTCAGGTATGTGACTGGGAAAATAAAATCATGATGCAATGGAATCAAGGCAGCCAACATACTTGGGAAAATATTTAGGAAAGTAATTTTTCCAAAGCTCCTAGAATAATGCCAATATCCAGTACCTACTGAGATCATGAGGTAGGAGAAAGATAAAGGTAAAGTCCCTGTAGAATACAGAAACCAGGGGAAATAAACAGTGATCTAACGGAACCAAGGAAGCCAAGGTTCAAATCCCTGCGCTTCCATGGAAACACACTGGGTGACATTGGTCAAGTCACATTTCAAGGCACACAAGAACTGAAATCAATGTTGTCTGAGTTAAAACCCAAGGATTTATTAATCAGCAAGCACAATGATGTTATCTGCCATCCACAAGTGAAGCAAATAAGTCAGTAAAATAAGAACAAATAATCAATATTATGTCAACTGACCAATCACAGACCTGAAGCCTACAACTTTTTCGTATAGGTGTCAACCCCAAAACCACAACTCTGAATTTGCAAGTAGGGCTTTTGATAACAGGATGATTTTGCGGCCTCAGATTCATAAATTGAAGCTGGCTTGATGGAAATTAACAAGAATGAATGAGATCAATGAGTTAATAGTCCAAAAAGCTGCAACCAGATATTGTTAAATGGGTGTTGCTGCAGGGATCACACAACTCCCTTGTTGCAACTGATCAGTTTGCTTGGCTGATCAGTTTGGCTACCAGTGATCAGTTTGGCTACCAGTTTGCTTCTGGGCATAATTCGAAGTGCTGGTTATGACCTATAAAGCCATAAATACCTGTGGTGCAGACTCTTTTGCCAGGTTATAGCTTCCTGTATGAACCTGTCCAGACCCTGAGATCCTCAGAAGAGGCTTTTCTCTCAGCCCCACCACCATTGCAAGCAAGGCTGGTGGGAACACAAGAGAAGGCTTTCTTGGTGTCTGCCCCTGGAGTGGACTCTGAAATGCCCTTTCTAGGTAGACTAGGATAGCCTCTCCCCTGCTGTTGTTCGGGAAGAAAACTATTATCATTTTATTCAGGCAGGTTTTATTTATAGAGCTTGTAAAGAATAGGCCAGGAGGTGTTGCAGTGTTTTAGTGAATTTTTTAAATAGCCTTTGGTTTTATATTTGTTTTCATTGCGTTTTAGATGGATTGTTTTACTACTTATAACAAATTTGTTTATGTTTTAATACTGATCTTTTGTGTGCTTTCAATTTTATAGCTTTAAAGTTGTGAGCCAATTTGTGTCACAATCCTGAGAAAAAAAGTGGGGCACATGTAAAAAACAGTTCATGTCAGGAGCAACTCCAGAAACTGCAAATCGCATCTAGTGTGAGAGAATTGGCCATCTGCAATTATGTTTTACCATCCTGTGGGAGGCTTCTCTCATGTTCCCACATGAGAAGCTGGAGCAGACAGAAGGGCACTCACCCCACTCCCCAGGTTTGAACCACCAACCTTTCGGTCAGCAGTCCTGACGGCACAATGATTTAACCCATTGGGCCACTGGAGGCTCCATATTAAAATGATAACAATAGTCGAAGACTTTTTTTTTTTGCCTGATGTGAAGCCAGCATATGGGAGCCAAGTAGAACTACAGCTGATTTTTTTCTTGAATAATGACAACCTTGACCACATGGAAGAGTTTAGGTTTTGTGGGAGATTATATGGCATGCAGAAGGCAAGGATATCTTTGTTGTCACCAGGATTGGGTGCCCCAGGTGCATTGTGTTGAATTCTTGGGTCATGCCAAAGGCAACAAAAGCAAAGAAGAAAACAGAGGAAAATGGAAATAAGACTGATGAGGATGAAGGAAATGTGAGCACTTTTATATCGTGTCCCCTAAAAAGGCTTTAAAAATGTACATAAAGTGTAAAGAGCTTTGAGACCACTTCAGGTATTCATAATAGTATAATAATACTATTTCATCATCAATGCCAGTCTGGTGCATATAGATTCAAAGTCTATACATTCAAAGCTTGAGAATTCCTTATTTCCTCTTCCCTGTTCCTCTGTGATCATACAAAGCAGCATTCTGTTTTACAGAGACATCTTTTAAGCATGGTTAATGCTTTGTTCACCTTTCAAATATATTCAGCAGATACTTGGCATCGCTTTTGGAAGCTATATTTAGGGATGCTTGAGGAATCCAATCCTGGTGTGAGCTGATTTGATCTGAGCCTCTCAGACGAAAGTGCAAATCTGAATGGACCTAGCTGCCAAATGTCACACCTCTCCAAAGGGTGCTTGCATTCAGCCAGTTCTCCATAGTTCAGACACATCTGAATTTGTTTTTAACATGTACACTTGGAAAGAAAACAAATGTAAGCTTCAAAATTGTGGTCCCTGGGAATGGTGTAGATCTCTCTCTCCATTTGTATGGAGAGCAGGGTCTAAGTTTAAAATGACAGATCTTGTTTTGAAAGACTGGGCTCATACATTGTGCTTTTTCACTGTAAATCTCTTTTTATTCACAGAACCACAGAATCCTTGAGTTAGGAGAGATTACAATGGGCATCCAGTCCATCTACATTCTGCAATGCAATGAAAACATTCCTGACAAATGGCCAACCAGATTCTGTTTTAAAACCCCCAAAGACATTGGAGAAGTTATTACAATATTGTTTCACTATGCCATCATTCTGCAACCATTTGTGTATCTGCTTATGTGCCTTCTTGTTGTGTATATGAAAGTTATACCATCTGCAAGTTATCTCATTATAGACTCATGTGTTAATATAGGTATTTGAAAATCTGGAAAAAAATGAAATCCAGGCATTTTTGATCCAAAAAAATTTAATAAGAAATATTCAACCTGTATTATGTTGTTAGGTAAAGGTAAAAGTTTCCCCTTGACATTAAGTCTAGTTGAGTCCGACTTGGGGGTTGGGGGGGGGGGGGTAGGGTACGTTGATCATCTCCATTTCAAAGCCGAAGAGCCGGCATTGTCCGAAGATGAATCTGGCTAGCATAACTGCTGGAGCACCGTTACCTTCCCGCCAAAGTGGTACTTATTGATCTAATCACATTTGCATGTTATATTAAATGAATAGGAAATAAGTGCAATTGACAGTAGGAATGGCTTCGGATTATGATTCTGTATTATGTGATTCCAATGTTATATTAGTATGTTTTTAATTCTATGTTTTAACTGTTCAGATGTCTGTTTATGTTCTATGTTTAATATTTTAATTGTTTAATTTATAGCTCTATGTTATTATGCTTTGGTTGTATATATGTTGGCATTGAATCTTGCCATTACTTGAGGTACACCACTTTGAATCCCCTAGAGGTGGGGAAAGTGGTATATAAATGCAGTAAAAAATAAATAAATGTTTTCAAACTGCTAGGGCTAACAACGGGAGCTCACCCCATCCCACGGATTCGAACCACCCACCACCAAGTTCTGCAGCTTAGCAGTTTAACCCACTGCACCACCACAGCCACTTATTATGTTGTTACTACATAAGGAGTAACAACTTACTACATAAGGAGGGGCTACTAAATTGGAAATGCTCATTCTTTGTGTGGAGAAGATGCCAGCCTTCATCTGAAGACAGAGCCCTGGATTCTTTGGCATTATGACAACTCCCATAATACCTTATTGTTGGCCAGGTTGGGTGTGGCAGAAAAAGGTTCCCCATTCCTGTATTTAAGGATCTCAAACAAAGGAGTGAGTTTAGGGAAAAGATGCAACCATGTTTTGAAAGTTTGGATTGGAATATCATCCTCATCTTATTTCAGTTGCTGCAAACTGAAAGGGCAGTAGTAGTTCAAACTGAATTAATTCAGCAGGGATGAGGGAGAGAGGAAGATTGTTTGTGTGTCCTTCTCATTAATAACTCTTGTCCTCTTGTTCCCCAGCTATGGTCCTTTTGACCACACTCTCATTTGCATTGGCCGAACATAACAATGTTCACCTCTGAAATGCTAGAGAGCTTGGGAGGTATGGCAGAAAGTTTTAATAGCTAATACAATACAGTTGGCCATCCACATTTGTGGATTAGACTTTTGTGGATTTGATTAAAATGTTCTCCCTAGGAATATCTAGGTCCTCTATTATGACTGTATGGCCAACTTCTGCTGCAGGTTAACCGGAGAGTAATTCTGGATAACCTAGGAATTCTTAGAGAGAACACGTTCTTGGAATGACCCAAATATTAGGTAGATCCTGAGAACCTGAAGCAGGATAAAGATAAAGGTAAAATCCCTCATACAAGGCAGGGACAGAGGAAAATAAACAATGGTAGGTCCTTCTGTACAATCTGGTGAAAGTTCTTACTCATGCCGGAGAAACTAGATATTCCAAGATAGGTGTTCTCTCAGATAAGAAAACAGCCCTCTTATTATTTGCAATTTTTCACTTTTACTGTGCTCCAACACCACCTAATTTGGAGGGCTGATTCTAGTATCTGTTCATTCATGTGCTGTTGTTCTGGACATATGGGTTGTTTTACAATGATTTGTTGTGTTTTTGAAGCATTTTGCTTTTGACTTCTAAATTAAAGCATAGATTTTAAAAGAAATAGTAGGGACGGATTTGTAGCAATCCCAAGAATCCACTAACAAGTATCTGCTATTCTTTTCCTCGATAAGGTTTCATCCTATGACTGCCCAGCCTTTGATGCAATGGATATTTCAGCTCTTGCCTTGAGTGTCAGCTTAATTAAGCTAATCAGCCAGACATTTTCAAAATGTCATCTAAAAGACTTTGGGGTTAAGCATTTCCTTTATGTGGTAAGTGACGTGGAAAGCCTTCTTCATTTCAACACAAAGCTGTCCATGTTATACTTTCCAGAGAGACAATGTCATCTACTTCACCTTTTGACAATGCTCTTTTCCCAAAAGTCTGGAACACTGTGTCAAGAAATGCTCTATAGGTGATATGGTGCATGCTGGACATCTGAGAGAGATATTGAAATGTTGCAGCTGATTCAAATGAACTACGAGTGCATCTACACTGTAGAATGAATTCAGCTTGACACAACTTAAATTGCCATGGTACAATGCTACAAAATACTGTGATGTTGGTCAGGCCCAAGAACACTCTCTGTGTGGAGAAGGCAAAATAAAGCAGCAAAAGGATAAGAGGAATTACAACTAGATAGTTCAAACTTTGGATAGAAAAGTGGTAAGGTGGAAGGACAAGTTTTAAGTTATAATTAAGGCCAGTTGTCCAGGGAATTTTCTAATCAAATGCACAACAGAACATCCATGTCTTTAGTTCTTTACGAAATGTGGATAGGGAGGGTGCTAGCCAAATCTCTCTAGGGAGGGAGTTCCAGAACCAGGGTGCCACAGCTGAGAAGGCCCTTTCTTTTGTCCCCACCAACCGTGCTTTAAACGAGGGTAGGAAGGAGAGAAGAGCCTCCCCAGAAGATCTTAGAGATCGTGTGGGCTCGTAGGGAAAGATGCGGTCACGAAGATAGGCAGGTCCCAATCCTATGATTCTATAGCATTGAGCCATGGCAGTGTCAAACTGTATCATTCCACAATGTAGAATGTAAATGACTAACAAGAATGAAGCCAAAACATTGTCTTGGTTCACATGTTTCCCTTGTTGTTCTGTTTTTGATCCCTTCTTTCTTCTCGATTATCACCCTCCTTCAGCAGTGACATTAGTATGTTTCCTGGACTAGAGATGTAGTGTGTATGTATTATTCTGGGATGACAATGGTAGAAAGAAACCATTGTTTCTTCTCACCCATTATTGTTAAGTTAGATGGGCAGCAAAAGCCCTGCAGGATCTCAGAAATATTTTTTTACAGTGAAAGAATTGAATGTTAAGGTTGCCGAGTCAACCCAAATTGCCAAATCAAAAGGTAAGCTCATTGAGGGGTTTGTTCTGAAAGATTTGAAAATGTTTATGGACCTTTTGAAGAATATGAAACCTAACAATGCAATAATATGTGGTTACAGTTACTACCAATTCTAGTAGGGTTATTTAGTTGAATCTGTAAAGGTGGAAAAATATTTTTTCTTTTTTTCATTAGAGTTTGGATGAGTGAGAGGTCAGAGCCCGTTGTGTTTCAGTCAACATTTACTGTTTCAGTATTGTCTTTTGGAGCTACTGTAAGCCCTCCATATCCACAGATTCTAAAATCAACAATGCAGGTTCAAAAATGATTTGAAATAAAACATTGATTGTTGCCATTTTATATAAGGGACAATACATTTTAGGAAGGGTTTCAGAGGCATTTATGATCAAGGCAAATGTGTCACAATCATAAATGTGAATAGGAAATAATTACAAGATTGTAAGTCTATATTACAACATCATAACATGCCAGCCAGATGCCAGTCAGGAAAAACTGCATAAAATTCTTGTTGGTCTATTATTCTTTCCCAAACAGTTATCTAAGTATGTATCCATGTATGTATCTATCTACTGGAAACCTTGTTTTGACCTGGGAATGAATATCCTCACAATCTTTCTTCTCATATACGAACATGAAACATACTTCTTTTCTTCTCCTCATCCAAATGCTCCCACTAAGGATGCTTATATTTGGGAAGCCATTTCTCCCCAAATTCTGTGAGTGCTTTCTGTACTAACAAGAGTCTCTGCCTTGGTATATGGGCTTTTAAAGATTAAAAATACTGAATTGGCCTTCTGTATCTTTTTTATCCAACAGGCATCCTTCTGTGCTTGGTGCGTGTGTGTCATGCTTTGTTTCTCAAAGTGGGCAGATGGTAGTTTTGCGCAGATTGTCTATACAAACTATGGAGAATGTTTTAAGCATGTCTTGTTCTCCTGATGGAGCCATGGTTCCTTAAAGTGACTTCTCTTTTTGTGCGAGAGCAAAACAGAAGGGACTTTAGCCTGCTAATTCTAGGACACATTATGGTCTTGAACCCATTTTGTCCAGGGCAATTCATCTGCACTCAAAAAAGTGATAATCCTTATGGAAATATATTATTATAATTTTAAAAGGAATAAAATATTTCAGTGTGTCAATTTAATAGGAAGCGGTGTGTAATTTTAAACATGGTAGCACTGAACCACCTTGGGTATTAGAAAAACCAACCATTCTAAAAATACTAAATTATGGCAATGATATAGAAATGATGGATATAGAGCATACAGTATGACTCCTATATTTGAGGAACAAATACCCACGGTTTCACCTACACATATCCAAAGAAATATGTCCTCTTTAGGAATTTACTTGGTCCTCCAAAACAAGTTTAAGATGACTTCCAACAGAAGTCATTCATTTCAACAGGGTTCACAATTGTCCATAGTGTATAGTTTCCACAGTAAGTTAGGAATGTATCCACCATGGATGGGGCGGGGGGTGATCTTACTGCATATGGTGATTCTGCCCACAAATCAGTGGGTCCTTAGTATCCACTGGGGTTTGGTTCAAGGACTTCCCATGGATACAAAAATCCATGGCTGTTCAAGAGCCATTATGGTACAGCATGGTAAAATTGTGTTTCTTATAAAAAATGAAAAAAACAAACCAATGTTTGCTTTTGGGAAAATATTTTCAAGCCATGGATTGTTGAATCCATGGATTTAAAATCAGTGGATACAGAGGATCAACTGCAACATTGATGACTATGAACAAATATCAGAGTGGTAAGAATCCCTTTGTAATTCAGAAATTATTAAATTAATTTATGAAAAATAAACTAGAACCAAAAAACAATATTGATTTCTTTAAAATTGACAATCACAACAATAACCACAAGAGATAAAGGGCTTACCTTCCATTCAGTGTTAGTTTAACAACCTTCATTGATTGCTAGTTTCTTAAAATGTGTGTAAGACATGAAATATAGAGAAAGAACATCAAAGCCAGTAATCTTTTTTATTCTCTCTAAAATGTGCAGAATGCTTCCAAAATATGCGGACTATTATGTTGTCTGGTGTCTTGTGTTGATTTCAGTGATATTTACAATTTCAGTATGTTTGCATATGGAATAGTAATTATTATAATAATGACATTCATGATACAGAGTCAAGGCAGCAGCAAAAGACAACAATAAATACTATAACCTGGAATACGGCATGGTTATATTAACTCTCATTTGGAGGACCCTCCTATGACATCAGGATATCACATTTGAATGAAGAAGATTTCATTCTCTTACCTTCAGTGTGTACAGCAGATACGTAAGTCCAGTTGTATCTCTTGACAATGTCCACCATAGCGCGAGCCTGTTGAGCATCCGAGGGTACCACTCTCATGAAATATTTGAACAAGGTCTTGTCACTTAAGTCCATGCTTGTAGCTGAGTAGGCAATCTGAGGTATGTTGAAAAGTTGCAACAGGTTTTGCACCTGGATTGCCACAGAACTGGACCCAGGTCCAATGACACCAACGATAGGCTTCTTGGAATGGAATGAAGATGATGATCCATCCACACACTTCATCAGTCCTTGCTCCTCTTCTGCTGAGATAAGAGAGTCCCGGATGAACTCAATACTTTGCTCAAGAGCAACCGCTGAATGCCAACACGAATCCCGGATCTCACAACCTAAAGTTATGTTTGGCAAGAGTGTTTGGTTTTGATTAATCCTATCTAGGGTATGTAGCATTGCCTCCACTCTCTGGATGCCATATTGCTCTCTCACCTCTCCACACTTCCTCTCATGGACTTTGTCAACGGACGGTTGATGGTGGACAGAGAACAAAGCTCCAATGATAATGTCACCCGGCATGTGGGCCACCACCCTTCTTTCATTGGACTGTGCAGAAACCAAAAGGCCAACGTTGCCACAGACATCTTCCTTCAATAACAAGATAACAAGCAGAAGGAGCATTTTAGGAAATGGTTTAAGCCAGTGCATGGACCATGATGGGATGACCAGGTGAGAGTGTTGTTAAAAAGTGATGAAGAAGTCTTTTGGAGGCAGCAAAGCAATCAAATGGAGGATCAAGTGGATGTTTCCAAACATTTTCTACATGATGTCTGCCATCTTCTGGTCTGTTCAGCTGAGGGGATGTAAGCATCGTCTTCACAACCTTTAAGGGAAAGATAATAGAAATGTGGGTTTAGTTTGGTTTACAAAAGACAATCTGTGTATTATCTAGGACAAGGTCAGACAACTGTGGGAGGCTTAGGGATGTTAGCTTCCCAAGGTGGCTGCATCCCTACACCCCACTGCTCAAAACCTTACAGATGTTCCCCAATGCCCCTCAGCCTCCTATGGGGGTGTAAGAACATTTTTAACAGATTTTAGGTCTCTTTGGGCCATTTCTGGACTAAGAGAGATACATTTCATCTTAGCCAAAAGGCTGAGAAGCGATGTTTCTTCAATGCATGTTCTACAGAGACATGGGCTTAAAATGATCCAGGAGAGCACAATGTGATGAACATGCACCTGAAACCACATATTTTGTGCCAATAGTTGTTTTGGGAAAATGACCTTTTTATACCAGGTGGGGCTCACAGAATCACAAAAAAATTCTGATGGGCTGCATACAGATCCCAGGCTCATTGCTGATTTAGGACATGGGTGCTTGTTGAATGTACTTCTGCTTTTTATTGAAGTGGCATATGCAATGCTGAGCTTCGGCATGCACAACACTGGAAACCAGCAGAAAAGAAAAAGGGAACAATCATCGATACTGACCACAGTCTGCCACCCAGGCACCAAAAATGTAAGGAATCCTTTGGATTCCCCTCAGATTTCAGGAGAAGAGGAAATAAATAATGTTCTGTGACAGGCATCAGCATTGTGTTGGATTTTACACTCCAGGATTCACAAAGCAGATCCATGCACAAAACTTACACATCTAGAATTCTTGTCCTACCCACTTATCCATAGATTTGATATCCATGGTTTCATTTATGAGTGCTCTGAAAAATACACACACACACACACACACAAACAACATCTGAAGTCAATAAGAAGCAACCCTTGCATGTCTTATCATGCCAAACACCTGAAGACCTTTGAGACTGACAAAAGAATGCCAATAAAACTGGTTAATTTTTTAGAAGGGGGTGCAAATATCCTAAAACCTGTGGCAGCATTAGAAGGTTCAAAAGTTAAATTAGTATAGCATTTTAGCCTATATAACTATACTGTTATAGCATCTGTAAACTGGGCTGTAAATATCCTAAAACCTGTTATCTGATTTCACCTGAGGCAACATTATTTATTTAAAGACATTACATCACTTTCTCACAAGCTAAAAGAACATTTTAAATATAAGCTAAAATAAACAATTATATAATATGTTGTAATGCATGCAATCCTTAAGGTCTAGCTAAAGTTGCCACAATGAAAACTGGATAGAGGACCTCTAACTTTAATGACTGTGTGGAAAAGGAAATGGCAGTAATTGTGATGTGTCAGTCTACCAGATAACAAGCAGCGCCTGCTGAAATTCCCTCTCTACACCATCATTAAAGATACAGGAGCCCTCTCCGGTTTTCCGACTTGCACCTCTAAGTGACCACTGATGAAATAGAAGAATTCAGCATAAATGAAAGAGGTGGAATCTCCCTTTCTCACAACAACAGGAGTGAATATAGTAAGCTGCATGTGGCCCCTGGACTCCAGTTTGTGAAGCCCCCAAGTCCCTCAAATATTCCCAACCTTCTCATTAAATAAACCAACACAGGGGAAAAAATCTTACACATAGAAAAATATACAAGAATACTAACATGTCACACCCACAAGTGCCCCAGTGTCAGCTCACAGCAGTTGCTCCCAAGGAATACACAGGACTGCGCTCTGGTATCAAAGAGAAACTTTACTGCTGGAAACATGGACATGCGAAAAGCCGAGATTGCTCAGCGCCAGTTGGTTTTGGTGCTTAATTTGTAAAATCATAACGTTGAATAGGCATTCCCTAAATCCCTCCTTATTATCCAACTTTATTTTCTTATCCAATATTCTGCCAGTTTGTGTTGGATAAGCAAGACTCTACTGTATCTCAGAATATCAAGGCAGAAAATCCCACAATATCTGCTTTGAACTGGGTTATCTGAGTCCACACTGAGTCCACACTGCCATATATTCCAGTTCAAAGCGGATATTGTGGGATTTTCTGCCTTGATATTCTGTCATATAGGACTGTGTGGAAGGGCCTAAAGTCAACTGGACAACACATAAAGCCATTGGAAGATATTAGCAAGCACACTATCGGATGAATTTTCAAGCACAGTAGCTCCTTAAGAAGGGACTGGCAAATTTCTAAGAAATATACGCAGGAGGTTTCACTTTCTACTTTTTAAAGGCAATTCTATTTTTATTTCTTAGATAATTAAAATGAAATCTGCAGTGATCACAAATGGGCCTATATTGCCATGTAATGGAGTTTGTACTGTATTATATGGTCTCTGTAGACCCATATATTGTTGTTTGAACTGCATTATATGGCAGTGTAGATCCAGACCAAGTATGTCAAATTTTGGAAGAATAGAGTTGGATAGGTTTTGCGCATCGTTTGTGGGTTTCCAAATGAAATGACTTACTTTCATAGGATTTTAATGTGCAATTGTTTTCTAAAATGTCATGATAGTTTGGGTTTGTCATAGAAACTTTATTTTTCATAGCCTTAGGCCATCCTGATTCTGAACATTAAACCAAAATACCTATCAAAAACAGACTATAAAATTAGAATTGTAGCCGCAATGTCATTTACATTTATCAAACAGCAGCCTTTCCTAAGAGCTAAACATATTAAAAATAGCATGCCCTCCAACATTTCACAGACAGAAACTGGGGCACATGTGTCCAAGTGACATCAAAATATGACCAAGTTGGTAAAAAATTATTAATGAGAAAGAACTTCCAGGCTATAAGTGGGTGTAGAGGTTTTCCTTTGCCTGACCCTATTGGAAAGATACGATGCTATTCCTACCTTTTTCCTCCCTGCTGTTGAATTGTACTCAAATTGCTTTTGTACATTGAAGTTAGTTTTTGGTCACTGAAATTAGTTGAGGACAGCTTGATGATGAAGAAGAAAAAGAAGATGGTGTGGTGGTGGTGAAGGACTAAGTTCTAGGGTGTCTAAACTTGACAAAAAGGTCACTGACTGTGGGGCTTTCACTATCATAAATAGAAATGAGGTGTTAGGGCATTCCATCCTTCTGTATTCAATGATACTGCTATGGGTCACCATTTCTGGAGTAGAAAACAAGGGAGATGAATATCTGTAAATGCTTGCTGGTGCTTCTGCTGATGATTCCTTGCCTAAGAAAACCCTATGGGGTTGCCATAAATCAACAGGTGGCTTGGAGGCATGTAGATATATCATTGTGTGGAATCAGATATTCACCTGAGGTGGCCCTAGGTAATTTTCAACGGTAAGCAAACAGTATTTTGTCCCCCCCCCCCAACCAATCACTGATATATATTTTCTGTTTGTCGTGGGAGTTCTGTGTGCCATATTTGGTTCAATTCCATCACTAGTGGAGTTCAGAATGCTGTTTGATTGTAGGTGAACTATACATCCCAGTAACTACAACTTGCATATGTCAAGGTCTGTTTTCCCCCAAGAGCGCCTCAAGAGCGTCCCTGGGCAAAATCAACTTACTGCGAATGCTTACTTTGCGTATGGGTTGAGCCGCCCCTGTGCCCTGTACAAGTTTGTATCATCATCATCACCCTTGTGCCAACAGGACTGAAGACCAACATGTCAGAGGTTCAATTCTGGGGAGAGTGCAGATGAGCTCCCTCTGTCAACTCCAGCTTCCCATGTGGGGACATGAGAGAAGCCTCCCACAAGAATGGTAAAACATCAAAACATCTGGGTGTCCCTTGCAGACGGCCAATTTTCTCACACCGGAAGCAACTTGCAGTTTCTCAAGTTGCTCCTGACACACACACACACACACACACACACACATACACAATCATCACAACTACTCCCCACAACATGATAGTTGTTTTTTGTTTTTTGCATTCAGATTTATTTTAAATGTCAAGGGTTAGTTTTTAAAGAAATCTGTAAAAGTTGGTAATTTATTTACACTCAAACTGAGACAAAGCTGATGCGCTCCCTCTCTCATATACTGGCCAGAGTCAAATTTTATAGTCATTTCTATCAAAGACAAGACCTAACTCCATCCCACAAGAAATCAGGAAGCCAACACTATCCTACAATGTTCGCTTTTCTATGCAGTTCATCCCCAAATAGTGACAGTAAGTGAAATGGCATCACTTTCTGATGCCACTGTGAGAGAGATTGCAGAGGAAAATTCCACCCATCTGACTCCCCCCTGCTTTCAACGTTTGCTGGAATCATTGCATTCACCATAAAATAAACCACGCAGTCAAGACACTGAAAGTCCATCTTATGGTGATACCTTGGTTAGGCTAACCCAAAAACTCAATGTAGATCATGTTGGTGTTTGAAGCAAAAACTATTTGCTTTGAGAAGTGATGGTGTTGGCATCACAGCATCTCCATTTTTTGCTTGGGGATGTTATGAAGACATTTCAGTATAGATGGAGAATTATACTACCCTCCCATGTCTGCAGGTTGACCGAGAACAAAGACAGTAAAACAGCCAATATGTTCTGCTGCCTCGTTTGAAGTTACTAAGTATAACTTCTCTTTGAGAACTGTGTTTGCCTCTCTACCCCCTTCAAAGGCTTTGGCTATTTTGTTACACGAATTCTGTCCGTTTCTTGGGGAAGTCTTTGTTCTGTCAGATTTATCTTCTTTGCCTGTTGAAGAAGCCGGGGAGCTCCAAATCTATCATGACTATACAGCCACAGCTGATACAACTGTAAAAAGAAAGAAAACATCAGAGAGTGTATCTATGCTGTAGAATAAATGCAGTTTGACATCACTTCGCCTGCCTTGGTACAATGCTATGAAATCATGGGAACCGCCATTTTGCAAAGTTTTTGGCATTCCTTGCCAAAATGTGCTAGAGTCTCTCAAACAACAACTCCCATGATTCCATAGCTTTGAGCCATGGCAGTGAAAGTGTCAAACTACATTGATTTTACAGTGTGGATGCGCCTTAAAGCCAAACTACATAGCTCAATAACTTAGTTAAGCATATTCGTAGACCACCCCCTTCCCATCTTGATTTACTAGGTAGAAAACACTGTATGTAACACAAATATCTTTTCCAGTCTTCTGAGGGCCCATCCAGACAGTGCCTTTATCCCAGGAGCTCCTGCATCAGAATGGAGGGCGGCCAAACATCGTTCCCTGAAAACGCAGAAGCAATAGCTACAAATGGCAAAAAATGCAAGATTTTCAGGTGCAGGAATATCCCAGTTCTGGTCCAAAAATGCGGATATTAAAATCTCTATATGTCCCCACACTCAGAAAATATGGAATTTTTTATGTGGGTTTGTTCCTGGGCTATACATGTCGTTTCCTGATTGGTTGTATCCTTAAAACATGCAACAGTTGACTAGAGAGTGAAAGTTTTATCCTGGCAAGACAAACTTCGTCCTCCATACATTTAATGAAGTTTGTGACACACAAACAAAGGTTTTGCCACGTTATCAAGTTTCTCCATGTTTTTTTTTATGATAAAAGCAATGAGGAACAGACATGCATAACTCAGGAACAACACCTCATAGTTCCCAGGCACAAGTACACAGGCAAACTTGTCTGCACAGATGGCTATGCAGCCTCCATAATCTAGGAACCAAATTTATACAATGATTCACGTGCTCACATCTTTTTCCAGTGGATGTCCTACAGTGGCCATCTTGGGGGCTGCAAAATCTTGCAACAAAGCAGCAAGTGTGGACAACGGAGGCAGAAATCCCGGGACCAACAGGTCTGCATGTGGATCTCTTCTCAAGTCCCAGGGTTTTTGTTTTTGTTTTTTGTTTTTTGCCCCTGAATAGAACCTGCAATTTGGTGCTGTTGGGAAGTGCCCTGAGGCACAGTATGCTGTCATTTCCATCCCACTACCTCCAGCAATCTCTGGTGCAGCAATCAGAAGAAAGTTCCCTATTGCAAGTCTTCCTATACTGGAGATTACTGGCAGGAGGAAGATGGAAACATCATTCTGTTGCACCATCATCCGCTTGCAGCACCTGCTACCCATCACACTATGAATCCGCTTTAAATTTATTTATTTATTTCAGTTGCTTCTACCCCGCCCTTCTCACCCCGAAGGGGACTCAGGGCGGCTTACAAAAACAAGGCACAATTCGATGCCCATATCACAACAATAGTAAAACAAAATAACATCAATTAACAATTAAACAACATTTCTTACATTACTACCATAAAACCAATAAAACCAATATAATCAATACAAACCAGTTTCTCCTCATTGACGGTCAACGTTCGCTAGCTCATAGTTCAATTTCCAATTCCACAGTTGTCAGTCCTGTTAGTCCCATTCGTCTGGTTACCCTTATCTAGGAGTCAGATTGCCCAAAGGCCTGGTCCCATAACCACATCTTTACCTTCCTCCTGAAGGAGAGGAGGGATGTTGATGCCCTAATTTCCCCCGGGAGTGAGTTCCACAGGTGAGGGGCCACCACTGAGAAGGCCCTGCTCCTCGTCCCCACCAGCCTCACTTGTGATAGCGGTGGAGGTCGAGAGCAGGGCCCCCTCAGATGATCTCAAATTCCGAGGTGGGACGTAGAGGGAGATACGTTCGGACAGATACACTGGACTGGAACCGTACAGGGTTTTATAGGTCAAGACCAGCACCTTAAATTCTGATTGCTGCCTCCTGCAGAATCCTGGGGCTTGTGGTTTAAGGAAGAGCCTTTACCAGGCTCACTAAACTACAAACCCCAGAATTCTGCAGTAGGCAGAAACTGGATTTGAAGTGGATTCATTCACTCGTGTGATAAAGTAGAAAGAAGGACTAAGGAACTTTTGAAATGTGGGCTATAATGTCACAGTCATGCATCCTGTTATCATTGAGTTAGCCATCTGTTCTCACTCCGTGTTACACCAGGCATGGGCAAACTTTGGTCCTCCAGATGTTTTGGACTTCAACTCCCACAATTCCTTACCGCCTCAGGCCCTTTCCTTTTCCTCCTCAGCCACTTAAGGAAAGGGAAGGGTCCTGAGGCTGTTAGGACTTGTGGGAGATGAAGTCCAAAACACCTGGAGGGCCCCAGTTTGCCCATGCTTGTGCTACACTATTAAAGTAGTCCTGACAGATGGCCAACTAGCCTCAGTTTTAAAAAAAACCCAGAGAAGGAGACTCCATCATTCTCCAAAGCAGCATATGCCATTGTCAAACATCTCTTCTCGTCAAGAGGTTATGCCTAATGTTTACATGGAGCCTGTTTTCCCATATATGTAGGAACTGTGGATGCATAACTCTAGGTCAGTGGTTCTCAACCTGGGGTCCCCAGATGTTTTTGGCCTACAACTCCCAGAAATCCCAGCCAGTTTACCAGCTGTTAGGATTTCTGGGAGTTGTAGGCCGAAACACCTGGAGACCCACAGGTTGAGAACCACTGCTCTAGGTCATCCATATCTGCAATAGTAAATTCCACCCACGATTTCCATTTTGGAACCACGTTGTCAGAAAACTCCATTTTGAGCAGTAGCATTGATGTGGATGTATAAAGGAGAGTTCCTCCCCACCCCACCCAAATGTGTTTAGCAAATTGTTGATTGATTTGTGTTGCCATCTTTAAAGTATTGTGTATTTTCACTGTTCATCAGTGCTTGCACTTGTGTCTATATGTGAACAGAGGAGGGGAAATTTGGATGAAACGCTTCTATTCATTTGATCACAGCAGAAGCAAGTCGGCAGCCCTGGAAAGGGATTTAAAAACAAAACAAGGCATTTCCTCATTCTGACAAGCAATTCTATATTTTAGGCTCCAGCTAACCCAGTTACAGTGAAAACAACAAAGAAACTTGTGGCGTTGGCACCTGAAAGATCAACAAATTTATTATGACTTCTTAGCTTTCATGCCACTCTATAAGATGTTGCAATGGCATTGTAACAGTGCCCACTAGTGGCATCCCATTATAATCATCCTTTCTACAGTACTTTGCCATCACATTCCTAAATTAATATGAGTATTTTAGGCCTCTATATTGATTGAGGTGTCTATTCAAAATTGGGAGATGGTTAGCATCTTCCAAATTAGACAAATGGAGCAAGGAATTGTGCCTCTGTGGTCTAGACACTGTCAACATAAAATATTCTGTTAGAATAGCAATGGTGTCTGAACCTCACAGCCTGAATCTTATAGATCTATGTAGTCATGCTGGCAGAAACTGTACTACATATGGCATCCTATGAATACATGTGTGGGGGTATATCTCACTATGTAGATCCCCAGAGCCCTGGATTGTGCTTATAATATAGCATAAAATGGCAATTTAAAACACATATACACTGAAAGGAACAAGAGAAACCCTAAACAATGGCCCAAATCCATTTGTTAGTCCCAACAACAGCTGACACATTGGATCAATGGGATTTGATAAATTAGACCCTGCATGCATTCCATTGATTCAAGTATCCATTGATTATGTAGACGTAATAAGAGTAATAATAAGAGTGGAAAAGCCACTGTCTTGCATCCTCAGCTTCCCAGCTGTTATGGTGGCTAAGAAACAGTAATCTCAATCAGGCAGACCCTGATTCTGGTTTTCTGCCTGCTGAGAACGGTAAACAACAGCCTTAAGCAAACGAGTATAAACTAACCACTCTCATCAAATTGCACCTATTTTTAAAAAACATTGCTGCATTAGGTACTGAATCGTTTCCAACCCATTTAAAGCCCTCAGTGATATGGAGTCAGACTACAACAAGGACAATCTGTACTCATAAGTCATTACACATTGGACCATGGTGTATCAGTCATTCAACTGTCTATGACTACACAATGTTGTAATGTTACAGCAGTACCTAGGTGAATAAAGAAATTGCAAAGTTACTCAATTCATTTTTGTACGTATATGAAGCCATTTATGAAGATATAAATCCCAAGCAGAATCAGTTTAGGAAAAAGTAAATCAGTGAATTAATGAAGTGAGTTTTTCAAGGTCTCAAGATACACAGCTCTGTAAAACGAGGGTAATGGCAGTGGGTGAAAGGGACTATGAAAAGATTATGCAGAATTTTGACTGAGTGCTCTATGATACTATATACAAGGTGGGGTGAGCTCCCATCTGTCAGCTCCAGCTTCTCATGCAGGGAGATGAGAGAAGCCTCTCAGAGGATGGTAAAACATCTGGGTGTCCCCTGGGCAATGTCCTTGCAGACAGCCAATTCTCTCACACCAGAAGAAACTTGCACTTTCTCAAGTCGCTCCTGACATGAAAAAAAAGATCATTGAAGTAGAGACTGCAGTTCAGTTGCTTCACTTAAAACTAACCAATAAGGTTTCAACAATGTTCATGCATCTAATGCAGCCATATAAAAGTCAAAGCTGAAGTGTGCAGCATCAAAGGTAAATATTGTATGGTACACAAAATGTATGCTAATTTAAAAACATGACGTCAAATCATAAAAAGTTAAGTAGCAGAACCCAAAAATAAGCTCTTCTTCCATATGTGTAAGATATCTAACCCATGCAGACATTTTCTTAGAGATTCCAGAAACCAAAGGACTGTGACATTTGTCTTAAAGGTGTTGTGATAATAATTGCTGAGCTTGAGTGTGAAAAATACTTGGATACTTGACATGAAGTCTAGGCTTCAAAAAACAAAGAAAACCAGTTGCAGGGAACTGGGGAAAAGAAATTTCCAACATAAGCTTTCATGGACTTGCATTACTTTCAAAGGATTTATTTATTTATTTATTTATTTATTTATTTATTTATTTATTGAGCGTATTTGTACCCTGCCTTTCTCTGCATCATGGACCTAAGGCAGTTTACAGTATACGCAGCATATAAAATCCATCAAACAGAAATATATAAACAGGAGAAACCATAATAAAACATCAAACAAGGTTCAACTGGATACTGTTTTGTCTTTTTGTGCTAAAGCAGTATGCAGTTCTCTCTTTGAACACTTCTCTACATCAAGTTCCAGGCAACACTTCATCAATATGATGAAATATTTCTCAAAAGCTCAGGTCACAATAAATTCCTTGTTCTTCTAAAATGCCAAAGGATTTTTATTGAACCAAAGATTCAGAGAGGACCTCATGGGCCATTGAGTCCATCCCACTGCTCAATGCTGGTTGTTGTTGTTCATTCGTTCAGTCGTCTCCGACTCTTCGTGACCTCATGGACCAGCCCACGCCAGAGCTCCCTGTCGGCTGTTACCACCCCCAGCTCCCTCAAGGTCAGTCCAGTCACTTCAAGGATGCCATCCATCCATCTTGCCCTTGGTCGGCCCCTCTTCCTTTTGCCTTCCACTTTCCCCAGCATAATTGTCTTCTCTAGGCTTTCCTGTCTCCTCATGATGTGGCCAAAGTACTTCAACTTTGTCTCTAGTATCTTTCCCTCCAGTGAGCAGTCGGGCTTTATTTCCTGGAGGATGGACTGGTTGGATCTTCTCGCAGTCCAAGGCACTCTCAGCACTTTCCTCCAACACCACAGCTCAAAAGCATCCATCTTCCTTCGCTCAGCCTTCCCTAAGGTCCAGCTCTCACATCCGTAGGTAACTACAGGGAATACCATGGCTTTGACTAGGCGGATCTTTGTTGCCAGTCTGATGTCTCTACTCTTCACTATTTTATTGAGACTGGACATTGCTCTCCTCCCAAGAAGTAAGCGTCTTCTGATTTCCTGGCTACAGTCTGCATCTGCAGTAATCTTTGCACCTAGAAATAATGCTGGACATCCAGCTAAAACAGTGTTTCTCAACCTGGGGGTCAGGACTCCTGGGGGGGGGTTGTGAGGGGGTTTCAGCGGGGTTGCCAAATATGATCAGAAAACATATATTTGGCAGAGAAGGTTATCATTCTCTTCCTTTTTGGAAACAGATGGCAAATCTTCCCACCAAAAGCCTTCCTCTGCTGTGATTGGCTGGCCTCTCAGCAAAGGGGAGGGTTGTTTCTGAGACTCCAAATGGGGAGGGGAGAGCAGGCATATTCGGCACATGGCAGCATAGTGCGCATATGTGGGCGAAGTAGAGCATGCAAGTCTGGAGAGAGGCTTGCACCAGTGAGTCCCTTCTAGCCATGGGGGTTCTGTGCAGAAAGTTTGGCCCAATTCTATCATTGGTAGGGTTCAGAATGTTCTTTGATTGTAGGTGAACTATAAATCCCAGCAACTACAACTCCGAAATATCAAGGTCTATTTTCCCCAACCTCCACCAGTGTTCACATTTGGGCATACTGAATATTCATGCCAAGTTTGGTCCAGTTTTTGTTCACAGTGCTCTCTGGATGCAGGTGAACTACAACTCCAAAACTCAAGATCAATGCCCACCAAACCCTTCCAGTATTTTCTGTTGGTCATGGGAGTTCTGTGTGCGAAGATTGGTTCAATTCAGAATGCTCTTTGGTTGTAGGTTAACTCTAAATCCCAGCAACTACAACTCCCAAATGACAAAATCAACCCCCCCCCCCCCAACCACACCAGTATTCATATTTGGGTGTTTTGGGGATTTGTGCCAAATTTGGTCCGGTGAATGAAAATACATCCTGTATATCAGATATTTACATTACAATTCGTAACAGTAGCAAAATTACATTTATGAAATAGCAACAAAAATAATTTTATGGTTGGAGGTCAGCACAACATGAGGAACTTTATTAAGGGGTCATGATATTAGGAAGGTTGTGAAACACTGAGCTAAAGCATCCCCTCCAAACAACTCTTTTTGAAGACGTCAAGAGAAAGCAACACTGCCCCCTCTCCAAGCAATTTGTCCAATTGCCATATTGCTCTTACTTTCAAAAAGTTCCTTTTAATGTTCAATCAAAATCTACTCTTATGCACCTTAAAACCATTAGACTTGTTTTGTTGTAACAGACTAACACTGTGGTTGAAGAAATACAATGTTTTAGCAAAGTCCACATACTCAGTTACACACATTTATCTATTTTAGATATTGTGACAGCATGTGTTTCTTTTTTTAAAAAAAAATCTGTAGTGATGTTATCAATGAGGACACATAGACTCCTCCCCATATCTTTCAGGAAATAATAGGATTAGTATTTTTCAGCTGGCCGGCATCCATAGTGCATTGGGAGTTTATTTTGTTGTTATCCAACACATTAAAAGAGTACTAAGCTGGAAAGGGCTGTTTTAATCTACTGTCGGTTCTACACTTGGATAGCATATGTTTGGCTAGCAATGAATTATTACACCAGCCTAATAGATTGTTTTTAGCCAACCTGACCTGGTTCTATATATCTGGTGGAGTTCTCTCAAAATAGAGAGGATCAGCTAGCAAGAACAATCTTCAATATTTACATCTGATCTTTATACTTCATACACAGAGGCCAAGAATATCCTAGATTGCCGAGGAATAAAAGAAAGGGTGCCTGCAGAAATGGGAATTTTTCTCTGTAGATGTTGGCAAGAGTCAATCGCAAGGCAAAGTTGTTCTCTCCCATAATAAGGCCCAAGTAACTACAGGAAAACCTGAGATAAATTTACCAGCTTCTTCTGGCTGTAAATTCCTTCCTTCCTTTCTCTCTCCCTTCCTTCCTTCCTTCCTTCCTTCCTTCCTTCCTTCCTTCCTTCCTTCAAAAAACAGACACTCCCACCTCCCATCCTCCACACTCATCATGACAGATAGAGCTAATCTGAATACATCAGAGAAAAAGCAAACTATGTTGTAACCAGACAGACAAACAAGTAAATAGTATGTCCTCCTGTCTGGGATTCATTTTTTAAAATGGCATTCATAAGATGCAGGGAAATAGTGTCTACATGATAAAGCAACTATGTCCTGGAGAACAAGTCCAATGAGGAGCAGCTTAAAGAGCTCGGCAGGTTTAGCTTGCAGAAGATAAGGCTAAGAGAAGACATGATAGCCATATATAAATATATATGAGGGAAAATCATAGGGAGGAGGGAGCAGGCTTGTTTTCTGCTGACCTGGAGACTAGGACACAAAACAAAAGCTTCAAATTGGAGGAACGAAGATTCCACCTGAACATTAGGGAGAACTTTGTAACTGTTCAGCAGTGGAACTCTCTGCCCTGGAGTATAGTGAAGGCTCCTTCTTTGGGGGCTTTTAAGCAGAGGCTGGATGGCCATCTGTCAGAGCTGCTTCCTGCCTCTTGGCAGAGGGTTGGATTTGATAGCCCACAAGGTCTCTTCCAACTCTGTGGTTCTATCATTTAATGATTCCTGAATCATAGAATAATAGAGTTGGAAGAAATCTCATTGTTCCATTATGAGGATGTACCTCCTTTTTCCCGTTTCCATGTCAGCCCTGTGAGCGTTAAAGGGAAGGCTACATGAAGTGGCTAACCACCTTGAATGCAGTAGATCGAATCCAATTTCAAAAGCAATGCAGGGTCTAGTCTGGTATATATTAGGACAAATGATGACCAGGGAATATCAGGAATCTCCAGGTAGCATTAAGCAAAAGTCTACTCTAAAAGCCCAGGGCTGACAGATCATCATCATCGTCATCTTTTATTTATATCCTACCATCATCTCCCAGATGGACTTGGAGCAGCTCACAAAACACTCAAGGTGTGACAAGCAAAATACAACAAGTGCAAAACAAAACATATGAATAGACAACAAAAAATCAACAGTTAAAGTTTACCATACTAGGTTGTTGTGAGTTTTCTGGGCTGTATGGCCATGTTTCAGAAGTATTCTCTCCTGATGTTTCACCTGCATCTGTGGCAGGCATCCTCAGAGATTGTGAGGACCTCACAACCTCTGAGGATGCCTGCCATGGATGCAGATAAAACATCAGGAAAGAATACATCTGGAACATGGCCATACAGTCCGGAAAGCTCACAACAACCTAGTATGGTAAACGTTAACTGTGATTCTGGCTATGAAAGCCTTCGACATTACATTACCATACGAGGTTAGATACAAGGATCCCATTCAGGAAAAAAAGGCTTGCAAACCCTTAAAATATAACTTCCACTATGCACATGCATATGCATACACACAAACACATCACAGAAGAGAAGCATTTTCGGTTGACCTACGAATGTAGTTTATCGCTCTTGCCAGTCCGATCAGGGATTTGATGCCCTAAAATCCTTCAGCCGCTAAGCACCAAATGCACACTTTAACAGGCTCTAGTTTAGACCTTTTTAATGACCAGCCATTTGAGAATACTGAAAAGGAATGGAGGGGATATAAACTATGATACTTCCACTGGCAAATTAATAAAGGAAAATAAAGCTGGTGAAGCAACCATCAGATTATTTATCAGGAGCTGTGAATGTCCAAATGTAAATGGTTAACTCATGCTAGAAACTATGCCTGTATCTTGCTATTTCTCATACTGCTAAGGCATTGCTGTCTGTGTTTGCTGTTTTATCTCCATCCTTACATTCAAAGCTGATAAATATCATAGTGTAAAACTGTCTGCTACAACCATTATAAAAGTTCAAGATCATTCCTACTTAGGCATTATTATGTGGCTTAAAAAACCCCAACCACATTCATTCTAGTCCAGAATGTATTTTTATGTTCGACTAAATTGTAAGACAATTATATAAAAGGTCATTTGGGAAATGTCACATCATTCATAAAAAAAAGACATGTAGCATTTTTCTGCATAACCATTTTGCTTTTAAAAAAGCAAGAGCAGCAATGCTGTGATGAGAATGCTTGTGTTGAGTAGATAACTTTTCCATTGGGCTAGATTATGTTCCAGAAATAGGCATTTATGGTTGGTGATCACTAGCTCTTCCATGAAAACATTGAAAAAAAAAGTATAGACATTGAAGAAAAAAATATTTTAAACCTGGGATGGGGCAAAGTATTTTGCCATCCAAGGTTGCATCAATAAATGATACCAGCACCTCAAGTGAAAGTCAGCCTATACAACCATATAAAAAATCCACAAAAGAGCAATGAACAAAAATACATCGTGCAAGTGCTCAAAGCTCCACTGGCTTCTCCATCAGCTAAGTTAGGTAAAGGCAAACCCAGGCCCAGGGGCTGGATGCAGACCCTTGGGCTCTTTTTCAGGCTCTTCTCTCTCACACCATCTTATCCTTCCTTTCTTCTCTCTTTCCTTCCTCCTTCCCTACCCCTTTCTCCCTCCCTCCTTCCTTCCCATATACCCTTTCATCCATCCTTCTTTCCCTCTTTCCTCCCACCTTCCCTTTCTGTCTTTCTCCTTCCTTCCTTCCTTCCTTCCTTCCTTCCTTCCTTCCTTCCTTCCTTCCTTCCCTTTTGTCTTTCCTTCCTTCTCTCTTTCCTTCCTCCCTCCTCTTTCCCCTCCATTCTCTTCCACTCTTCCACCCTTCCTTCATTTTATTCATCCCTTTCTTTCTTCCTTTCTTCTCTTTTTACTTCCTCATTTCCTTCTGGGGGATGCATAGCTGGGAGAAGAGAAGGTAGACAGGGAACATGAGAACCATATTTCAAGATGTAAAATGGTGTCCCATTGAGGAGGTGGGGGGGCTGACTTTCTGCTGCTCTAGAGACCAGGGCACAAGGGAGCAAGGGTTTCAAATGGCAGGGAAAGAGATTCAACTGAAAAGATTTGGAAGAACTTCCTGACAGTAAGAGCTGTTGGAGAGTGGCATTGGATGCCTCGGAGTGTTGTGGAGCCTGCTTCTCTGGAGGCTTTTCCGCAGAGGCTGTATATCAAAAGTGCATTGATTGTGCCTTCTTGCATGGCAGGGGTTGGACTGGATGGCTTCTTGGGGTCTCTTCCAGCTCTAGGATTCTAGGATTATATATCAGGAGTAGGCAATATGAGAGTCTAATGGATACACTTTTTCTCTCCTGTCCACCATTTCATCCTGAGGAAGGCTAACCCTTTTGGGATTAAAATGGTTCCTCTCTTTCCTTCACTTTCTGCCTCCGAAAGAGAAGAGGAAGGGTAGGAAAGGGCAGGGAGGGGACTTGGGGAGAACATCTTCCCTCCCGGCTTGCCCACCCTGCCCACCCTACTCCGGCCTGCCATGTGGCCCCCAAGTTAGAAAATTTGTCCATGCCTGAGCTGAGTCATTGTAATAAATCAGTAAAAAAACCCATCCCTGGCTATGAAATTACAACAACAGCAACAACAACAACAACACAACAACAACAACAATGTAAACAATTATTCCTGGCTATGAAATTACAACAACAGCAACAACAACAACAACACAACAACAACAACAACAACAATGTAAACAATTATTATTTTGCTATGGTTCTATTAAACCCAAACCTTTTATGTGTAGTAGGTACTGAACCCTTCCTAACAGTAGGATGAGCCCTACTTCTATCATCTAGAACCCAGACACCAATGTTTTGTAGCTGCCCATTAGCCGGACTCAGCTGTGGAGGGTGCAAGCTGCTATGAAAAGCTATGGCTAAGGGAACTGGTATGGCTAGATTGTCTGTAGGATTTCTTCCCTTAGCCTGCGTATTTCCATTTTTAAAAAGAGCATCGTCCATGAATGTTCAGTAGTCTCTCCTCACAAATATTTGTCTCCGCAAACAGTGGGACTGCAGAGATTCTTACGGAATAGGGAGGTGAAAGAGTACCAAAGGATACATTAAAAATAATAATGCCAGCAAGAGGATGCAATGCCTGCTCAGGAGACCAAAGTCAATACTTGAGTCAATCAAGATAAATAGAAATGTAACCACCCCAACCCCTGCTTGGTCTTTTTAGACATCACTTTTATTCATATATCCCTGATTGAGAAGAACTGTTTCACTGGGAAGCTTTTATTTAGATACTTTTTCAAAAGGATTTCCATTGTGACTGTCAGGATAACATCAACAGCATTGATCCCAACATGAGAAAGGCAAAAAGAGCAGATGACAGATAAATTGTGGTTGCGACTCAATACCACTTTTTAAACTTTGGGACCTAAGGTGATCTAGCAAGTGGTGAACCTCAAAGCGTAGAGAAATTGGGCTTAAATTTGGTGTCAGTCTTTATTTGTCAAGAGACATGGCAATAGTCCATTGATATGTGTAGGAAGAAGTTTTTGGATACTATGATTAAAGGCTATCAATGTTTTGGGGCTGGGAATGACACAATGCGTGTAGCACCACAGTTTGACAGTGAACAAGCAACCAAATAGCATTGATCATATACTGCGTAGATGAGGAAACTCAATGCAGACCACCTCTTCTGTGGTCCCATGTATGTCCAGAGGAGGGCAACCATGATGTAAAAGGTCTTGATATGAAATCCTAAGAGGAATGGTCAGTTTATCATGGATAAGAAAGGTGATATGATATTCATCTTGAAATATCCCAAAGAATATTATGCAGATGAGGGATCAAGTTTGTTTTATGTGCTTCAGAGATTAGGACACAAACTAGCAGGTCCAAATTACAGGGAAAAGATTGCACCTAAACATCATGAAAGACATGGAACTCCCGGTGGTGCAGCAGGTTAAACTGCTGAGCTGCTGAACTTGCTAACCAAAAAGTCAAAGGTTCAAATCCAAGGAATAGGGGTGAGCTGCAGTTAGCTCCAGCTTCTGCCAATCTAGCAGTTCAAAAATGTACAAATGTAAGTAGATCAATAGGTAGCATTCTGGCAGGAAGATAATGGAGCTCCATGCAGTCATGCCGGCCACATGACCTTGGAGGTATCTATGGACAACACTGGCTCTTCAGCTTAGAAATGGAGATGAGCACCACCCCCCCCCCCCCCCCCCCCCCCCAGAGTCAGACACAACTAGACTTAATGTCCGGGGAAACCTTAACCTTTACTTATCATGAAAGACTTCCCAATTGTAACTGAATTGAATTTCAATGCAAAAATTGAATGTGATTTTCCTGCTTCTTGGCAAGGGGTTGGACTGGATGTCCCACAAAGTTTCTTCTAACTCTATGATTCTATGGAAGGTTGTTTGGCAGTGGAACAGATTACTCCAGAAAGTAGTAGACTCTCATTCTTTGGGGGTTCTAGAAACAGAGGTTGAGTGGTCATCTGTTAAGAACAATTTAGCTGTGAATTTCTGTGTGGCAGAGCACTGGGCAAAATGACCCTTGCAGTCCATTCCAGTTCCACAATTCTATGAATCCTGCTATGAGATCAATCACTGCCAATCATTATTTTGGCGAGCGGCAGTGTTGGCACTCCTCGGCTCTGGAAATAAACACTTTTGATATATTCCTGCTTCAGGGTTCAGTGATTTTTTTCCCCCAATATTTAACCCAAGGTCACCCCTGCTTTCATTACAGAATAATTGCAGTGCCCTAAATTGTATTATTGCTACAACCCACTGTTGATGGTTTGCATGAATAACTTTATCTGCAGTGACTAGTGAGAGCTAGGTTTGCAACCACCTGGAGGTGCATGGTGCAGTAGTCTTGGCACAGCAGTTAAAGCATATACTCCTATGAGAGTTTGTGGTCATTGCATCGATGGACAAGATGTTCCTGCTGATCTAGATTTCCATGTGTTGATAAAATCTCAAAGAGTTGTGCACTACCTCCATGGTGTCATGGGTTATGCTCTCTACAAAATATGTGGTGCAAAGTTATGCAACGGCACAAAAAAAATGGAAAGAGCAGAGCGTCTCAATGAAGAATCCAAAATCCAATCCAAACACATGAGGTGGGGTAGGAAGTTATGTCTGAAAGATCCTTGTTATCTAACATCAAATAATAACCACACTTTCTGATTTTGAAGATGTGGATTTGGAATCTTGACTTCACCTGTAAGCATGCGGCACACAAGTAGAAAGTCTCCCTTCCCCATTCTTTACCCACCAGTCTGCATGCGCAACAGGATGATTTTGTTGTCTTCTCTAAATCCTCAGCATACGTTTTGATTATTGGGGGTTATGGTTAGTCTTTCTTTAAGGATGGAAAGCTGGGGATATCTGCATCTCAGTTGTGACATGCAAATATCCTCAGATTTCCATCCTTAAAGAAAGACCAATCAGAATCCCTAATAATCAAGTGTCAGGCCATCAAATGCTAATCAAGGTGGGCAATTGAAACATTCACACCTAGCTCCAAAAGACAAGAGTTCTTTCTTCCACCCTGGAGTTTCCACAGATACATAAACCCCATTTACCTAATTTCCAACAGACCTCACAACCTCTGAGGATGCCTACCATAGATGCAGGCAAGACGTCAGGAGAGAATGCTTCTAGAACATGGCCATACGGTCCAAGAAACCTACAACAACCCACTTGTGAAGCAGTTGGCATGGATTACAAAGAGCTGGGACTGATAGATGCAACAACAGGACAGCGAAAGAGCAGAAAGAACCACAAAACCTTACTGAAACCCAGCAGCCCTACCAGTCTAATGTCCCATCTATGTCATCTCTTCCCACCTCAAGAGAAAAGACATGAGAATTTCAGCTGATATCCCCAATGAGATGTGACTGACTACTCCTCCCAGCACAAAAAAACACATGAGCTAAACAACTAACCTACAGTCCATTCTCCCTCTGCTTCCTGCTCGCCTAACTTTGTCCCTTTCCTTGCAGGAGCTCTCCTGCTCCTGGCAGCTTCCCTTTGTATTGGGTGCTATCCATGGTGCTGAACAGCCTGAATGGGGTGAGCCCAGGCAAAGAACGGAGGCTGGCATCTCCAAGGGGTGGGAAGGGGGCGTTTGGGAATCCATGACAACTAGTGTGCGCCTGTGTGTGTTGGAGAGCAATCTGAGCTTGTGCTTGGCATGGCTGTTTGCCTTATTATACAGCCTTATAGACCCTTTAAATGCCCATATACTCCTACATACAGGTTACAGGGTTATAGGTCCTCTGTACGTCCATACACTAAATACATTATAGATCCTTCTGTTTACCCATTTACTCATTATTCTATATGCCCACATAAAGGTTTAGGGACCAGGTTGCTGTGAGTTTCCCGGGCTGTATGGCCATGTCCCTGTAGCATTCTCTCCTGACATTTTGCCCACATCTATGGCAGGCATTCTCAGAGGTTGAGGGATCTGTTGGAAACTAGGCAAATTAGGTTTATATATCTGTGAAATGCCCAGGATGGGAGAAAGAACTCTTGTCCGCTTGAGGCAGGTTTTTTTTTTGTCCTGTCAGGAGCGACCTGAGAAACTGCAAGTCGCTTCTGGTTTGAGAGAATTGGCCGTCTGCAAGGAAGTTGCCCAGGGGACGCCTCGGTGATTTGATGTTTTATTATCCTCCAAGCTCATTTATCCAGCTTCTCTCATGTCCCTGCATGAGAAGCTGGAGCTGATGGAGGGAGCTCATCTGCCTCTCCCCGGATTTGAACCTGTGACCTGTCAGTCTGCCAGCACAGGGGTTTAACCCACTGCACCACCTGCTTGAGGCAGGTGTGAATGTGGCAATTGGCCACCTTGATTAGCATTAAATGGCCTTGCAGATTCAAAGCCTGGCTGGTTGCTGCCCGGGGGAATCCTTTGTTGGGAAGTGTTAGCTAGCCCGGGTTGATTCTTGTCGGGAATTCCTGTTTTTTGAGTGTTGCTCTTTATTTACTGCCCTGGTTTTAGAGTTTAGGAACCCCCTGCATCTCCCTCTCCAGGTAGAGGATGCAAACCGCGCTACGCCCCCTCCCCAAGGTCACAGGGGTTGCGAAGGGAAGCCCATTCATCCCTCACCATCACGTTCACCACCTTCACATCACCATCATCACCACCATCCTCAACATTAAGCCCCCCTCTCTCTTCCTCGACCTGGGAAGGTATCTTCTTCCCTGCGCCCTGGAATCCCAACTATGCCAAGGTGCCCAAGTCCGCCACCCAGCCTTGCCCTGAGCCCCAAAGGTCACTCCGGAGGGATGTTTTGCCACCCTTAGAAAACCCCAGTGTCCCTCCCTGGTCTGTTTCTCTATGGGAAACCTATGGGAAACGGAGAGCGAGGTCTTTCTCCTCTCCTCCCCGGCTGCAGCCTTCCAGGGAGAGAAAGAGAGAGAGCCTCCATCAACCTCAATCCACAACACACACACCATTTGCACACCCTGAGCGAGCAGCACGCCTTCCTTCCCTACCTTATCCCATTCCAGGATCTGTGCACAGCCTCCTCCTTTCCTCAGCCTGTCCTCCTTTCTCCTTTCTCCCCTTCCCTGGCGCGTCGGACCGTCGGGAGGAAGGAAGGAAGGATGGCAAAGGAGGCTCGTCTGGCTGCGGAATTCCTTCAGTGTCGAGAGAGGCAGAGAAGCCTTGCAAACACGAGGCGGGCAGGTTGGCACCAAGACCACGAGTCCTTCTTGCTTGCTCTCCCTTCAGCGATTTGGTTTCTTTCTCCCTTGCTTGGAGGGTAGGAAGGAATTGGGGAAGGAAGGAGGCAAAGGAGGCAAGCAGGCAAGCAAGCGCCCTCCTCCGCCTCCTTTTCGGGTACCTCCCCCCCTTCTCTTCCTTTGCCTTCCCTTGCTATGGCACATGCATTGGCTCTGGTGGCTGGGCTCTTTCCCTAACCCTTTTTTTCCTCTCTTCTCCTCCTTTATTCCTTCTCTTCCCTTCTTCTTCTTCCTCTGGGTGATGGAGCCAGGCAGCCTCTCCAATGTGCGACCCCCGAAAATCCTCTCCTTCCCAGCTCTGCTTTCCTCTCTCTCTTTCTCTCCCTTCACCCCCACCTTTCTCTCTCCCTCTCTGTGAGGATAATTCGGGATTTTGTCGCCACCAGATCCCTGTCCACTGGCTTTATTTATGGTTAATAGAAGATGTTTTGGTTTTTTTGGGGTTTTTTTTGAGAAACTGCAAGTCGCTTCTGGTGTGAGATAATTGGCCATCTGCAAAGACGTAGCCCAGTGGACGCCTGGATGTTTTGATGTTTTACCATCCCTGTGGGAGGCTTCTCTCATGTCCCCCCATGGGGTGCTCGAGCTAACAGAGGGAGCTCATCCATGCTCTCCCCGGATTCGTATATTGAAAAGAGAGATATTGACAAGCTGGAATGTGTCCAGAGGAGGACGACTGAAATGATCAAGGGTCTGGAGAACAAGCCCTATGAGGAGCGGCTTAAAAAGCTGGGCATGTTTAGCCTGAAGAAGAGAAGACTGAGAGGAGATATGATGGCCTTGTATAAATATGCGAGAGGAGGGAGCAAGCTAATAGAATCATAAAATCAAAGAGTTGGAAGAGATCTCATGGGCCATCCAGTCTAACCCCCTGCCAAGAAGCAGGAATATTGCATTTAATTCACCCCTGACAGATGGCCATCCAGCTTCTGTTTAAAAGCTTCCAAAGAAGGAGCCTCCACCACACTCCGGGGCAGAGAGTTCCACTGCTGAATGGCTCTCACAGTCAGGAAGTTCTTCCTTATGTTCAAGCTTGTTTTCTGCTGCCCTGGAGACTAGGACACAAAGGAACAATGGCTTCAAACTACAAGAAAGGAGATTCCATCTGAACATTAGGAAGAACTTCCTGACTGTGAGAGCTGTTCAGCAGTGGAACTCTCTGCCCAGAGTGTGGTGGAGGCTCCTTCTTTGGAGGCTTTTTAACAGAAGCTGCATGGCCATCTGTTGGGGGTGCTTTGAATGCAGTTTTCCTGCTTCATGGCAGGAGGTTGGACTGGGTGACCCACAAAGCCTCTTCCACCAGCTGCACCTGCAGTAAATCTTACCAACTGAAAGGTTGACAATTCAAAACTGTGTCAGGGTGAGCTCCTGACTTTCAGCCCAGTTCCCCGCCTTCCTAGTGGACCTAAAACAGCAATGTGAGTAGATGAATAGGAATCGCATTTAGTGAGGAGATTTTTAGGCACAGCCTTTACAAACAAAGAAAGCTCTTTGGCAAAGAGATGGAGCAGCAGCACCCCCCTGTGGCCAGAACCGAGCACAGTCTCCAAAGATGCCAAATGATGAGAAAATCC
Organism: Anolis sagrei ordinatus; assembly: GCF_025583915.1. Lineage (NCBI taxonomy): Eukaryota > Metazoa > Chordata > Lepidosauria > Squamata > Anolidae > Anolis > Anolis sagrei. The sequence continues at coordinate 265,576,410 of NW_026846588.1, read as the reverse complement.
TTATAGTATATATATATACCTCTATCTGTTTTCTGTCTTGTCATTGTATAATCGGCATTGAATGTTTGGCGTATATGTGTTCTGTGATCCACCCTGAGTCCCTCTTGGGGTGAGAAGGGCAGAATATAAGTATTGTAAACAAACAAACAAACAAAAAAATGCACTCTCAGCCTCAGAGGGAGGAAAGACCAAGACATTTCTGAAAAATCTTGCCAAGAAAACCCTATGCCTTAAGGTCTCAAAGCTTAGAAATGACTTGAAGGAACACAACAATAACAACACAAGTAGAACACCACCTGTTTTAAAAATCTATCATCTCAAGTTCAATCCTGGGCATCTCCAGTTAATAGTTTCTCTCCACTTGTAACATCTATCTCTGACAGGTGATCCCAGAGAGCTTCTGCCAGCTGGAATAAACAACACTGAGTTTTAAATGACTAGTGCAAGCAGATATCTTTGTTTCTAAGACTATGGTGAGCACGACATTTATGTGCTGTGTTTAATAATGTTTAATGTTTTTATCAGGGGAGGGTCAATTTTGATGTTTTATACTGTATTTTTTATTGATGGCATTGAATTGTTGCCAACACTGTGAACTACCCTGAGTCCCCTTTGGGGTTGAGAAGGGTGGTATATAAATACCGCAAATAGATAAATAATACATTGGGAAAGTTGCTTTTTGTACTGAAATACTCATTATCCATTTGACTGGCATGGCCGGTGGAGCTCTTTGCAATAAAGAACAGCATCCCTTGGCATGCCAGTTTGTTGAGCATGCCAGACATGACCTCCGTCATCTTCACATCAGCTCCATAAGGGGAACTGATATCATTATTCCTCCCTTGTAGGTGGGTGCTAAGAGACAAAAGCTTCACCTGCCTGTCTACTGAGATGCTGCTGCAGTGAGATTTGAACTGAGGATGTGGCAGCTTGAAGTGTCAGCTGCCACACGACACGGCACCCACTAAATCATCTTTTTTGAACAAAAGGATCTGTATTTACATGCACAGTGCCCAGAAAAGAGATGAAGTCTTGAGAACAAACAGAGCTTTCTGTCATCTCATGGCTCTCCAAGAGGCTTTGGTGATTGAAGCAAAGGGCGAAATAGTATCCATCATCCCAACAAAAAAGCTATCGAGACTTCTGGTTGAACAGGAGCCATTCAAAGGCATCCTCCACCACATCTGAGATTTTTTTTTCAGTGATAGGAGGACCCTGTGACTATATTACCAAGCAAATGATGTAAGCCTACTGTGTTGCTGCTTCTTTGCTTGAGCTGTAAAGAAATTTCGCAAATCCAAAAAGTGGAAATAAAAATAAACCTATATAAATAAAAATGTAATGTTCGTTTGTGGGATTAACATAACTCAAAAACCACTGGGCGAATTGACACCAAATTTGGACACTTCACCCCTAAGAGACCAACGAGTGACCATCACTCATGAAAACACTGAAAAACACAGCGGAAGAGACTTTAAAAGCAAAAAAAGACATTACAACATATGCACAAAACCACACATATACACATATACACAAATATATATACAGACATATACACAAATATACACACACACAACACATATACACAGACTGGGCCACGGCAACACGTGGCAGGGGATGGCTAGCAGAAAGATAAATTTTCTTTTCCAGTGAGGGGAGAGGACAAGCCCACCCTCTGATGTTACTGGCATGCTGGCAAAGGTAGGCTGCAGCACTATGGCACGATCAAGGGGGTCAGCTTTTTTCATGGAGAGATAATGGACTGGCAATGGTCTGCTCATGGTGCTGTGTGTCCTGCTTCTATGTTGGTTTGCCACTTCAATGCAATAAGGACCATAATCACTGCAAACATTGCCAATTCCATAGCAGCCTGGCTATGTTGCTAGAATTTCTGATAATGCTGTTGTCACAGGAATGCTAACATAAAACAAATTTATTCTCTCTTTATACCACTTGTAGGGTCTTTGTTTTAAACAGTGGTTCTCAACCTGTGGGTCCCCAGATTTTTGGCCTTCAACTTCCAGAAATGCTAACAGCTAGTAAACTGGCTGGGATTTCTGGTAGTTGTAGGCCAAAACACCTGGGGACCCACAGGTTGAAAACCACTATTCTAAAACATCCCAGCTAAACATAGTTTCTGAATCTAAATACAATCAAATGTGATAATTAGAAGCAACTGGAGCCCCCAGTAGTGCAATGGGTGGACCCTTGTACTTGCAATATTGCTGACTGACAGGTTGGAGGTTCTAATCCAGGGAGAAGGGTGCGCTCCCGTCTCAGCTCTAGTTTCCCATGCAGAGATATGGGAGAAGCCTCTCTGAGGGTGGTAAAGCATCAAACATCCAGGCATCCCCTGGGCAACGTCCTTGCAGATAGCCAATTCTCTCACACCAGAAGTGACTTGCAGTTTCTCAAGTCACCTCTGACACACACAAAAAATCTAGTCCAACCCCTTCCTGCCATAGAGGAAAACCATAATCAAATTACCCCTAACAGATGCAGCCTATGTTTAAAAGCCAAAGAAGGAGCCTCCACCACACTCCGAAACAGTGAGGTCCACTGTAGAACAGCTCTGAATGTGTCCAGAGGAGGGCGACTAAAATGATCAAGGGTCTGGAGAACAAGCCCTATGAAGAGCGGCTAAAGGAGCTGGGCATGTTTAGCCTGAAGAAGAGAAGGTTGAGAGGAGATATGATAGCCATGTATAAATATGTGAGAGGAAACCACAAGGAGGAGGGAGCAAGCTTGTTTACTGCTTCCATGGAGATTAGGACAAGGAACAACGGCTTCAAACTACAAGTGAGGAGATTCCATCTGAACATGAGGAAGAACTTCCTGACTGTGAGAGCCGTTCAGCAGTGGAACTCTCTGCCCCAACGTGTGGTGGAGGCTCCTTCTTTGGAAGCTTTTAAACAGAGGCTGGATGGCCATCTGTCAGGAGTGATTTGAATGCAATATTCCTGCTTCTTGGCAGGGGGTTAGACTGGATGTCCCATGAGATCTCTTCCAATTCTTTGATTCTATGATTCTATGATTCAGTCAGGAAGCTCTTCCTAAGCTTCAAGTGGAATCTCCTTTCCTGTCATTTGAACTCCAGGGCAGCAGAAAACAAACCTGCTCCTTCTTTCTTGTGACATCCTTTCAAATATTTAAACATGGTGATCATATCTCCTCTCAAACTTCTCTTTTGCAGGCTAAACATCCCCAGCTCTGTAAGCCATTCCTCATAGGGCATGGTCTCCAGACCTTTGAACATTTTAGTTGCCCTCCTCTGGACACCTTCCAGCTTGTCAATATCCCTCTTGAATTGTGGTGCCCATAATGGGACAATGTTCCAGGTAAGGCCCGATCAAAGCCGAATAGAGAGACACCATTACTTCCCTTGATCTAGGCAGGCACTATACTCCTTTTGATGCAGCCCAAAACCCCATTGGCTTTTTTAGATGCTGCTGGAAATAGGCTGTAGTGAGTGGATTCTCAATGCAATTGATTAATTTGTCTTTAGAGACACCTCTCCACCCTCAAAAATAAAATAAAAGTAAATAATAGGAAGGAATGGCTGAAAAAAGCAAAAGGAACAGTCAAGGGTTTGTGTTTCTGACTGCTCGTATGTGCCACCTGAGGCAGTTGCCTCCCTCTGCCTAAACATCCAAATCAACCCTGCTTCAATTTTAATTTTAGAGATGACATGCATCAGGTAGAAAGCTTCTTGATCCTCATTCTGCTTGTGGGAGGGGGAGGAGATGCATAAACCTTCTCCTTCCAGCTTTATACCGATCTGTTGTCAAACCTTGTTTACCTCTGGGGTAGCTGAAGATGGCGAATCCGATCAAAGGAATCATACAGCAAATCTTGCCCATTCCCTCACCAAAAACAGCAAGATTATGCACCTACAAACCTCTTTGAACTCAGATCAAGCTGTGATGTTCAGGAAACATTGCTTATCAAATTTGCAGATGACACAAAATTAGGAGGAGTAGCTAATACACCAGAGGGCAGGATCATCATTCAAAATGACTTTAACAGATTAGAGAGCAGGGCCAAAACTAACAAAATTAATTCCAACAGGAAGAAATGTACAGTAATACACTTCGGCAATGAAAATGAAATGCATCGATATGGGATGGGTGACACCTAGCTTAAAAACAACACATGTGAAAGGGATTTAGGAAAAATATCTTGGAGTCCTCATGAACAACAAGTTAAACATGAGCCAACAATGTGATGCAGCAGCAAAAAAAAGCCAATGGGATTTTGGCCTGCATCAATAGAAGTATAGTGTCTAGATCCAGGGATGTCATGCTTCCCTTTATTCTACCTTGGTTAGAGCACACCTGGAATACTGTGTCCAGTTCTGAGCACCACAATTGAAGAGAGATATTGACAAGCTGGAATGTATCCAGAGGAGGGTGACTCAAAGGATCAAGGGTCTGGAGAACATGCCGTATGAGGAGCGTCTTAAAGAGCTGGGCATGTTTAGCCTGAAGAAGAGAAGGCTGAGAGGAGACATGATGAGGGCCATGTATACATATGTGAGGGGAAGTCATAGGGAAGAATGAGCAAGCTTGTTTTCTACTGCCCTGGAGACTAAGATGCGGAATAATGGCTTCAAACTACAGGAAAGGAGATTCCAACTTCCTAAATGTGAGAGCTGTTCAGCAGTGAAACTCTCTGCCACAGGCTCATTCTTTGGAAGGATGGCTGGGTGGCCATCTGTTGGGGATGTTTTGAATGTGATTTTCCTGCTTCTTGGCAGGGGATTAGGCTGGATGGCCCACAAGGTCTCTTCCAACTCTATGGTTCTATGATTCTATGTGTTTATAACGGTTTAAGTTTGATTATTTTGCATTATATATCACTGCAACTATACAGGTGGCCCTTCACTTTCATGGGTCCTAGGGGTTCAGAACTCCTATGAAAATGTAAAAAATTGTAATTTCAAAGTACTTTTTTAAAAATCTGGAAACACACCTCTTTATGGATCTCTACATCCTCCAGCGTCACTCTGCAGTTAACATCTATCAAACGATGATAGCATTGTGCTGGAAGACTTAGAAATTCCTTGTGATAACATATTACAAATAATCAGAACTTCAGAAGTTAAACTCGCAAATGTGGAGGGCCGAATGTCACTAAAATCTACTTTGAGTCCCAGACCAGCAGAAAGGTGAGATATAAATTAAACAAGCAAATAAGTATACCATCAGTATACCACAAAACGGAGGAAGTGCAAAAGTCCAAAATTTAACAATGTTGTTTTCATGGTTTATTACCAAAACAGTATTTCATGCTTAAGCAAAAGGCATCCAGAAGAGCTAACATTCATCAAAATGGAAATATCTGAGTCAAGCAACCATGCTCAACATACGAAAAGGAGCACCATGACAAAATCATGTCGGCTAGGATCAAAACAACAGCTAAAATGTTAAGAATAATACAGAGAGGCTTCAGTCCATGAATCATCTCCTTCCGTCTTTGATTCCTAAAGGCTGGAAGGTCCTTGAATTTTTAAAGCTCTGTCCTTGTGCCATATCTCTCTCCCTCTTTCTCTTTCATTCCTCTTCTCTCAATTCAGCTAGAAGCAAAATATTTTCTAAGTAAGTCACTGCATTTAACCATAGGCTATTGTAAAAAAAAAACTGAAAAGAATTGATTACTAACTTTCAACGATCTTGTACGCCTATTTTCTAGATGTGCACACATACATTTCCAAAATAAGGCATCTATGAAATTAGAATAATATAATTTATTTATCTTATCAGGAGCAAACCAAGGATACAGTTGTATTGTATTTTTAAAAAAAAAAAAAAGTTTGAAAACTTGGCATTATATTAAATGTCCTTTGATCAGAAGCTGGCCACTTGAAGTGCCTCTGGTGTTGCTGTAAGAAGGTCCTCCATTGTTCATGTGGCAGGGCTCAGGTTGCATTGTTGTAAGTGGTCTTTGGTTGGCTCTTCTCCACACTTGCATGTCGTGGGCTCACTTTCGTAGCCTCATTTTTTAAGGTTGGCTCTGCATCTTGTGGTGCCAGAGCGCAGTCTGCTCAGCACCTTCCAAGTTGCCCAGTCTTTTGTGTCTCAGGAGGGAGTCTCTCATTTGGTATCAGCCATGGATTAAGGTGCTGGATTTTAGCCTGCCACTTTTGGACTCTCACTTGCTGAGTGTTCCTGCGAGTATCTCTATACAGCTTAGAAAACTATTTCTTTAAGGTATTGGTGTGCTGGCTGATATCCCAAGAGGGGATGGGTCAGAAATGTCACTGCCTTGGTCCTTTCACAATTAGCTCATTATTACAGGTTGTCTGTGCCCTACACCACTGGAGAAATTACACTGCTTAGCCAGTATTGCACCACCTGATATCCGCTGGGAAGTAGCAGCCAATAGAATAATATAATAATTTTATTCTTATATCCCGCCACCATCTCCTCGAAGGGGCAGCTTACATGGGGAGCAGGCCAGCGTAACACAATTAGTAACACAATTAGAATGTATACTGTAACAATAAAATATAATTAAAAACAATAAAGCCAAAACAGTAAAAACATATTTTAAAAGACTTCAACCAACATCATGTTCAGATTTGGTAGAGCAGGGCAAGGGCATGTGCAAACGCAAAACTGTAGGGCCGGCCAGAAGTAACGTAAAGTGTAATCTGCTCTGAGTCCCCTTGGGGAGATAGAGAAGAATATAAATAAGGTGTATTATTATTATTATTATTATTATTATTAATAATAATAATAATAATGAGCCTTGGAACATGACTTTAGAGACCAGGGTTCAAATCTCTGCTTAGCCATGGAAATCCACTGGGCAACCTTGGGTAAGTCACACTCTCTCAGTTCAAATCCCTTCTGAACAAATCTCACCAAGAAAACCCTATGACAGGTTCAACTTACAGTCTCCATAAATCAGAAATTACTTGAAGACACACAGCAACTAGGATGAGAGACTGAGGCAATAAGAAAATAAGATTTTTCAAGGAATCACACAAGTTTTGAACAAACAAGAGATTGTTCTGTCTCTAGAAAGTTCAGATGCAAATCCTTGCCATTTCTAATTTTGGGTGGAATAACTGGGAAAGCAGGGCTGGGATGTTCACTAATGGTCTCAAAATCTGGAGGGCCAATGCCTATCAACATAAACCACTCTGGATTAGAGAAACCAACAGAGGCTATTATTGATGTTTACATATTTCTGAGGGACACAAATGCCACTGGTAAGAAATCAACATCCTATTGCCAGAAGGATAAGATATTGGACAGTGTATTTCTTTGAACTACAAAGCCCTAGATTTGCAGAACTGTAATCCGGAAGGCAATTACTCCATGGTTTGGAATGAACCAGTTCTCCATTTGGGATCTGCTGCCATCTTGTTCATCAATTTATAGAGCCAAGGCTAGAAATGTTGACATCTATCTGGTGAGTCTGTGCCACTGCTTTCATTCTCTTAAACTAGGTAAACTGTCTCAATTGAGAATGGATCTATGAATCTCACTTTGTGGGGATTACACTGTAGTCAGGAAGCCTGACAAAGAAATGGTCCTTTTTTAGAGAATTCTAGCTAGCATGGAGTACTGGTTTGAGTGTACGACTGTGATTCTCGATACCAAGGTTCAAACCCCCACTCAGTTGTGAAAGCAACTGGGTGGCCTTGGACAAGTCACACTTTCTCAGCCTCAGAAAAAGACAAGAGACAAACCACTTGCGAACAAATCCAGCCAAATTCTGACCATTAGGGTTGATAATGGCCAGAAGCAACTTGAAGGCTAGGAACTATAAGAACAACATTCTTCATATATCTGTTCGGAAAGCAGTCTGACACTCCTATTTATCATGTCAGCTAACTGAACACAACACAATGACAGCCTGAACTCATGAAAACCTAACTAATTTTGGAAGCTAGTTAATGTAACAGAGGGGAAGTTTGGGAAACTTGTAGGGATCAGGATGAATATGGTCTAGAAACCTGGAGATTTAGTGCAAGTCAGAGCTGAAAATATTGGGTTAGACAAACTAAGGAGATGGCACAAAATCTGGCAGCTTTCTGTTTTCCTAAATCACAGTTGGGTCACCACTCAAAGGCAATTGTCTTTGGGGGGCATTCCACTTGGTCATTATACAATGATTACATAAGAGTTGCTAGGCGAATTTTCTCATTTTCCTGGTTTTCTCTCTTCTCTCTCATTTTCCTGGTCTTCTCTCCTTTGCATCTTTTCAGTTTGAGTCTAAGCCATCACAACACTATGGGTGCAGCTACACTACAGAATGAAAGCAGGTTGACATCACTTTAACTGTCATGCCACAAAATTCTGGAAGTTGTAGTTTTATAAGGTCTTTTGTGTTTTCTGTCAAAGTCTACTGATGGTTCATCAAACTATTACTCCAAGGACTCCATAGCATTGAAATATGGCCGTTAAACTGGCATCAAACCATATTGATTCTACAATGATGCCATAGCAGCCTAGGCCAGCTATTCCACTCAATATAATGTGCTTTTTTGGAATGATTGATTACTGGTTCATAAATGCTTTTTCAATTACTGGTTAATCTGATAGTGTTATGAATTGTTATAGTGTTTTGATTGCCGTTAGCTGTGTTCTGTTTTAATTCTGGCCCCAAACCAAAAGAAAAGTGGGGCATAAATAAATAATCAGAATAGAGTATGTATAATATTATAAATTATTCACTTCATGTGTTTATTTTTATAATAGCAACAAAAATAATTGATTAATCGCTGCTTGTTAACAACAACCTCCCTGAAATAATAGAACAGCCATAACTTCCAAAACCTTAATACAGAATCACAGAATCGTAGAATCATAGAGTTGGAAGAGACCTTGTGGCCCATCCAGTCTAATCCCCTGCCAAGCAGCAGAAAAATCACATACAAAGCACCCCCAACAGATGGCCATCCAGCCTCTATTTAAAAGTCTCCAAAGAAGGAACCTCCACCACACTCTGGGGCAGAAAGCTCCACTGCTGAACAGTTCTTACAAACAAGGTTCATTCCTCCTCAAAGATTGAAAGAAATGCCATTGTTGACACATTTTATATCCAAGGGAAGTATCAATATCCAGCACCAATATCTAAGTTTAAAGATATACAATTGAATACCAAATTCACAATCTTCGATGACAGACATTCCCAACTTTTGCTCCTCCAAGGGATTTGGACTTCAGTTCCCAGACTTTCGGAGAGCTGGTCAAGCTGGCTGCAGCTTCTGTGAATTGAAGTCTGAAACACATGGAGGACTAAAGATTAGGAACTATTGTTCTTTGACATAATATTCTTAATGTCAGTGTATCGTTGTGAAAGTTGGACAGCAACGAAAGATTGATAAGAAAGCCAACAACTCATGTGAGAAATGGTGCTGAGGAACAGCCAGCTTGGTGTTGTGTCTTGAATACTGAACTAGGACAAAAGGACAAAAAGCAAACTCAATTCTGAACTAACCTTGCCAAGAAAACCTCATAATAAAACCAATCACTTCAGGATTGTCATAAATTGGAAATGTTGTAAAAGCATTGTCGAAGGCTTTATGACCAGAACCACTGGGGTGTTGTGTGGTTTCCAGGCTGCATGGCTGTGCTCTAACAGCATTTTATCCTGACGTTTCACCTGCATCTGTGGCTGGCATCTTCAGATTGTAAAGGCACATAACAATAAGCTGGTGGAGAATTATATGGATGCCATAGACTGCCAAAAAGAGAAATAAATGGATCCTAGAACAATCCACCATTGAACTCAAACAGACGAGAGTTCTTTCACCCACTCTGGAGGTATTAGCTGGCCCTGATTGTTTCATGCCTGGAATTCACAGGAATGCTGAACCACTCTAACAACCACCATGTCAGACTACACAGAGAAGCCACTGAAATCCACAAGCATGTAGACAATTTCAACAGAAAGGAGGCAATCAAAAAAATGTAGAGAAGCAGGAAGAAGCTGGGTTTTGAAGCTGAAAGGCCATTCAAAGTTAATTAAGATGACCAATTGCAACATTCACACTTGCATCCAACAGACAAGAGTTCTTTCTCCCACCCTGGACATTCCTCAGATATATAAACCTCAGTTGCCTAGTTTCCAACAGACCTCACAACCTGTGAGGATGGCTGCCATAGATGTGGGCGAAACCTCAGAAGAGAATGCTTCTGGAACATGGCCATACAGCCTGGATAACTTACAACAACCCACTGCTGAACTCTCACTGCTAGTCAAAATGCCGTTACTGAGCCTATCATATTTTGAACATTTCATGAGATGACATGACTCATTAGAAATTATGATCATGCTTGGTAAAGTGAAAGGCAGTAGGAAATGAGAAAAACAGCAGTACAGGCAGTTGATACACTCAATGAAGGAAGATGCAGTTGTGAGTATAAAAGACTTGAGCAGGGCTCTGGATGACAGGGTGACTTGGAGATCTCTCTTCCATAGGTCTCTTTATAAGTTGAAGCTGACATGATGGCAATTACCAGCAAGAATACAGACAATAAGAGAGAGAGAGAGAGAGAGTGCAGGAATGAATGGAGATGGAAGTGTTACACAATCTTGTTTGCTGTTTCTCAAACACATATACACAGAAAAAATCAGGGCACCCAAAAAAAAGGTGTTCCCATCCTTTAAAGCCTCTCTTTCTGATTTCTGCCAAATGGCAGAGTGTCAGCTTTGCACAGAGGAACTAGCTTTATGTGTGTTTCTGTTTCATCCAGCTTGCCAGCTTTGGCAGGACCCTCAAGGGCCTGAACCTGAATGGCCCAAATGGTAGAAACTCACAATCAGCCAGAAATCCACTGCTAAATGTGAAATAAAAAATGATTTCTCACTCTCTATCTCTTTTATTAATGGTTAAACAGAGTATAGAATGTGTTGTCGAAGGCTTTCGTGGCCCTAATCACTGGGTTGGTGTGAGCTTTCTGGGCTGTGACAAGAGGGATCCTTGCACCTCTGCAGAAGTCTATCATATACCATGCAGCTGGGGAAAGTCTACATAGGGACCACCAAATGCAGCAGTGCCCAAACTTGAATCAAGGAATATGAAAGGCACATAGCAGAGCACCTTATGAACTAACCTAGACACAGCATATTATTTGAGAACACAGAAATGCTGAACCACCCTAACAACCACCATGCCAGACTACACAGAGAAGCCATTGAAATACACAAGCATGTGGACAATTTCAGCAGAATAATAATAATAATAATAATAATCATCATCATCATCATCATCATTATTTGTATCCCACTACCATCTCCTCAAGGGACTCAGTGCGGTTTACATGAGGCCAAGCCCAAAGTACATCAAGCAAAACATCAATAAACACAACATCAATAAACAATCAATAAAATACAAATCATATAAATCACATAAAAAAATAATGACATAACAATTTTAAACAGAAAGGAGGAAACCATGAAAATGAACAGAATTTGGCTAGAAGTATTTTTAAAACTCTAAAATCAGGACAGTAAATAAAGGGAAACACTCAAAATTCCAGACAAGAATCAATCAGAGCCAGCTAACACCGCCCAAAAAAAGGATTCCCCCAGGAAGCAACCAACCAGGCTTTAAAGCTGCAAGGCCATTAAATGCTAATCAAGGTGACCAATTGCAACATTCACAGTTGCCTCAAGCAGACAAGAGTTCTTTTTCCCAACCTGGACATTATACAGATATACAAATCCCGCTTGCCTGTTTTCCAACCAACCCCACAACCTTTGAGGATGTGGGTGAAACATCAGGAGACAATGCTTCTGGAACATGACCATACAGCCCAGAAATCTTTACAGCCACCCAGTGATTCCAGCCATGAAAGCCTTCAACAACACATCCCAGTGTCAAATGGGAAAGAGGGCAGATAGAAAGATTACCCCCAAAGTAACAGAACTAAAGGCCTTATAGGAAAAATCCCTGTTCAGCCATAGAGGAAAAACTTTCCCATTGGGCTTTCCCATTTCTATTTGGCTGAATGAAGGGTCATCTGGGATATTTAAGGGATCAAGGTCCACAGAACATCCATGGGGGCACCACTAGTCCCCATAACATACCTTGCACATCCTGATATAGACACAATAAAATGGCTGGTGTGCAGGTACCATGTGTCTAAATGAAGGCTCAGTTCTTTGAATGAGTCTGCTGTCAATATGAGCCACTGCAAGAATGATAAAAGAGGGAATATAGGAAACTGTTTTGCAGTAATTTTCAAAGTAAGTTACCCTGTTTGCATAAGAGGAGGAAAAAGGCTTGTGGCACTTTTAAGAACAGGCAGTTTATTTCAGCCAAAGTTTTGATGGCGTCTATGAAGCACAGCCTCCTTAAACCACAGTCTATGAAAGTGTAGGCTGAAAAAATGGTTCTTAAATGTACTAGAGGATGTTTCCTTCTCTTTGATGCTAAATCAGAAACAGGCAGTCCATTTTTGTCTGTTACTGTCTTCACCGGAATGGAGAATCTGAGGAGCTCCAGAAGTGACTACTGTAGATTACAACTCTTATCATGTCAGATATTGGTGTGGTGGGAGTAGCAACTGAAACATCTGGAGGACACTGTATCGGGGGGAAAGATTGGTTTAAATGTGTTGTTGAAGGTTTTCATGGCCGGAATCACTGGGTTGCTGTAAGTTTTTCTAGCTCTATGGCCATGTTCCAGAACCATTATCTCCTGACTTCACAACCTCTGCCTTGGTTACACCACACCTGGAATATTGTGTCCAATTCTGGGCACCACATTTGAAGAGAGATATTGAGAAGCTGGAATGTGTCCAGAGGAGGACAACTAAAATGAACAAGAGTCTGGAGAACAAGCCCTATGAGGAGTGGCTTAAAGAGATGGGCATGTTTAGCCTGAAGAAGAAAAGGTTGAGAGGATACATGATGATGGCCATGTATAAATATGTGAGAGGAAGTCAAAGGGAGGAGGGAGCAAGCTTGTTTTCTACTGCCCCGGAGACTAGGATGCAGAACAGTGGCTTCAAACTACAAGAAAGGAGATTCCATCTGAACATTAGGAAGCAATTCCTGACTGTGAGAGCTGTTAAGCAGTGGAACTCTCTGCCCCAGAGTGTGGTAGGGGCTCCTTCTTTGGAAGCTTTTAAACAGAAGCTGGATGGCCATCTGCTGGGGTGCACTGAATGCGATTTTCCTGCTTCTTGGTAGGGGTTTGGACTGGATGGTCTCTTCCAACTCTATGATTCTATGATTCTATGCCTGCCATAGATGCAGGCAAAACATCAGGAGAGAATGCTTCTGGAACATAGCCATACAACCTGAAAAACATACATCAACCCACTGGTTTAAATGTTGGGATTTTATTGAGATAATACCCTGGTGCATTACATGTGAGCTAAGTAGCTCACATGTAGCTTCCCCGTTTCGCCAGGTATTTGACAAAACCAGACTTCCAACTTCTTTGAGTTCTGTTTCAGGAGGGCTGGTATAGCCTAAGCAAGTCCTAGTTATCTTGATCTTGCCTGCTGTTTCTGTACACCACTTAGAAACATCTTTCTGGGGCTTAGAAAGAAATTTCTACATGCAAATGACAGTGATTCTGGAAGAAGATCTTTACATGCCAAATATGTTCTCTGCCATTAAATGACAACCCCTTTACATACTTCTTTCTTACAGTGCCTGTTTCAACACACACACATCAATCGGCTCTCAGCTTGAGCTTCTTTTATGGCCATCTTTATGACCATTCTTAGGACCTAATCATTAAATGAATACATGTGCACCTAAAATAAAAACATTATCATCCTCATCTTCATCATCTCTGTTTTATGAATCATATTCCATGTTCAGAGAGCATTCTGTGTTGACGATCTTCACACACTTTAAGGTATTTTTATTGAACTGTTCAGGACCAAAACAGCTTTCTCACATCTTAGAGCCATCACAAAGCAGTTTAGCATCCCAATTCTGAATTCACAATAAGCACCACAATCACCCTATAAACAAAATAAAATAAATGATTCAAAAATCAGAAGTGAAATTGCAACCAGATTCGCAGGAGCCCTACAAGGGAGTTCAGCCTTACCTTCAGCTCCTTAATGTAAACAGTAGGGAAGCAGATGGGTTGGAGAGTGAGAAAGGGGGTCTTGACTTATACAGTGTCCATCTGGCCCAACACTCTCAACTCTGACCCAAGATCAAGTTTCTTTTCTGGTCTTCATGGACATCTCTGCTACACACTAACCAGACTTAACCCTGGATAGCTTTCGAAAACAAACACAACATGGTGTGTTCATGGTGATCCTGGGGAATTAAGATAATGGCTAAGTTGTTGCTTTCCAAATTGTTTTGCCATGTATTGGAATGTTATCATTTCTCAAAAGCAGTGGTTCCCAACCTGTGGTCCATGAACCCCCAGTGGTCCACAAGCATTAAAATATAGTCCTCAGCCTCACTGTTATTACACCATTGCAATGAGAGTCACTGGTCTCACCAAACCTTCTAATACTGCCAAGGCTTATTAAATATGGTTTTCTGTGGGCAAGCAGATGGCAACTACTGGATGGCATATGTTCTGTATCAGAAACTAGAGCTGATGTAATCGATCCAATGCCATTTTCTGAATCAGCACCCCAAATAACCACACCAAATCTAAAGCTGAACAAAAACAGATTTGCAACCCTTTGGGGACTAATGTTGGAGAGTGTTCCCTGGTCAAAGTGATCCCTAGTTAAGAGGTCCCTGGTCAAAGTGGTCCCTGGTCAAGAAGTCCCTGGTCAAAGTGATCCCTGCTCAAGAGGTCCCTGGTCAAAGTGATCCCTGGTCAAGTGGCCCCTGCTCAAATTGGTTCCTGTTCAAGTTGTCCCTGGTCAAAGTGATCCCTGGTCAACTGGTCCCTGGTCAAAGTGGTCCCTGCTCAAGAGGTCCCTGGTCAAAGTGATCCCTGGTCAAGAGGTCCCTGGTCAAAGTGGTCCCTGGCCAAGTGACCCCTGGTCAAGTGGTCCCTGGTCAAAGTCTTCCCTGGTCAAAAAAAATAGGTTGGGAACCACTGCTCTAAGTAGTAGGATTTCCTTATAAAGCTTCCTGACAGCAACACAATGCCCTAACCTCAGCCAGGCCCCCACCAAAATCCCATTCCATACTCTATCCATGCATTTCTGGTGTTTTATGGTGGTCTCCCAAACAGGGACTCAACAGGCTTAGCTTTGGGACCAGATCATGATGTTAGGCGGGGTCATTGCTTTGTCTTCATTGCAAGTAGGGGCTGCTGGAGCTGTTGCTGGGAAGCCTTGGACACCAACAAGAACAACAACCACAGAGCAAACCAGCTCAGGCAAGAGATTACATCTCTTCCTTCCCCAAAGTGCAGAGAGAAGCAACCTCCTTTTTAAGTAAGAGCTGATCTGGCTTTTAAAAGCCAGAGAGGGGCTTTGCCTGTCCATCCCTCCCTCCCTCCCATCCTCCATGCATTTGCAAAAAGAAGAGAGGATTAAGCCAGAAAGAGCGAGCGCTCAGCGCACATCCATTTTAGAGAATTAACAGACTTTTAGAGAAGCGATTATTATTTATTCCGATGCAAACCTTCGATTTCTTCCCCACCCCCAAATCCACAAACACACCCCTCCCTCCTTCCTGGCTGGAAAGAGGGAGGCTGGCCCACATCTTTCCATCAGAATTCATCCAAGCGACTTGAGTCGGGTTTGGAAACGCGGAGGTCTCTCTCTGCAGAGACACACCGGTCTCCCCATCCGCTCAAGGTGACTTTCTCCAAACTTGCAAAGGATGAGGGATTGGGTGGCAGGAGGAGACACTGCGCCTCCCGTTTGGAAACAGCTTACCTGGCCCTGGTGGAGAAGGGAAAGGCAGAAGGGGGAGGCAGAGTCCTCCTTGCCCGCCTCCAAAAAGATCCAGGCTTGACCTTCTCCAGGAACTCCAACCAGCCTCCTCCTTTGCCCTCTTCACATCTTGGCAACCTGGGACGCGGGTCCTTCAGCCAAAGCCACGCGGAAAGCGGTGCCAGGGAAGCAGTGCCCGCCTCTCGCCCCGGTTTTCTCTCCCTGTATGAGTGTGTGTGTATTTTATGCGTGTGTGCTTGTGTGGCTGTCTTACTATTAAGAGCCTCGAAGCTGTGGGAAACGTGACACGGCTCCCCCTTGCGGCCATATGGATCCTCTCTCTCTCGCTCAAGTTGCATCTACACTGTAGAATTACTTAGGCGATCCCTCGCTTTCCGAGGAAGATTGTCTTCCAGTATTCTTGTGGGTCGGTATGTGGCTGTGGAGCCCTATTCTTGCTCTGCATCTTCTTCTGCAGTGAGGGCATTGGTTTCCAAGTGGAAGGCGGTCTCGGCCGGGGTTGGCTTGACTCGCCTTCCTCTTAGCACGTTTCTCTTTTTCACCCACCACTCGTGCCTCCTCAAATTCTGCAGCACTGCTGGTCACAGCTGACCTCCAGCTGGAGCGGTCAAGGGCCAGGGCTTCCCAGTTCTCAGTGTCTATGCCAGAGTTTTTAAGGTTGGCTTTGAGCCCATCTTTAAATCTCTTTTCCTGTCCTCCAACATTCCGTTTTCTGTTCTTGAGTTCGGAGTAGAGCAACTGCTTTGGGAGATGGTGGTCAGGCATCCGGACAACAGCCGGTCCAGCGGAGTTGGTGGCGGAGGACCATCGCTTCAATGCTGGTGGTCTTTGCTTCTTCCAGCACGCTGATGTTTGTCCGCTTGTCTTCCCAAGAGATTTGCAGGATTTTCCGGAGGCAGCGCTGATGGAATCGTTCCAGGAGTTGCATGTGACGTCTGTAGACAGTCCACGTCTCACAGGCATAGAGCAGGGTTGGGAGGACAATAGCTTTATAAACAAGTCCTTGGTATCCCTACGGATGTCCCGGTCCTCAAACACTCTCTGCTTCATTGGGAAAAATGCTGCACTTGCAGAGCTCAGGCGGTGTTGTATTTCGGTGTCGATGTTGACTTTGGTGGAGAGGTGGCTGCCAAGGTAGCGGAAATGGTCAACATTTTCTAATGTTACACCATTAAGCTGTATCACTGGCATTGGAGAGGGGTTGGCTGGTGTCTGCTGGAACAGCACCTTGGTTTTTTCAATGTTCAATGACAGGCCGAGCTTCTCGTATGCTTCTGCAAGGTGTTTAGAGTGGCTTGTAGATCTTCTTCTGAATGCGCACAGACGACGTTGTCATCAGCGTACTGGAGTTCTATAACAGATGTTGTTGTAACCTTGGTTTTGGCTTTCAGTCTGCTGAGGTTGAATAGCTTGCCATCTGTCCGATAGATGATTTCCACTCTGGTGGAAGCTTCCCATCAACAAGGTGAAGTATCATAGCGATGAAGATGGAGAATAAAGTTGGGGCAATAACACATCCCTGTTTAACACCAGATTCCACCTTAAATGGGTCACTTTGGGAGACACTGCTGTCCAAAACTGTTGCCATCATGTCATCGTGGAGGAGCCGCTAACTGTAATTAATTCTAACTGTAGAATTAATGCAGGTTGACACCACTTTCATTGTCATGGCTCTCAATGCTATAAACCAGGCACGGGCAAACTTGGGCCCTCCAGGTGTTTTGGACTTCAACTCCCACAATTCCTAACAGCCCCAAGTCCTTTCCGCTTAAGCGGCTGAGGGGAAAAAAGGAAAGGGCCTGAGGCTGTTAGGAATTGTGGGAGTTGAAGTCCAAAACACCTGGAGGGCCCAAGTTTGTCCATGCTTGCTATAAAATCATGGGAATTTATTTATTTGTTTATTTACTGTATTTATATGCCACCTTTCTCACCCCTGGGGGGACTCAAGGCAATTTATAACATACTAACCACAAAATAATCAATGCCAGCATACAGTACACAAAGAAATCATAATAAAGAATTGTAGTTTGGTGAGACACTAGCATTATTTGGCAAAGAAGGCTAGAAACCTTGTGCAACTACAACTCTATGGGCTCTTACAAACAGCCATGTAACCCAGAATATCAAGGCAGATAATCCACAATATCTGCTTTGAACTGGGTTATCTGAGTCCACATTGACATATAATCCAGTTCAATGTGGATTTTATATAGCTGTGTGGAAGGAGCCTTAGAAACTCTGAAAAACAGTTTATGGGGCTGGAGGTATTTAGCCTGGAGAAGAGAAGGTTGGGAGTGGACATGATAGCCAACCTTTTTTGACCAGGGACTACTTGACCAGGGACCACTTTTGACCATGGACCCCTTGACCAAGACCACTCTGACCAGGGATCACTTTGACCAGGGACCACTCTCCAACATTAGTACCAAAAGGGTTATGAATCAGCTTTTGGTCAACATTAGATTCGATTTGGTTATTTGCGGTACTTATTCAGGAAATTGCATTGGATAGACTACATCAGCTCTAGTTTCTGATACAGAACATATTCCATCCAGGAGTTGCCATCTGCTTGCCCACAAAAAATCATATTTAATAATCTAGAGCTGATGTGGTTGTAGTAATCTTTGGTGGATAGTGAGTGTCTCCTCTCCCGGCATCCCTGTAGCCTCAGCACGATAAGAGGGTTTTGCGAGACCAGTCACTCTCACTGTTGCAGAGTTTTGAGGCAACAGTGTTGCAATGGTGAGGCCAAGGACCAGTGGCCCACTGACCACAGGTTGGGAATCACTGAAATAAGCAAAAGGATGCCATATTGAAGATGGTGAGATTGGGGCATAGAGGAATGGATTCAAGATATTGAAGAAAAGATTCCACCTAAACATTTGGGAGAACTTCCTGATGGTATGAGCTACTTGGCAGTGGGATACACTACCTTTGAGTGTGGTAGAGTCCCCTTCTCTAGAGAACTTTAAGCAGAGGCTGGGTGGTCATCTGTCAGGGGTACTTTGATGTTATATTCCCACATGGAAGGGGGGATAGACAGGATGGTCCTTGTGGTTTCTTCTAACTCTATGATTCACTCTGCTTTTGTGTACCAGTAGTCCAAGGGAGTCAAAGTGTACTGGAGACCACAGAAATACACATTGGGATCATGTAGATCCCGAAGGCTGCCCTTTGCCCCCCATGTAACATAGCTGATAATAAGGAATTGGCCAGAAATTGACAAGAGGAGTCTTGGGTTCCCTTATTATTTATTTATTATTATTTTATTACTGCGCTTGTATACTGCTGTTTCTCAGCCTAAATTGGCGACTCAACGCAGTTTGGTACTGGTAACACTCAAGCCCAAAACCTCGAACCAGCTGAGCAAGTGGTTGCATATATTTATTTATTTATTTATTTATTTATTTACTGTACTTGTATACCGCTGTTTCTCAGCCTAGCTGGCGACTCAACGCGGTTTACAACAAAATACAACAGTCAACAGTATACAATTTAAAACCATAAAAACATAATACACAATATTGGCACATCAATAACAATCCAATGCATCTCCTGACTAAAATCGTGATCCAGTTTCGTCGTCCATATTACCAATCCTTTAATCATCACATTCATTGCACCGAATTAACCAAATGCCTGTTCGAACATCCAGGTTTTTAATCTTCTTCGGAACACCATCAGCGAGGGGGCTGATCTTACCTCCATGGGAAGGGCGTTCCATAGCCGAGGGGCCACCACAGAAAAGGCCCTGTCTCTCGTCCCCGCCAGCCGCACCTGTGAAGCAGGCGGGATAGAGAGCAGGGCCTCCCCAGAAGATCTTAGGGTCCTGGTGGGCTGATAGGCCGAGATACGTTCGGATAGGTAGGTTGGGCCAGAACCGTTTAGGGCTTTAAAGGCCAACGCCAGCACTTTGAATTGAGCCCGGTAGCAAATCGGCAGCCAGTGGAGCTGGTGCAGCAGAGGAGTTGTATGCTCCCTGCGCTCCGCTCCTGTTAGTATCATGGCTGCCGCCCTTGGACTAATTGGAGCTTCCGAGCCGTCTTCAAAGGCAACCCCACGTAGAGAGCGTTGCAGTAGTCAAGACGGGATGTAACCAGAGCGTGGACTACCGTGGCCAAGTCAGACTTCCCAAGGTACGGTCGCAGTTGGCGCACAAGTTTTAACTGTGCGAATGCTCCCCTGGTCACCGCCGAAACCTGGGTTTCCAGGCTCAGCGATGAGTCCAGGATCACACCCAAACTGCGAACCTGCGTCTTCAGGGGGAGTGCGACCCCGTCTAACACAGGCTGTAACCCTATACCCTGTTCGGCCTTGCGACTAACCAGGAGTACCTCTGTCTTGTCTGGATTCAATTTCAATTTGTTCGCCCTCATCCAGACTGTCACAACAGCCAAGCACCGGTTCAGGACCTCGACAGCCTCCTTAGTAGCAGGTGGAAAGGAGTGACAGAGTTGGACATCATCTGCGTACAGATGACATCGCACTCCGAAACTCCGGATGATCTCGCCCAGCGGCTTCATGTAGATGTTAAACAACATGGGAGACAGTATTGAACCCTGAGGAACCCCACAAGACAAAGGTTGTGGGGTTGAACAGGAGTCTCCCAGTAACACCTTCTGAGACTGACCCTCGAGGAATGAGCGGAGCCACTGCAGAACAGTACCTCCAAGACCCATCCCCGCGAGGCGTCCCAGAAGGATACCGTGGTCGACGGTATCGAAGGCCGCTGAGAGGTCCAGCAGCACCAACAGGGACACACTCCCCCTGTCGAGCTCCCGACGCAGATCATCCACTAAGGCGACCAAGGCTATCTCGGTACCATGCCCCGGCCTAAAGCCAGACTGTGCCGGGTCCAGATAATCCGTGTCTACCAAGAATGCCTGGAGTTGTGAGGCCACCACACGTTCCATGACTTTGCCCAAAAAGGGGAGATTGGAAACAGACCGATAGTTGACGAATTGAGTGGGGTCCAGTGATGGTTTTTTCAACAGCGGTTTTATCACAGCTTGCTTTAAGCTGGCTGGAATTTTGCCCTCCCTTTCAGTTCTATGACTCTTTCGTCCTATGAGTTTTTTTCACATGCATTGGAAAACAACTTCATTTGCTTTGACAACCTTGTCTCATTGTAGGTGTCTCGCCTTCCCCCTCTTCTCCATGCAGTATTCTGACAGGAAGAAGTGAGTATTCAAGGTGAAACGTGTTAATTCATGGGACATCATAAACACAAAACAATCCTTCCTTTTAGGAAAACATGTGAAGAGCTTAAAATCTATAAAACTGAATTTGCACAGGCATACTTTAGTCAATAGGAAAATGTGGGTCATTTATTTATTTATTTATTTATTTATTGTGTCAGAAGTGAATTGAGCGTATAGTTGTAATGTATTTAAAGACACAATAAAAGTTTAAAAACTTGGCATTATACTAAATGTCTTTTGACCAATAGCTGGCCACTTGGAGAGCCTCTGGTGTTGCTATAAGAAGGTCCTCCATTGTGCATGTGGCAGGGCTCAGGATACATTGTAGTAGGTGGTCTGTAGTTTGCTCTTTTCCCCTTGGGGGATGGAGGCAGGATATAAATAAAGCATTATTATTATGATAATTAAAGACGAAGTACTTTGGTCACATCACGAGAAGAAAGGAAAGCTTAGAGAAGACAATTATGCTGGGGAAAATGGAAAGAAAAAGGAAGAGGGGCTGACCAAGGGCAAGATGGATGGATGGCATCCTTGAAGTGACTGGACTGACCTTGAAGGAGCTGGGGGTGGTGACGGCCGACAGGGAGCTCTGGTGTGGGCTGGTCCATGAGGTCACGAAGAGTCGGAGACGACTGAACGAATGAACAACAACAACAACTCTAGTTGGTACATATCTTTAAAGTTACATAACTTTAGAGGATGTAGGCATTGAAGCAGTTGAAGACTTTTCATACCTTGCCTCAGTAATAAATCAAAATGCAAGAAGAAGATTAGGACTTCAAAGGGCAGATATGAAGGATCTAGATAAGATCCTGAAGTGTGACGATATAGCACTGAACACTGAAGTTAGGATTATTTATGGTATCATATTTTCCATTTCTATAGAATCATAGAATCAAAGAGTTGGAAGAGACCTCATGGGCCATCCAGTCCAACCCCCTGCCAAGAAGCAGGAACATTGCACTCAAATCACCCCTGACAGATGGCCATCCAGCCCCTGTTTAAAAGCTTCCAAAGAAGGAGCCTCCACCACACTCCGGGGCAGAGAGTTCCACTGCTGAACGGCTCTCACAGTCAGGAAGTTCTTCCTCATGTTCAGATGGAATCTCCTTTCTTGTAGTTTGAAGCCATTGCTCCGCGTCCTAGTCTCCAGGGAAGCAGAAAGCAAGCTTGCTCCCTCCTCCCTGTGGCTTCCTCTCACATATTTATACATGGCTATCATATCTCCTCTCAGCCTTCTCTTCTTCAGGCTAAACATGCCCAGCTCCTTAAGCCACTCCTCATAGGGCTTGTTCTCCAGACCCTTGATCATTTTAGTCGCCCTCCTCTGGACACATTCCAGCTTGTCAATATCTCTCTTGAATTGTGGTGCCCAGAATTGGACACAATATTCCAGGTGTGGTCTAACCAAAGCAGAATAGAGGGGTAGCATTACTTCCCTAGATCTAGACACTATGCTCCTATTGATGCAGGCCAAAATCCCATTGGCTTTTTTTGCCGCCACATCACATTGTTGGCTCATGTTTAACTTGTTGTCCATGAGGACTCCAAGATCTTTTTCACAAGTACTGCTCTCGAGCCAGGCATTGTCCCCCATTCTGTATCTTTGCATTTCGTTTTTCCTGCCAAAGTGGAGTATCTTGCATTTGTCACTGTTGAACTTCATTTTGTTAGTTTTGGCCCATCTCTCTAATCTGTCAAGATCGTTTTGAATCCTGCTCCTGTCCTCTGGAGTATTGGCTCTCCCTCCCAATTTGGCGTCGTCTGCAAACTTGATGATCATGCCTTCTAGCCCTTTCATTACTATGTGGAGTAATGAAAGCTGGACAATGAAGAAACTGACAATAAGGGAATCAACTCATTTTCGAAGTAGTGTGAGAGAATAGTTCTGTGGATACCATGGTCTGCTAAAAAGATAAATAAGGCCATGCATTGTAATATGTGGTCTGTGGCTTGCTCTTCTCCACACTCGCATGTTGTGGACTGAACTTTGTAGCCCCAAAGAAAAATGTGTTTAAAATGCATACATGAAAATACAATTTGTGGAGAAAGGCTACATAATGTCTACACATGTCCATATGGAAAGAAATAAATAAAATATCTCTATTAATCCAAAATGAACAAAGCAATTGGAAGGAAATCATAGAATCATAGAATCATAGAATCATAGAATCAAAGAGTTGGAAGAGACCTCATGGGCCATGCAGTCCAACCCCCTGCCAAGAAGCAGGAATATTGCATTCAAATCACCCCTGACAAATGGCCATCCAGCCTCTGTTTAAAAGCTTCCAAAGAAGGAGCCTCCACCACACTCCGGGGCAGAGAGTTCCACTGCTGAACAGCTCTCACAGTCAGGAAGTTCTTCCTAATGTTCAGATGGAATCTCCTCTCTTGTAGTTTGAAGCCATTGTTCCGCGTCCTAGTCTCCAGGGAAGCAGAAAACAAGCTTGCTCCCTCCTCCCTGTGGCTTCCTCTCTATTTATACATGGCTATCATATCTCCTCTCAGCCTTCTCTTCTTCAGGCTAAACATGCCCAGTTCCTTAAGCCGCTCCTCATAGGGCTTGTTCTCCAGACCCTTGATCATTTTAGTCGCCCTCCTCTGGACACATTCCAGCTTGTCAATATCTCTCTTGAATTGTGGTGCCCAGAATTGGACACAATATTCCAGGTGTGGTCTAACCAGAGCAGAATAGAGGGGTAGCATTACTTCCCTAGATCTAGACACTATGCTCCTATTAATGCAGGCCAAAATCCCATTGGCTTTTTTTGCCGCCACATCACATTGTTGGCTCATGTTTAACTTGTTGTCCACGAGGACTCCAAGATCTTTTTCACACGTACTACTCTCGAGCCAGGCGTCCCCCATTCTGTATCTTTGCATTTCATTTTTTCTGCCAAAGTGGAGTATCTTGCATTTGTCACTGTTGAACTTCATTTTGTTAGTTTTGGCCCATCTCTCTAATCTGTCAAGATCGTTTTGAATCCTGCTCCTGTCCTCTGGAGTATTGGCTATCACTCCCAATTTGGTGTCGTCTGCAAACTTGATGATCATGCCTTCTAGCCCTTTCATTACTATGTGGAGTAATGAAAGCTGGACAATGAAGAAACTGACAATAAGGGAATCAACTCATTTTCGAAGTAGTGTGAGAGAATAGTTCTGTGGATACCATGGTCTGCTAAAAAGATAAATAAGGCCATGCATTGTAATATGTGGTCTGTGGCTTGCTCTTCTCCACACTCGCATGTTGTGGACTGAACTTTGTAGCCCCAAAGAAAAATGTGTTTAAAATGCATACATGAAAATACAATTTGTGGAGAAAGGCTACATAATGTCTACACATGTCCATATGGAAAGAAATAAATAAAATATCTCTATTAATCCAAAATGAACAAAGCAATTGGAAGGAAATCATAGAATCATAGAATCATAGAATCATAGAATCAAAGAGTTGGAAGAGACCTCATGGGCCATGCAGTCCAACCCCCTGCCAAGAAGCAGGAATATTGCATTCAAAGCACCCCTGACAGATGGCCATCCAGCCTCTGTTTAAAAGCTTCCAAAGAAGGAGCCTCCACCACACTCCGGGGCAGAGAGTTCCACTGCTGAACGGCTCTCACAGTCAGGAAGTTCTTCCTAATGTTCAGATGGAATCTCCTCTCTTGTAGTTTGAAGCCATTGTTCCGCGTCCTAGTCTCCAAGGAAGCAGAAAACAAGCTTGCTCCCTCCTCCCTGTGGCTTTCTCTCACATATTTATACATGGCTATCATATCTCCTCTCAGCCTTCTCTTCTTCAGGCTAAACATGCCCAGTTCCCTAAGCCGCTCCTCATAGGGCTTGTTCTCCAGACCCTTGATCATTTTAGTCGCCCTCCTCTGGACACATTCCAGCTTGTCAATATCTCTCTTGAATTGTGGTGCCCAGAATTGGACACAATATTCCAAGTGTGGTCTAACCAAAGCAGAATAGAGGGGTAGCATTACTTCCTTAGATCTAGACACTATGCTCCTATTGATGCAGGCCAAAATCCCATTGGCTTTTTTTGCCGCCACATCACATTGTTGGCTCATGTTTAACTTGTTGTCCACGAGGACTCCAAGATCTTTTTCACACGTACTGCTCTCGAGCCAGGCGTCACCCATTATGTATCTTTGCATTTCATTTTTTCTGCCAAAGTGGAGTATCTTGCATTTGTCACTGTTGAACTTCATTTTGTTAGTTTTGGCCCATCTCTCTAATCTGTCAAGATCGTTTTGAATTCTGCTCCTGTCCTCTGGAGTATTGGCTATCCCTCCCAATTTGGTGTCGTCTGCAAACTTGATGATCATGCCTTCTAGCCCTTCATCTAAGTCATTAATAAAGATGTTGAACAGGACCGGGCCCAGGACGGAACCCTGCGGCACTCCACTTGTCACTTCTTTCCAAGATGAAGAGGAAGCATTAGTGAGCACCCTCTGGGTTCGTCCACTTAACCAATTCCAGATCCACCTCACCGTAGTTTTGCCTAGCCCACATTGGACTAGTTTCCTTGCCAGAAGGTCATGGGGGACCTTGTCGAAGACCTTACTGAAATCCAGGTACGCTACATCCACGGCATTCCCCGCATCTACCCAGCTTGTAACTCTATCGAAAAAAGAGATCAGATTAGTCTGGCATGACTTGTTTTTGATAAATCCATGTTGACTATTAGCGATGACTGCATTTGTTTCTAAGTGTTTGCAGATCGCTTCCTTAACAATCTTTTCCAGAATCTTGCCCGGTATCGACGTGAGGCTGACCGGACGGTAGTTGTTTGGGTCATCCTTTTTTCCCTTCTTGAAGATTGGGACCACATTGGCCCACCTCCAATCTGCTGGAACTTCTCCCGTTCTCCAAGAACTCTCAAAGATGGTTGCCAATGGTTCCGAAATGACTTCCGCTAGTTCCTTCAATACTCTGGGGTGTAGTTGATCTGGCCCTGGGGACTTGAACTCATTAAGAGCGGCCAGGTATTCCTGGACGACTGCTTTCCCAATTTGGGGTTGGATGTCCTCCAATCCCTCATCCACTCCATCTTGCTGAGGTTGAAGACTCTCTTTTGTGAGAAGACCGAGGCAAAGAAGGCATTAAGTAGTTCTGCCTTTTCCCTATCCCCTGTCAGCATTGCCCCATCTTCTCCTCGAAGAGGCCCTATCGCCTCCTTGTTTTTCCTTTTTCTACTGACATAAGAATAGAAGCCCTTTTTATTGTTTTTAATGTCCCTGGCAAGTCTGAGCTCGTTTTTTGCTTTAGCCTTGCAGACCTTTTCCCTACAGGTGTTGGCTATTTGTTTGAATTCTTCTTTGGTGATTTCTCCCTTTTTCCACTTCTTGTGCATGTCTCTTTTGTGTCTTAGCACAGTTAGAAGTTCTTTGGATATCCATTCTGGCTTCTTTGCACTTGTCCTATTTTTTCTCTTTGTTGGCACGGTTTGCAATTGCGCCTTGAGTATTTCACTCTTGAGAAATTCCCATCCATCCGTAACTCCCTTGTCTTTTAGTATCTGTGTCCACGGAATGCTGCTCAGTGTTTCCTTCATTTTTTGGAAATCAGCTCTCCTAAAGTCCAAAACGCGGGTTTGACTTGTCTTAGTTTCGGCCTTCCTTTGTACCTCAAATTGCAGGAGCACATGGTCACTTGCCCCTAAGGATCCTACCACTTCGACCGCATCGATCAGGTCCTCCGCATTTGTTAGGATGAGATCAAGAGTAGCCAATCCCCTTGTTGCCTCTTCTACCTTCTGGACCATGAAATTGTCTGCAAGGCAAGCGAGGAATTTGTTGGACCTTGTACTCTTGGCCGAGTTTGTTTTCCAGCAAATATCGGGATAGTTGAAATCGCCCATGACTACTACATCTCTTCTCTGTGCCTGTTTGGTCAACTGTTGGCAGAAGACTTCATCAAGTTCTTCCTCCTGGCTTGGGGGTCTGTAGTAGACACCTACAACGACATCTTTTTGAGTCCCAGTTCCCTTGATTCTTATCCAGATGATTTCAAGCTGGTTTCCCAGATTGCTGTCTTGAATCTCTTCTGCAGCATAAGAGTTTTTGACATATAAGGCTACTCCGCCTCCTCTCCCCTTTGTTCGGTTTCTGTGAAAGAGGTTATACCCCTCGATATCTACATTCCAGCGATAGGAATCATCCCACCAGGTTTCAGTGATCCCTATGATATCATATCAAATGCAGATGTGGATTGGAGAAAGACAATGGAATCAAGACCAAAACCATGACTGTATTGGTGAAACTCTGTCACCTCTATATCAAGTTTAGAATCCATTCCGGTTTTTCTTATTTCAAACTGGATCTCTTTGGGAGATAAATCAGCACTTTGTATATCTCCCTTGCATTTCATCATACTGAAACCTAGAGCAGATTCATCATCCCACTGAGTTAGATTCCTCACCCCAAAATATACCCATACCATTTTCCTCTTTATTGATACAAGCTCATGGCTCATTGTTCTAATATGGCAATGTACCCTCCATGCATTATGCTTACCTGCCTACAATTTGTACATCTGCACAAGGCTAGTGTGTGTATGTCAACTATATATGCAGCCTAGTTCATGCGGATTTCTGCAACACACCCACCCACACTTAACTCCTAACAATCATTCAACTCAAGAAGACCCTTAGATGGGATCAGGGTTACCAAGTGTGTCTCATCCTCTTTAGTGATTCCCCTTTGAGTGCCCCTGCCAGATGTTGGCAACAGCTGGATCAAAGATTAAAGCCTCAGGAAAATCAAATGGAGGAGGAAAGCTCTGGCACTTCACTACCTAATGTGTGTTATTAACCTTCTCATCAAACGGCTTGTAAAAAAGGAAGGCTGCTGACATTTGCTTTGCCAATACAAGTGAAATATTGGATTTGAAACCCAGAGTAAAGAAAGTATGATTGAGGGCTTTGGGTGGCCCTCAAAACCCAACTATTGTAGCTCATGGAGTTTCCCAGAAGACCATCCCCATTGTTCAAATAAAACTGTGTGGTTTGCAAGGGTTTTCCTGCACACACACACAATCTCTTTGAAGATAGTCCATGATAGTCCATTTATTATTTCTATAACCCCACTTTCTTCATGGGAGAGGGGCTCATGGTGGCTTACAGTGAAACAGAACAAATAAAATTAGAGTATTAAATAATTTTAAAATAGTGACCACATCCTGGCTCAGGAGATGTAAGGACAATGTAGTTCCTATCTGAAAACAGCAATTTCCATACCAGTAGAGAATGGAAGGAGACAGGAAAGAAGAGTCCATCTGTTTTCCACAGGATACACAGCCATAACAACTTTAGCAGATTCTGGAAGATGCCTGTTGATTAAGCATCCATCAGCCAAAATACAACCTTGTCTACACTGACCATTTAATGCATGTGAAAGAAATGTCTCAGTTCTCTGTGGTTTGTGTAATCACCCCTTGGGCCTCAAACTGGTTCCAGGATTTCCTATGTAATCATCTGCCTTGGTATGTGAGTGTTTCATTGGCTCAATTGGGAGCTCTAGCACACTGGGAGGATCTGAAATTTCGGACAACACAGTTATGCAAAAGTGCACTAATATTTATTTATTTACTGAATTTGTATCCCACCTTTCTCTACCTTGAAGGGGATTCAATGCAGCATTACATATGGCAACTATTCAATGCCTTGGGACAACAAAATAGTGAAAAACTAGTATATTCAATACTCATCCAGACATACATTCTCTCTCATGATCTGCTGGCCTGTGTTACCTCCCACCAATCAGTTCAAGACATCCTTAACTCCTTCAGTTGCCACATGAAGCTATCTTTTGGAAATGACTATACAAAAAAGAGAACCAAAATTCATATGGATCTTTGACCAGAATGAGGATTAAAAGCCAATTCTTTTTAAAGCATTTTAAGAACCAGGTGGGATGCAAATTGTGACAAACTCAGTATGTCAGGAGAGTTGCCAATGCAAAGTGAGTAATACAGTCTGATATTTCTCCAGTCTCCACTGTTGTGGAAATAGTGGCTGTACAGTAAGTTGGAGGGAAAAAGTTAATACCAATCTCTGTAATGAAAAAAGGTATACACAGGCTGGATGACTTCCACCTGCACATATCACAAATTGGGGTGTTACTGAAAATAGGACCCCAAAAATATGAAACCCAGGGTCCACAGCTGCATTGCAACAGACAGTGAACACACGTTGACTTCTCCCTTAATTCTTAGCTAACCTTCAGCGAGCTTCTCCCTGGAATGTTGACTAATCTTTTCCCAAACCCCAGACCTCAATAGATAGTCACATATTTAACATAACCCCTTTACAATACCCTAGAAAAGTCATAGAAGGAATGTTATCCTGGGAACATTTTCTCACCTACAGTGTTGTGCCAGAACCCCTTCCATGAGATCTCCGTTGTCTATGCCAACGCTCTGAACATCTTGGTTGTCTACCTGACTGACATACATTGTATTGACCAAAACAATATCACAACCCATTTCAGCCCATTCTCTCTTGCTTTACCACATTCCTTTCTGCTCTAACCTCTTTTCCTGGGTAGACAAATAAATTGACAAAAATCTTCAAGATAATCCAATGACAGTTTATTACATTTCCTTCCATGATTGGAGTCAATCAGCAATGACAATGGATGAAGTCTCAGACCAGCCAGAGAGGGGATCCTATCTGGCCAGTGGCCACATTTTGGACCAATCTAGTAGTGTGGCAATGTACCTTTGTTTTGAAGAAGTGTCAAAGTGCTATAAATATTTCTGTATGTTTGCATTGAGATGTGTCCTTTGTTAGAATTCAGACCCCACTGGTGTCTATCTTGGCCAAGGTGAATAAATGCCTCTGATTTTGCCTTCAACCCATCTGTGTCATATCTGGTCCTTTGGAAGCTTGGCACTCCAGGCCCCGAATCTGCAGATTTAGTAGAGCTGAAGTCACATGGGTTGGGGGTTGGGCAGCCATTTATTGTAGTGGCACATGTTATGCTCTTTCATCATAATGTGCTCCAACTATCCTTAGTTTTTGGCACATATTAAAATTGCATTATGGAAATAAACCTTCCTTCTATTCCAAACCTTCCCTGTTTGTTTGAACTTCAAAGGAATATATTGAGTTCTATGTATTTGGGCAATGTGTTTGTTTTACATTTCATTCATTCATCCAGCTTTGAATTTTTGGATATAGGTGATATATAAATATTTATAAATAAATAAACCCTAAATCTGGTTATTATCCATGGAACTGAGGTATTAAGCATTGCTGGATTTGGAATCCCACATGACTAGGTAAGGCAAAGGGAACTGGCTATCTTTTTTCAAAAAAGAAGAAGTCACAGCAACAGGTAGTGTAAGAAAAAGGCCCAAGAGCACAGGTCTAAGGAAAGAAAGAACAGGGACAATCCAGGTTTCTATTGCTCCCTTGCTCTGATCACTTGATGCCCATTCATGTGATAGTACATGCATTGATGCCCATTTATTTCCAAGAGATACATTGCCGAAGAGCAAACCATGCCTGAACACATTGACCCAGTTGAGCCTTCCTCACTTACTGAAGAAACAACAGAGTTTTACCAGGACAACCTTTTCATTGATTCAAGAGAAACATCATTGCCTGCCAGAAGATCTCAAACACTTTTCCCATGCCTTTCTCAATGGCGTTTCACAATATCCAAACTCTTAAAGTCATCCTCAGCCTTCTAATGAGAATCTTTTTCTCCCTTTCTCTTTATGAACACCTCTAGTCTTTAAAAAATCCAAGTCTATTGCTGCTGCCACACACTACGTGGGTATCAAAGACTGCATTTATTAATCCAAAAATGACTTAGTTTCTTTTGGCTCAACTGCATGTTAGTCTTTTTAGAATAATATAATATTATAATATAATATAATATAATATAATATAATATAATATAATATAATATAATATAATATAATATAATATAATATAATATAAAATATAATATAATATAATATAATATAATAATATAGCGCTTGTGTAGTTCAGGTGTGGGGAGGAAGACATCCATCATTCTACCCTTACAATACCTGACTGTTCTTTGATTGTTGCCATTTGCTATCACATCAGTGTCAAGTTATGGGGGGACTCTACAAATGGAAAACCTCCATGAGCTTTGGCTACCATCAGTCTTATTCAGGTTCTGCAAATCTAAGTTTGTACTTCCTTGGCTGAGTATGTTTTCTATGGCTAGTGTAGATCACATAAGCTTTCTAATCCATCGTAGGATGCTGAGAGCACAGTTCCTGGGCAGAGCCCACCAGATCCCTTTACATGACACACAGCTACTTCTGATAAGACTCTGTCCCTGAACTGTGATCTCAGCGTCCTATGATAGAGGAAGGAGAGCATGGGAGGCTTCCCATGTTCTCCTTGCAAACAACAGGGACAGTGTAGGGGGAAGATAGGCATCAATGCTTTCTCCCATGTGATGGGGAAAGTGGTGTTACAGGAGCTGCAGGGTGTGGGACAACAAATTCCCCTGATGCCCCATGGATTTGCTGTGATGCCTGGTGAATCCCCCTGTTGCTGCTCACATTGGACAACTAAACGTGAAGTCCTTAGTGGTGCTCTGTTAAACTTATTAAAAATATGGTTTTATGTGACTTGGTTGTCATTTTGGAGACCATTATATTTATATATATTGTTCCCTGAGAGTGGCGACTTGTCAAGTGGCATGTTATCCATTTTAGTTATTTTAATTTATTAAATTTATGTCCTACCTTTATCCCAGCTGCCATTATTGACGCTACAAGGAACCATTCAACAGAGCTCTTTCAAGTGGTCAGAGACTTATTGCACATTGGTCCTCAAGGAGAAAATGAAGTCCACTTGATAGCCTACTGTGATGGATTTTCATGGCACTTTGCAGATGAAATTGTTCAGCTCCTTTTTCAGCTTTGAAAGAGCAGTTTAAACTGCCTCTATCAGCTAAAAGGTGATATCTTTATCTACAACAGAAACATTTTCTGCAATCCAGATTTGGTCCTGTAGCTTGGAGTGCATCTGAAACTCCTTTAATATTAGAAACATTAAATGAGGGCAACCAAGTATCCAATCCAACAATCTCTATATATACATTTCTGTTATCTATAGAAAAATATAAAACATGAGGTTTATAGCAGGAATGGAACAGAAAATTGGAAATTCTGACTAATCAATGGCCATCTCAAACTGCTACGGCTAAAGATCTCAGACTACATTTTACACCTGAGAATTTGCTTTTTCGGGTATATTGGTTTTCACAATGTCTATTCAAGAGCTTTCTAAATCAGCAAATTCCTCAAGATGTGATACTGCTAATGTTTTTGGTGTCTTCCACTCATGTAGAACTTAGGTGTGAAGAATCCTAGTGAAAGTGAATGAACAGCTGAATTTTTTACAGACTCGATTTGTTTTAACCTTAGACAACATTTCTCTAGAAATCTTTAGGTCTTCCTGCATAATTATATGGTTAACTTCCAGCAGAAGTTGACCCTTGAATTATTCTGGGAGATTCTCAGAGAGAATGCATTACTCAAATTCACAAATAACCAAAACCATAAAATGTAACCCAGACAATGTGGAGTCTGAGTGTGGCTACAATTAGGGGAAGTAATTACAAAAGGAGATCTTTATCAGAAAGTTCCTTGATATTTATGAATGTGTATTCTCTTTTGAATTATTTATAAATTCATGGAAATTAAAACGTGGCTAACAGAAGTGGATTTTTTTTTTTGCAACCCTTTGACTGCTAAAATATTTATATTTTGTAACTGGAAAGATAGTTTGCCTTCTCCCATGATACAATGGACAGAAGATCTAACAATGCTCATAACATCTGAAAGAAATGCTGTGAGCATTACATTCATGAAATTGACACATGTCCTCATATTTGGACATTCAGTCAGTGTTTTTAGACAATTATGACTAATGTGATTTCCCCGCTACTATTGTGTTCTTATACTCCTGCTTTTGTTACACTGGAACATTATTGTATATAAGTGAAAACCCTTTTGAAAGTAAATTAAAACATTAAAATTGCTCAGATCCAATCTGACAGATACTATACTTGATAGAATTCTGGTGGATGCAACCTCAACTGCTGATTGTCCCTTGTAATTTTGTGCTTTTTCAATTTGTGGATCTTGAGGATGTGGCAGGATCCTTGGACAGCTGAGAGCCATCACATCGATGCTTTCCCTCCATGGCTCATTAAACAAATCAAAAACTGGGAGGCAGCCAGGTTTCTTACTGGAGCGGGACACAAGGAGCGCACAACCCCCCATTGCACCAGCTCCACTGGCTGCCAGTCTGCTACTGAGCACAATTCAAAGTGCTGGCTTTAGCTGATAAAGCTCTAAATGGTTCTGGCCCAGCTTACCTGTCCGAATGTGTCTCCCCCTGTGAACCATCATGGAGGTTAAGATTGTCCAAGGAGGCCCTGCTCTCAGTCCCACCTCTCTCGCAGGCTCAACAGGTGGGAACGAGAGACAGGGCCTTCTTGGTGGTGGCCCCTTGGTTATCGAACTCCCTCCCCAGTGAAATAAGAACTGCCCCCTCCCTCCTGACCTTCAGGAAGAAATTAAAGACATGGTTGTGGGAGCAAGCCTTTGGACAATGATCTCCAGTGCAATAATGATTTCTCAGTGAAGTAATGAATAATGCAAGTGACAACCAGAATGGCTTGTGGAATATGCTTTTGAATTGTGTGGTTTTAAGTTTGATATGTTTTAATTATGTGATTTTAAAGTATATGTTGTTTTATTCTATATATGTATTCATGGCATCGAATTGTACCTTTGTTGTGAGCTGCCCTGAGTCTCCTTCAAAGTGAGAAGGGCAGGATATCAATGCAGTAAATAAACTGGAAAGGGGCTTGTTGAGTGGGATGAGAAGATGCCTCCTTACAATAAGGCAGAATTTCAACTTGATTGGAAGAGGTTTTTTGTTAGTTTTTGGTTACAAAAAACAAACAAACCAAACCAAACCATGGATCCTTCCATTGTCTAATGTACGATTCATGGGCAAAAGACTGCAGTGCATTCAAACCCCTGAGCATTCAAACTGTTCTTTCATTAACAACAATGATTTGGAATCCATGACAAAGAACCTGTGGTGGGTGAGAAGGCTATGAAACTTTATAGCCTCCTAGCAAGTTTAATGCTTCTGAGATAACCGGCAAGTGGAGATTGCCTTTGGGAACACAAAGGGAATCATTTCACTAGGCCTGTGCGTGAACTCATGAGCTACTGAAATATTGCAGATATATTCAACAGATAGGTTTCTGCCATGTTACTGTGAGAAGTAATAAAAATTTACCGAAACAGAGGGAATTTCATGTTGGTAATATTAACTTTTATTTTCTAGTCCATAAAGAGAGCTCAAAAGGTTCCCATTGCTGGAAGGCATGTTGTTTGTTAGTTCTAACCATTTAGACTTTCTACATCAATTGTTGAATGGTTAGTCAACCCTTATCCTATATACCCATGTATAAGTCAAAAATATCAGCACAAAAATCTGGGAACAACTTATCCACAGGCCAATGTAGGTACTATACATTAACTCTTACCAAATAATGAACCATTGCATTCTCTGTGTAGTTCACCCTTGGAGAAGCCCCATCTACTGTCTCCACTGTGGCCTTTTTGAATGCCTGGACATAGAAATGACAGTGGCAAGGGGCTGGTGGCACTACAACAGTGGATCTAATGGAGGTGTAGATAGTGGATTGGGCCACTGACTTGTACTAAGAACTTCTGCTGCAAATCCATCCATGCATCATGTGAACTCAACCCCAGGAGATGAGTGTTGATGCCACTTTATTTGATCTGTATAGACACAGTCTGAAGAACACTAGATTACCGTATATACTCAAGTATAAGCTGACCCAAATATAAGCCGAAGCACCAAATTTTACCACAAAAAACTGGGAAAATGTATTGACTTGAGTATAAGTCAAGGGTGGGAAATGCAGCAGCTACTGATAAATTTCAAAATAAAAATAGATACCAATGAAATTGCATTAATTGAAGCATCGGTAGGTTAAATGTTGTGAACCAGATGCCTTAAAGGAGCCAGACTCAAAGAAAAGGTCCAAACAAAGTTTATTAGCACAACAAAAATAGCTTAGAAACACTTAACTCAGTGTTCCTAGCAATAACTAAAAGTCTGCAGCAAACTGCTGTGCAAAAAACGTAATTTAGCGGATAATCCGGATTATACTGGAATATAATCTGGGATAACAAAACGTTCTAGCAAATTGCTTCAAAAACACAGAGTTCAATAAACACAAGGAAACAAGGTGGAAGCAAGCAAAATCGTAGTAAAAAAACAGTCCCAAGTCAAAACACATCCAGAAGTAGATGATTAAATCCAGGAAGCGATGTCGTTGTCCAAAAACAATCCGAAGTCAGAAGGGGAGTAGAAGTCAGCACTTACGGGATTCCAGTCAGTAGAAGCACGGAAAACAGCAATCTGCAGTCCCAGGACCCAAGCTCAAGAGTAATGGCAGCAACAAAGTCCCAAGCACTAATACAACACTTTGCCTACAGCAAAGTCCCCATAGTTTGATACCTACTTTTATCCTATAACTCATTATCAGATAATGAACTGCTCTCCACCCTGTCTTCATCACTCTCAGCTGCCTTAGCTTCCACAGCTGATCGCCACCGCCCGTCTCTCCAACTTTTCCGTCTTCTATCAAGACTTAGATCACCCCATGTATTACCATCTTGCCAATCCCCAGAGAAACCTTCAAACTCATCACTAGATGTTGGTTGGGTACATAGTTCTCTGATTTCCTGCACACGGGTCCAATCCAGCCCATCCTCCTCTTCGTCATTACTCCCAGTCCCATCACTTCCCGTGAACCCCATAAAATCCTCCTCCTCAGTTGGAGCATTAAGTATTTCATGGATACATTTCCTTTCACATTCTTCATCTGACTCTTGCTCCCAAGTAACCTGCTTCAAACCTCTGCCCTCATCTCGTTCCTCCTCCATTTCAGAATCTGAGAAGCCTTCAAACGAATCAGTATCTGTAGGTGTCATGAATATCTCTCTAATTTGCTTCCTTTGCTGCTCCTGTCCAACACCTGAGCAGCCCTCTTTCCCCTTCTACTACCAGTTGTAACTTGACCAGCACACTCTACTGCAACATTAAATGCTTTTGAATATTTACATAAAAGTGTAATTTGAGATAAAACTGTCCAGTTCTGATTAAACCATTATTCTAACCTTCTTCAATGTAAATGAGCTCACGTATCCTTCCAATAATAATAAAGAGAAAAAGTAAAATAATAAATATAATAATAAAAATGGGGTAAAATAATAAATGTAATAACAATAATAGAGTAAAATATTAAATGTAATAATAATAACAGAGTAAAATAATAAACGTAATAAAAATAAAATATAATAAAACATAATAAAAATAAAATATAATAAAATGTAATAAAAATAAAGTAAAATAAGAAATAACCTTTGCTTGAGTTTAAAAAGGGCTGAAAAACTCGGCTTATACTCAAGTATGTACGGTATATTAGGCTAACATCCCCGGTATTTAGGAAGTTAAGGATTCTCCCGCATAACTAAAAAAATCCACCTTAAGGGATTTCCATCTTGAATCTGAATAAATTTACAGACTTTGACTCAGAATTATATTAACTTTTCTTCAATTAAAACAGCACAGATCAATAACTGTTATTTGCATGAAGAGACACATGTTAGATCTGCCTGTCATACTGGCATTAAAAACAATGAATGGCTCAAGAAAAAAAGAAGTAGTGACTCTCACTTACCATCAGAATGGTTTCATATCCAAGAGTCCAAACTTGAAATTGAAACAAGTCCTCACTCTGGGTGGCTAAATATACAATTTTCTTGCCTTCCAACATTTCAGAATTCTAAATAAGGGGTGCTCATTCTGTACATTCTTACTACAGACTAAGCATTCATTGTTTTGAATTCTGAAATTCAAAATACAAAATTGTCCATATGAGTGGCTGAGATGGTGACATTTTTGCTTTTTGGTGGTTCAATGTGCACAAAGTTTGTTTAATGCATTTTTAACAAATATTGTATAAAATTAGTTTCAAGGTATGAGTTTAAGGTGTATATGAAACAAAAATGGATTTCATGCCCATGAAAGTGAAAAAATACAAAGAGTAAAATTGCTGAGAATTATTTTTATATGAGAGAATATCTCTCTAGTATTTTTTTTTCCCCCTGGAAGTTGGCCTTGGAGAATCTAGAGATTCCCAGAGAGGTGTTCTCTCTAGAAATATCTAGGTTCTCTAGCAGAGGAAGTTGATCATAGCATTTCACTGGAGGATCCAGAGATTCACAGAGAGAATATTTCAATTCAAGCAGTGAAGAATCCAATCCACAAAAACCAAACCTGCAAATGTAAAGTGTTGCCTGTTCAGGTATCACAAAATTCCCTCCAAAATCTGAAGTTCAAAACACTTCTGGTAAATTCAGTTTAAAGATACTCAAACTGTAGTGGCCTTTATTACA
Organism: Anolis sagrei ordinatus; assembly: GCF_025583915.1. Classification (NCBI taxonomy): domain Eukaryota; kingdom Metazoa; phylum Chordata; class Lepidosauria; order Squamata; family Anolidae; genus Anolis; species Anolis sagrei. The sequence continues at coordinate 265,538,894 of NW_026846588.1, read as the reverse complement.
GCTTTCTAGATTGACATCTCTAAAGAGGAAATAAAACATAAAGAGCGAAGACTAGGTTATACTTCTGATATATGAGCTAAAAGCTTCCTTTTGATTCACCTAAAATACCTCTCAATGTTTCTGAAAGTTGCCCCGATTTGGCCTTTTGAGATATCTCCAGGGAACCAAAGTAAGAGCAGCATGGCCATTGTTAGCCTATAGCAAGCAGCAGGTGATGGCCCCGCAGGGAAGGTTGTATTCCATTGATATCCAACAAATATACTTACACTGGTTAAAAAGATGTTTCTGAGTGTGGAGGCATATAGGGTGAATGGCATGCATGCCCAATACTCCTGTCACCTAGGCAACGGGAGCTTGCATCTTATTTTTGACAAAACCTTGTGGGTGTCCGAGAAGTTCTAAAACATGTGCCCACACGTAGAGGGGAAACGATCACCAACACTGTGAGAATGAGAGCTATGAGTTGAAATGTCACCCCAGAACCAAAGGAAGGTAGCAACAAGAAAATGGTGGTTCACCTTGCCTCACCATTCTTTCAGATGTATTGGATTCCAGAACCCACAACTCCAGCAGAGCCTGAGTGCGCCACCTTAGTCTGCTGATGGGCACAACAAAGGAATCTGATATACTCCTTCTGCTGGTTCTCTTGCTGACAACTAGTTAGGTATATCATTGTAAACTGACATTGGAAGTCGGTGTGGTGTATTGTTTTGTCCATTGAACTATGACTCCATTGAACTATGAAAGAGGTTTGAATCCTCTTTCAACCAGGAAAAGCCAATATATGGCAAGAGATAGCATGAAGATCAGGGTTAGAATTCTTTACTTTACTTACTTACTTCTTACTTAAATTCTTACTTACTTAAATTCTGAATTGGCCATGAAACCCATTGGTGAAGTCATACTCTCTCAGACACGGAGGAAGCACAATCTGATCCAAATGTACCAAGAAAACCCTTTGATACATTCACTTTTGTTTGTTGTTTGGTAACCTAAGATTATTTTTGACTAATGACAACCCTGATGTGAACCTATCATGGGGATTTCTGGGGCCAAGAGGGTTTGGCACACTCAAGGTTACCCAACAGATTTGCATGGCCAAGCAAGGAACCATCTTTGGTCTCCATAGTCATAGTTGAATACTCAACCACCACCACACCATGCCAGCTCTTAGGCTAACCTTAGATATGGAGTTCCACTTGGACAAGAGTGAGTGGGAGGGGATGGGCAAATGAGTGTGCAAGTGGGGAGTGAGTGAACAGGTGAGTGAAAGGTGGGTGAGCAGGTCAACAGGTGGGTGGAGGAGTGAACGAGTGTGGGACAGGCAAGTGAGCAAGTGGGGGCGGGTGAGCAAGGCAGAGCCAAGTGAGCAAGCAGGGAAAAAGCAAGGGGATGGGTAAATGAGTTAGCAAGCAGAGCAGTTTTTGTTGAATTTTTCATGTTATGTTTACTTTGCTGTTTTAGCCTTGTACACCGTTTTGAGACCCACCCATAGGAGAAAAGAGGGATAAAAATAAATAAATAAGAATAAAAGTAAATAAGCAAGAGTGGGATGGCAAGTGAGGAGCGGATGATGGCATGGGTGCCAGAAGAGAGGGTGCTGCGCGTGTTCCATAGATTCACCTTAGGGTCTCATAAATCAAAAATAACTTAAAGCTACACAGCAAGAAGAACAACCTGAATTATGGGTACATAAAAGTGAACTATGACAATGAACAACATTTGTATCATCATGAGGGGAGCTAAGATATACTAAGACCATTGCTTGAATGAAACAAGCACTGTGCCCATTGCACAATGAATTCCTTTCCACAAATGGGTAAGCAATGGCGTCATACCATGGCCCCACTGCTCATGGTCACTATGTGAGGTGCCCCAGTACTCATTGTTGCAATGCCTTAGAAAGGTTGAGTATCATGTCAAGGTTGTAATTACATTATCATAAATGTGTGTGTCATAGCCTCTTTTGCAGAACTTCAGGCATTGTCTTTAAACCAGACTTGGATAGAACAACCTCTGCACTACAGTGGGAGAATAGGAATTGTGTGGCCCTCAAGGTCTTTTTGAACAGCAGCTCTCAGCAGCCTTTGGTACTACAATCAGGAATGCTGGGAGTTGGAAGTTCAGAAATATTTAGAGAGCTATGGTTTAAGGTCCTAATGTTGGACTAGGACCTTGGGAGTTCAAAATTCAAATTCTGCATGGAAACCTACTTTGAGCAAGTAATGCTCTCTCAATTTTAGATGACAGAAGGCAAATGGAAGGCAAACATCTTCTGAATTAACCTTACAAGGAAGGAGATTCCATCTGAACATGAGGAAGAACTTCCTGACTGTGAGAGCCATTCAGCAGTGGAACTCTGTGCCCCAGAGTGTGGTGGAGGCTCCTTCTTTGGAAGCTTTTAAACAGAGGCTGGATGGCCATCTGTCAGGGGTGATTTGAATGCAATGTTCCTGCTTCTTGGCAGGGGGTTGGACTGGATGGCCTGTGAGGTGTCTTCCAACTCCTTGATTCTATGATTCTATGAAAAGGTCCCTTGGAACTGTTGTTTGCTTTCAACAGTTTTCAATCTATGATGACCCTAAGGCGACTCTATTGCCTTCCTCTGGGATTGAGACAGTAGGACTTACCCAGCGAGTTTCATCACCAAACCAGCCATCGAAAACTAACTTTTCTGAACTCTGACTAAAAGACTGTTTCAGAGACCTAACCAGTAAAAAGATGGGCCATCCTGAAAGAGATAACTATGTTTTCTGCTCCTCTGTACTCCTGTGAAGCCATGTTGTGAACAGCTCTGTTACATAATTCACCAATAGGAATAGAATTGACAGGTGGATTATTTCCAGGTGAACACCCCCTTTTTTAAAAAAAAAAAGTTGTTCCCTTTTGTTTTAACCCTGAGAAGCCAAATCCTTTGCTTTTCCTCACTAAGATGGCATTTGTTCTGCATAAAGGAATTAACTGTGCAAGCAATATACAGATCTCTGACTGCAGGCATAAAACTCTCTCCCACCCACCACCCCTCTCTCTTAAAAATGCCCTACATTTTCCATTCCCTAATTTAAAGGCACATAAGTGAAAGAAGAACTCTGCAGTGCTTCAAATGGTTTATTAACTCTAGATCACATACGTCCCTTCAAAAAAGAGAAATAAAAATAATAATAATGCAATTACAGGTTGAACATCCCTTATCCAAAATACTTGGGGACAGAAGTATTCCATATTTCAGACATTCCCCCCCCCCCCCCCACAAGGTTTGGGAATACTTGTTTATATATATAATGAGATATTTTGGAGAAGGATCCAAGTCCAAACACAAATTCATTTAGGTTTCATATACACCTTACACACACAGCCTGCTGGGTATTTTGTATGCTAGATTTGTAATTTGTGCAATAAAAAGTGTGTATTGAACCATCAGAAAATAAAAGTGTCACCATCACAGCCACCCATGTAGCCAACATTGGAATATTTTGGGTTTTTGAATGCTGGATAAAGGATATTTTTATTTGATTCAAGACAATTTGATGAGATAGGCCAGCTTTTGAAACAAGTAAGCAAAAGACCAGCCAGACCTGGTTTTGTGTGGGTCCTGTGCCCCTAATCCCAGCAAATATGGAAGTCTGGTTGTATTTTAATTTAACGTTTTAAAAAGAATGGGTTAGTTAATTATTTGCTTATTTTTGTATCAGATAGCTTTTGCTGTTTCTAACTGCCATCAAATCAATATTGACTTGTGATAATTGCATGAATGAGACCTCCATGTCACCCTGCCATCAGCTGCCCTTCTGAAGTCTTATAGACTTAGGGTTGTGGGTTTCTTCATTGAGTCCATCCATATGAAATTTTACCTATACTCTTTTCCTATTGCCTTCTACCTTATGAAGCATTACTGTCTTTTCTAATGAATCGTATCTTCTCGTGACACAGTGGGACCTTATTATCTGCTGGGGGTTATTTTTGTGAATATCAAAACATGTCCCTGGTATAAAATGACAAAATAAACATTTGCTTTTGAGATGTTTTTAAAAAACACTTTCAAGCTGTGGATGGTGAAATCCATGACTACAGAATCTTTTTTAACCTGTTCCGACTTATGTACAAATTCAACTAAAGAACAAACTTACAGAAACTATCTTGTTCGTAATTTGAGGACTGCCTACACATACTAAATAACACAACTAAGCTACTATGAAAAAACATACAAACTTCCAACTCTCTATTTGATGGATATTGTCTCTTATAAGGGTGCTTCCAGACAGCCTCGTAACATGGGACAAATAAGTGGGTCAAAAATCACAGTACCTGACAGCAAATCCAAACACAGAACTGTCAATCCCAGTAAATGCTCCCCTGTGGGTTTTGAACCATGCAGGAAAGGTCGAGGGGGGGGGGGGGATCCGAATTTGTTCTGATGTCTCCTAATGTTATTTTAATTTTCACAACCATTAAGCAACTTTGGTAAAGGCAAGAGAATTTTTAAAATCTCATTCTTTCCGCTGGTGTTGCAAGAAGGGAAGCAGTGGCGTGGTTAATCAAAGCCATCTTTAACTGTAGTTTGTGAAGGCCGAGCCCCCAATGATAGAGATTGTAAAAGGCCCTGCTGTTAAACTACATTTCCCACAATGCACAGCTGCTCATTAGCCTAAATGACTGAGGGACCAAAAATACCTGTCTGTAGTAGTTTCTGTCTAAATATAAAATAAACTGATTGAATCTACAAAGGCGTCTAAAGAAGGCAGCAAAGCAATAAGCAACTTTTGCAAAGCCAAGAGAACATAAATTGCTTTTTAAAAAACAAACAAAAAAACCCAAAACGACAATCCTTTTACTTTGGCCTGATTGCCATGAACAAGGTACTGGTGAAGCCAGCCACAGCCCTTTACATCAGTAAGTAATGATAAAATAAAATGATTGACTGCATCTGCAAAAAGGAATAAATGGATGGCTGTGTCTTGAGGGTCCCCTCCAATTCAGTAGAGGAAACAAATGGATGTCAGGAGAGTTTTGGATGGTACCTTTCTGCCCAGAAGAAGGAAGCCAGTCTAAATGTCCCTTGATGGGGTCTGCACTATGATTTCTGTTCTCCACCAATTTAACACAGTTTGTGCTACACAAACAAAGTTTCTTGAGTAGAACAGCTACTTTCAAAGTAAACACCACCTACAACAGGAAATAGCACTTTCAAACCAGCAACAGATTTTCTTTACTATTTAAAAATGTTTTTTTAAAAAATCCATGGATGAGTCAAAGGTTATGAAATTTGGTGAGCTAAAAGTGGTCCATATGTTCTACCACTGTAGCAAGTCTCATCAGTATTGGTCTAAAAATGAGGGAGGGAGAATGCCCTGAATTTTCCCCAGTGCCAGTGCTGTTTTTTCCTACTGCGCATATGCGTCCGCATTAATGAATTGATTCAGAAGTTTTGGAAGTTTCGGAAAGTTTCAGATTTTTTTTAAAAAAAATGGGAGACTTTAGAATTGAACCACCAGTGCTCCCTACATCTGAAATGAGTTTTGAACCATTTTTTAATCAACCAAGCCCACTATTTAGTCCCCCCCCCCATTTTATCCCAGTTTCTTCTACATTTTAGGGCTTGTGTAGAAGAGCCCTTAGTCCACTCCCTTTAAATCTTAGTGCGATCACACTTCTCCTAAAATGACACTCTACTAGTTCAAAGGTGATACACATGAAATCGGTTTATATTTCATTAAAACCTTCTACAAATATCCTGCATGTAATTCTATACACAATATTTCAAATAAATTTGGAGCAGGAAACAAGTTTTGTATAGGTTGAACCATCAGAAAGTGGGTTTGGTGAGAGATATTGACAAGCTCGAATGTGTCGAGAGGAGGGCGACTAAAATGATCAAGGGTCTGGAGAACAAGCCCTATGAGGAGCGGCTTAAGGAGCTGGGCATGTTTAGCCTGAAGAAGGCTGAGAGGAGATATAATAGCCATGGCCCATGAGGTCTCTTCCAACTCTTTGATTCTATGATTCTATGAAAATGTGGACTTTAGAGGATTAGAGATACTCCACTTGTAGTCATTTCTGTTAATGTTTGACTAATGTTATTTGGCCACAAGTGTCCCAGTTTTCATCTGTTAAATGTGGGAGAACATGTCCCAGTATCTCAATGAACTGAAATGCCCAGGGCAACAAAAATGATGAGGAGCTTAGAGACCAAATCTTTCCAGAAACCTTTTTTTAGAAAGCATTGTGTAAGTTAAATCTGCGGAAGAACTTAGTGCAAGGAAATATTTTTTTCCCATTTGCTGTCCTAGTCAAGGCATCAATGAACCTTTGGGGATCCAAACATTCCCTTGATATATGAAATCATCCTCTTTGTTTTAACATCCTCAGTTTAATGCTAAACACCAGTGTTCTTCCATTTCTGAACTGTAATGAGGACAAGAAAAATAAAGAAAGAAAAAGAAAAAGCTTAGTAGAAAGAAAAAGAAAATTACCCTTGGTCAAAAAAGAGGCATAATCACGCATGCAGCTATTGCCACAAGCCACTCAGCATATGTAAGTAAAGAAGAAGAAGGAAAAAAAACAGATTTGTTTGCATTCTGAAAAACTTATTAACTTTTCATAATTCAGTCTGACATGGCTCCAAGGGTCATCAGCAGCAAGGCTTGACAAATATTAATGCTAATGTATGAATTCCTCTCCCTCTTGGTTCCTTTCTTGATGGAGACTGAAATTCTGATTGTGCCACCCAATCTTTGGAAATGCAATAACTGGAACCTAGAAAAAAACAGCTTAAAAGTGGGAGGGTTAACTTTACTAAATTGGAGAGTAGTTTGAGGCATGAATACAGAAATACCGTAGAGATTCATTTAATTTTCTAGGACTGAATTGGGAAAACAACAGATTTACAAGAAGCTAAAACTGTGTGGCATGAATCAGGGCTTCTCAGGCTATCTGTCAATAGAAGATGAGAGCAATTTTGTCTTATTTTCTTTAAAAAAATATAGAAAGTAGTAGTCCTTATAAAACTGCATAGAAGATCTAATACATATAACAGTAGACAAACAATCAAACAAAAAAAACATAAGTATCTACTGCACTAGAAACTCAAAACCCTAAATACTTCTACATTACATATCTGGCTAAACAAGGAAACATGAATGATAGGACCTCTTTAAGCATCCTAGTACATTTGCTAGCCAGTTGAGGGATGGATGGACATGCAGCCCATGACACAAACATCCCTCAACTTTTGGCAGATGGGAAGGGCACACTTCAGCCTCGACTGGGTGATGGCACAAGTTTGTGTGTGTGTGTGTGTGTGTGTGTGTGGAGCAGGGAGGTGGGAGCATGTGATGAGGTCCATAGATTCTACTCATCTTTTCCCTCCTGCTTTCTACCTTACTAAGCATTATTGTCTTACATCATGACTTTTCAGGATATGGTCAGTAGCCTCAATTAAATCATCATGGCTTCTAGAGTGCATTCAGGCTTTATTTGCTCTATGGTCCATTTATTTATCTTTTTAGCAGACCATGGTACTCCCAGCACTATTCTCTCGCACTACTTCTCAAATGAGTTGATTCCCTTACTGTCGGCTTACTTCTTTGTCCAACTTTCACTATTCCACATAGAAATGGAAAATATGATGCCATGAATAATCCTAACTTCAGTGTTCAATGTTATATCTTTACACTCCAGGATCTTATCTAGATCCTTCATATCTGCCCTTTGAAGTCCTAATCTTCTTCTGATTTCTTTACTGCAGTTGCATTCTGATTCATTACTGAGCCAAGGTATGAAAAATCTTCAACTGCTTCTATGACTACATCCTCTAAAGTTATGTAACTTTAAAGTTATATAACAACTAGAGTAGGTAAAGGCTGGTGTTAAGTCCAGTAGTGTCCGACTCACGGGGTTGGTGCTCATCTCCATTTCAAAGCCGAAGAGCCAGCATTGTCCGTAGACACCTCCAAGGTCATGTGGCTGGCATGACTGCATGGAGCGTGGACTCATTCAATCCAAGGACCACCTATTACAGTGCAACCCAAGCCCTGCCACATGCACACTGGAGGACCCTCTTATAGCAACACCAGAGGCACTCCAAGTGGCCAGCTACTGGTCAAAGGGCATTTAGTATAATGCCAAGATTTTAAAACTATTCTTTTAAAAAAATACATTACAACTGTACGCTTGGTTCACTTCTGATAAGATAAATAAAAGAAATCCATAATCCAATGTTGAAAAGTAATCCAGTGCATAAGTAAATCCAACCAATTCAATGTTTGTAATTTAGTTCAGACTGATAAATGGTTTTAGGCCCCTGTGAAATGTTGAGATTTTGCTTATGCAACAATGAGCCAGATATGTCTGTTCTGTGGCCACCAAAATACAACTGAATGTGTAAAGGGAATTTTCATCAGTTTATGAAATCAACAGGAGTTCTTCACCACCCTCTGAAGGACAGGAGGGAAGGGACTGATCTAACATTGCCAGGAAGGGAGTTCCACAGTCGGGGGGCAATCACTGAGAAAGCCCTGTCTCTCATCTCCCCCAAACGTGCTTGTGACGGTGGCGGGATCAAGAGCAGGGCTCCCCAGAAGATCTTGGTCTTCGCGATGGTTCATAAAGGAAGATTTTTTCAGACAGGTAAACTGGGCTGGGGTCATTTAGGGCTTTATAGGCCAAAGCCAGCACTTTGAATTGTGCCTGCTAGCAAACAGGCAGACAGTGGAGCTGACGAAACATGAGAGTTGTGTTCACTGTATGCCACCACAGTTATTAACCTGGCTGCCTCTTGTTGGACTATTTGAAGCTTCCAAACCATCTTCAAAGGCAACCCCACATAGAGAATGTTGCAGTACTCTATCCTGAATGAAACAAGAGTGTGGACCACCATGGCTAGACATGGACGTATGCATAAATCCAATTACTATATATATATATGTCTAATTATTCAACAGTTGAGTCAATTGCATATTCAAATCCCAAGTAGCCAATAAGATTGAACCCCAAATCTTGAACATGTTTTACAAGAAATTCTCCCTCAGGTAGCAAATGATGTCTTGGGTTGTTGTAGGTTTTTCAGGTTGTATGGTCATGTTCTAGAAGCACATGATGTCTTTTTGCAATAGCACATAGTCTTCACTTTGTGAGTAGTTATTGGAAGATAAACTTGGGCTCCATTTTCAAGTCTACTTGCTAAAATGTATGTCTCTGGGAAAATCCTTCCATTTGAAACATATCAATTTCAGATAATTTGCAGTCCCTTTAATGCCTTTTGACCCTCAAGTGCTTTTCTGTCTCCTTTGGTTGAATAGATGGGCAAATTTATCTCCATCTCAAATCTCTGCCAGGTCTCCTTTGCTTTGACTATCTGAACAGAGGTTAGCCAACTATCATTATGAAACACACCTGCAGCTACATCAATCAAGACATCAGCAACATTTTGGAGAACATTAAACCCACTGGGGATATTTTGATTATTTAGGACACAGTGCCAGATGGTCCTGCAACACATAACAAAAGTATAGGAGGAGGCAAATCATTTCTGAATTCTGGAACTTTCTCAAGCTTTCTTATTCTTCAAATATGGGTTGTGGTAATTTGAGAGCTGCCTTCCAAATAAACCAATCAAGACAGTATATCCACTTTTAAAAAGCAAAGAAGTAAGATGTATCTGGTGTATATTTGGCCACTTGACCTTAAATTTCCCTTTGAAGTGGAGGCTTAGCACACAGTTTCTAATGATAATCACACATACTAATATTTTAATTACATCTGCCTTCATGTTTTATCTGATTAGCCAAGCTGTTGGGACTGATTAAGTGATCAATTAATCCATCTGAAACACTTCAACGGCATCTGAGTATGGTGCGTGTGTATGCGCAAAGGAGTCTTGGCAGGTCTCGTGGATTCCAGGTCACTCTAGATTTCAGTCATAACAGTTCAAAGAGCTAAACCCAAATAGGTTCAGCATATTGGATAGCTCCACTGAAGATCAGAAAAAATCTCAGACAAAAAAATCACCATCCTAATGTCATGCAAGTCACCATTGAAAGGAACAGAACATTGAATGAAGGTGTTATTGTGCTAATAGAGCTGTATTCCCTTTGGCACACATACGCTTGTGCAGGTGAGCACACAGAAAGCCAATTGAAGAAACCCACAAGAGAAGAAAGGGAAAAATCTGGTCCTGACTCACAAGATGGCAATCAACAAACATAGGGTTACAGCCTGCGTTGGATAGGGTTACACTCCCCCTGAAGACACAGGTTCACAGCTTGGGTGTGATCCTGGACTCATCACTGAGCCTGGAACCCCAGGTCTCGGCAGTGACCAGCGGAGCATTTGCTTGTGTTGCGTCCATACCTTGGGAAGTCTGACTTGACCATGGTAGTCCACGCTCTGGTTACATCCCATTTAGATTACTGCAACACACTCTACATGGGGTTGCCTTTGAATACTGTCCGGAAGCTTCAAATGGCCCATCAGGTAACAGCCAGGTTGCTAACTGGAGTAGCGCTCATGAAGCATACTACTCTTCTGTTGTGCCAACTCCACTGGCTGTCAATTTGCTACTGGGCACAATTCAAAAGTTCTGGCTTTAGCCTATAAAGTCCTAAATGGTTCTGACCCAGCTTACCTGTCCGAATGTATCTCTCCTTATGAACCATCTAGGAACTTGAGATTGCCTGGGGAGGCCCTGCTCTTGGTCCCACCTTCTTTGCAGGCGCGTCTGGCGGGAATGAGAGACAGGGCCTTCTCAGCGGTGGTCCCTTGGCTGTGGAACTTCCTCTCTAGGGATATTAGATCAGGCCCCTCCCTGGCTTTTTAAACAAGCTTTTGGAAATGAAGCGTAATAGATAAACATGGAACTATGAAAGAACGAAAGATGGAACAGCTTAGATGATGCTACTGGAAAATGATATTAACTGAAGCACATTGGTGATGATAAGTTTAAAATGTTTTGGTTTTTTTTTTGTATGGATTTTTATAATGTTTTATTTATAATGTTTAATTGTATTTATGACTGTTGTGGCATCAAACTGCTGCCAATTTGTAAGCTGCCTCAAGTCGCCTTTGGCCTGAGAAAGGCGGGATAGAAATACCTGCCAAAGTGGAGTATCTTGCATTTGTCATTCAACAGTGACAAATGCAAGATACTCCACTTTGGCAGAAAAAATGAAATGCAAAGATACAGAATGGGGGACGCCTGGCTCGAGAGCAGTACATGTGAAAAAGATCTTGGAGTCCTCGTGGACAACAAGTTAAACATGAGCCAACAATGTGATGTGGCGGCAAAAAAAGCCAATGGGATTTTGGCCTGCATCAATAGGAGCATAGGGTCTAGATCTAGGGAAGTAATGCTACCCCTCTATTCTGCTTTGGTTAGACCACACCTGGAATATTGTGTCCAATTCTGGGCACCACAATTCAAGAGAGATATTGACAAGCTGGAATGTGTCCAGAGGAGAGCGACTAAAATGATAAAAGGTCTGGAGAACAAGCCCTATGAGGAGCGGCTTAAGGAGCTGGGCATGTTTAGCCTGAAGAAGAGAATGAGAGGGGATATGATAGCCATGTATAAATATGTGAGAGGAAGCCACAGGGAGGAGGGAGCAAGCTTGTTTTCTGCTTCCCTGGAGACTAGGACGTGGAACAATGGCTTCAAACTACAAGAGAGGAGATTCCATATGAGAGCCGTTCAGCAGTCGAACTCTCTGCCCCGAGTGTGGTGGAGGCTCCTTCTTTGGAAGCTTTTAAACAGAGGCTGGATGGCCATCTGTCAGGGGTGATTTGAATGCAATATTCCTGCTTCTTGGCAGGGGGTTGGACTGGATGGCCCATGAGGTCTCTTCCAACTTGATGATTCTATGATTCTATGATTAAATAAATAACTTGTGATACATTCATTCAGTATTAATTATGGTCATTGGGAGGAAAAGATAAAAAAGGAGATGTTGCCTGCAGCCAGTTTGAGCAGATAACTATATAAATAGAGGGGGTTATAGAAATGTAGTGCAACGCATGTTAGGAATAAATAAGGAGACATGATAAACTTTCCAAGGGTTCTTTCTGTTCTGCAATAGACTAACCGTACTTCCCCAGTATATATATAGTTTGTAATATATCTCTGTATATTTGAAGGGCTGCCGAATGAGGCAGCAGCTTCACATGCTTGCCTTGTTGATTTGGATGTTGGTATTGATTTTGACTTTGTATGGTGGGTACTGTGTAGTTAGATGAGTGCAAATTAGTTTTGCATTGTCAACTCAGGGTTTATCTACACTGTAGAATTAATGCAACTTGACTCCACTTTAGCTGCCATGGATCAATGCTATGCAATCACAGTCGTTGTAGTTTTACATGGTCTTTAGCTGGTGCCTCACAGAATTAGAGTTCCTATGATTCCATAGAATTGAGTCATGGCAGTTAAAGTAGTTTTACACTGCATTAATTCTACAATGTAGATGCGCCCTCAGTTTACAATGATTTAAGAAAGAAAGGATGAAGAGGGAAAGATGGAGGAGGCGAGAGGTAATGGGACATTTTAAAAGGAACAGAAGAAGTAGGATGACAGGGGATTAATTAGCATTGATCACACCAAACTTGGACTGTTTGGGGACAAGGGCACTAACAACTTTGGGGGCTTTGGGGATATAATAATAATATTAAACTCCAATAACTTTTAAAAAACTGATTTCCAAAATCCATCCATCACAGAGCATAATACCAACACTTTCCTGAGGAAAACCTCTATGCACCAAAGTAGAAACATGACATGTAGAGTGGGTTGTTGTGGGTTTTTTTGGGCTATATGGCCATGTTCTAGAAGCATTTTCTCCTGATGTTTCTCCTGTATTGTCGAAGGCTTTCATGGCCGGAATCACTGAGGATGCATAGATGCAGGCGAAATGTCAGGAGAAAATGCTTCTAGAATATGGCCATATAGCCCAAAAGATCTACAACAACCCAGTGATTCTGGCCATGAAAGCCTTTGACAATACATTACATGTAGAATCTTAGAATCCTAAAGTTGAAGAGACCTCATGGGCCATCCAATCCAATCCCCTGCCAAGAAGCAGGAAAATCACATTCACATATTTGCATGTTTATTTATTATCAGTATTACTATGTGGCCTTTCAGAGCCAGAAGTCCTCCCGAGGCAGTTTACATAGACAATTAAAATACAAGCTAGGATATAAAACTAACAAGTTTAAAAGATCAGAACCAAAGCAACAATCTAAAATACTTTCCAACCCAACACAATGAATCCACTAAAACTGGGGTGTGATTCATGCCACCATCTGTTAATCCCAGCAGTTCTATAAGCATAATTAATAGTAAGGAGTGTTGGGAGTTGCAGTTGAGCAACATTGGGAAAAATGCCTGATTCCCATCACTGAGCTAAAAAGAAAATATTGCAGTGACATGTATAATCAAGGCAGCATATTTGTATACAAAGCAGAACAAAGCAAAGAAGCCCATAAAACCCCTTGCAATTGATTTTATTTGTATGCTGTCCTAATATCCTGATATAAAGAGCAGAATATAAATATTTACATAAATAAAATAACATCTAGAAAAGAAGGGATCAGGTTTGGGAATATGGATGGAAATACAATTCAAATATATTGAGAAAATGTTTTAATTTTTTTTTGAATTATTCAGAAATAATCTTGAATTGATGAAGAGTTTTCACATTCTGTACAAAATATGCATGAGATTCTTTTTGTGCAAAAAAACAGCACTTTCTGCACATAAAATAACATTTCCCTGCACAAAATGCAATAGTTGAAAATGCCAAATATAGACACAGGGTGTATTTACACAGTAGAATTCATGCAGCTTGATGCCATTGGATCCATGCAATGAAGCCATGGGAGTTGTAATTTTGCAAGGCCTTTATCCTTCTTTGCCAAAGAGTGCTAGTGTATTACCAAACTACAAATCCATGAATGCAAACAGCCAGTTTTTAACTTATTCTCAAATTATGACATCATTAGATTTCTCATTGCTTGAAAAGTCCATAAACAGTTTCCAGTACAAACAGTTTCTAGTGTTTCATAAAGCCTTCAACTGGTTTGTCTTCCAATGGCCACATCAGTTTGGTTACATGGTTAAAGTCTGTTGCGTTGAGCGATCCCTCATAGTCCGAGGATGGTGGTCCTCCAAGTTCGGTGTCCTGGGGGTGGGTTTGTAGGTGGCTGTGGAGCCCTATTCTTGACCTGTATCTTCTCCCACAGTGAGGGCATTGGTTTCCAGGTGGGAGGCGGTCCCGGTTGGGGTTGGCTTGATGCGCCTTCCTCCTGGCACGTTTCTCTCTTTCACCCTCCATTCATGCCTCTTCAAATTCTGCAGCACTGCTGGTCACAGCTGACCTCCAGCTGGAGCGCCCAAGGGCCAGGGCTTCCCAGTTCTCAGTGTCTATGCCAGAGTTTTTAAGGTTGGCTTTGAGCCCATCTTTAAATCTCTTTTCATGCCCACCAATATTCCATTTTCCATTCTTGAGTTCGGAGTAGAGCAACTGCTTTGGGAGACGGTGGTCGGGCATCCGGACAACGTGGCCAGTGATGCCTCTCTTATCCCTGACTGGACTGCCGCGTCCAGTGGGGTCACCACCCTGCGGCCAAAAAAGAAAAATGAACTTTGGTTAAAGTCCACAATGTTAACAACTGAGGGCCCTTCTACACTGCCCTATATCTCAAAATCTGATCAAATTATCTTCTTATCCCAAGTTATGTGACAGTGGAGACACATATAATCCAGTTTAAAGCAGCTAATGGGGAATCACATTCTGGGATATAGGGCAGTGTAGGTACAGCCTCACTCCTCTGTTGTGAGTGGTTCAATCTGTTTCTGAGTTTGGGCAAATATATAACCCTAGTTCAGTGTTTCTCAACCTTCCTAATGCTGTGACCCCTTAATACAGTTCCTCATTTTGTGGTGACCCGCAACTATAAAATTATTTTTGCTGCTACTTCATAATTATAATTATGCAACTGTTATTAATCATCATGTAAATATTGGATATGCAGGTTGTATTTTCATTCACTGGACCAAATTTGGCACAAATACCTGATATGCCCAAATTTGAATACTGGTGGGATTGGGGGGATTGATTTTGTCATTTGGGAGCTGTGGTTGCTGGGATTTATAGTTCACCCACAATCAAATAGCATTCTGAACTCCACCAACAATGACATTGAACCAAACTTGCCACACAGAAGTCCCATAACCAACAGAAAATACTGAAAGGGTTCGGTGGGCACTGACCTTGAGTTTTGGAGATGTAGTCCTCCTACATCCAGAGAGTATTGTGGACTCAAAAAGTGATGGCTCTAGATCAAGCTTGGCATGAATACTCAATATGCCCAAATGTGAACACTGGTGGAGTTTGGGGAAAATTGACCTTGATATTTGGGAATTGTAGTTGCTGGGATTTATAGTTTACCTACAATCAATGAGTATTTTGAACCCCACCAATGATAGAATTGGGCCAAACTTCCCACACGAAGACCCCCATTGACCAACCAAAAATACTATGTTTTCTGATGGTCTTTGGTGACCTCTCTGACATCCCCTGGTGACCCCCCCAAGGGTCCCGACCCCCAGATTGAGAAATACTGCCCTACTTCAACACGTAAACCACTATACTGCACTGATCCTTAACACCGCTCACTATATTGGTTCTTCTGGAACAAGGAGGACTCAGGGTGCATCTACTCTGTAGAATTGTTGCAGTTTCACACCACTTTACGCTTCTAGCACTCGATGCCTTGGAGGCAGCAACACTCTTTGGCAGAGGAGACTTTGGTCGTGTCAGGAGCAAGTCGCTTCTGGTGTGAGAGAATTGGCCGTCTGCAAGGACGTTGCCCAGGAGACGCCTGGATGGTTTGATGTTTTTATCATCCTTGTGGGAGGCTTCTCTCATGTCCCCGCATGAGGAGCTGGAGCTGATAGAGGGAGCTCATTCGCCTCTCCCCGGATTCGAACCTGCGACCTGTCAGTCTTCAGTCCTGCCAGCACAGGAGTTTAACCCACTGCGCCACCAGGGGCTCCTAGGCAGAGTAGACAAAGTGAAACTACAGGTACCATGATTTCATAGCATTAATCCTTGGCTGTTGAAGTGGAGTCAAACTGCATCAAATCTACAGTGCAGATGCACCCTTTGATATTTTTTTCCACTTTTACTTCTCTGCATCCATATTAAGTTGTGTTGGGAATTTATCTGACCACAGAAGTGTTTCTGAATCTGAGACTAAGTACCTTACAGCTCTTTTAATGCTGTCAGACCGAAACTCCATCAACTCCAGCCAGCAACAGCAAAGGATGATGAGAGTGGAAATCCAAGGACATACATACAGTTACGAATCACCTGCCTCTGCTCAGCCTGGAATATGCAGACAGAAGTGATGGAGAATGCATGAGTGACTTTTGAGTCAGCTTTTAAAAGGGCAAAGATGGGAGAGAGAAGGAGAGGAGGGGGAAGCCGAAGCAAAATAGCTTAGGCAGCCCCAAGCAGGCACACAGACCCTGTGATAATCTGTCTGGGTTTCCCGAAGCCAAGAGGATTAAAGCTCCACGTGTTTCTCAGCAGGATCATATGACGGCCCTCTTATTGCCACCAAAAAGGCAATGTTTTCCCAGTGAAGTATGTAAGCACTTTCTAGGAGATGAGGTAGCCCAGGGCTTTCCTATCTCGTTCAAGCTGGAGAACGATTTGGGAAGAATCAGCTGATGTTACAGCAGCCATTTCTGTATCTCTCTAAAAGGAGGATGGAAGTAGAAAAATTGTGTGCGTGAAATAAATACTAGGCCAGATTTGTTTCTCATTTGCCCTGTTTGTTAAAGTTGTTATCTTATTGAATTATGACATTTTGTTATTAAGCAAAACAATTTAAAAAAAACAGTTGTTGCAGAATAGCTAAAGAAAGGCTGAGATGTCACATCAAAGTCTTTGATTTGTAACCTTATGAAACCATAGCTATGCCATAGAAATACCACAAAAGCTCTATTAGTGAATTGTGAAGAAGCCTACATGGGTGCTGGCAAGAATATAGCAATGCACATTGGGAACTTCTGATGCACTTCAAGCACTCAGTTTATGCCCTGGCATTTTCGAACTGGTATTATCGTGCACATTGGGGAATCAGTCTCTCCACCAGTTTCTCCAGTTCCATAATGCAATAAGATAACCATTAAAGGGGGGGGGGGCAAATGAGAACTGTATCAGGTCTTGCATTCATTTGTGCAATGGATGCCCATTGTAAAGTTATGAGAGCCCCTAAATACAGTAGGTAAAGGTTTTCCCCTGACATTAAGTCAATCATGTCCAACTTTGGGGTATTTATCTCCATTTCTAAGCCAAAGAGCCAGCATTGTCCATAGATACCTCCAAGGTCATGTGGCCGGCATGACTGCATGAAGCACCATTACCTTCCCACCAGAGTGTTACCTATTGATCTATTCACATCAGTAGGAGCCCCCGGTGGCACAGTGGGTTAAACCCCTGTGCCAGCAGGACTAAAGACAGGTCACAGGTTCAAATCCAGGGAGAGCGCGGATGAGCTCCCTCTATCAGCTCCAGCTCCTCATGCAGGAACATGAGAGAAGCCTCCCACAAGAATGGTAAAACATCAAAAACATCTGGGCAACGTCCTTGCAGACAATCAATTCTCTCACACCAGAAGCGACTTGCAGTTTCTTATGTCGCTCCTGTCACGACAAAAAAAAAATCTACTCACATTTGCATGTTTTTGAACTGCTAGGTTGGCAGAAGCTGGGGCTAACAGCGATTGCTCACACCGCTTCCCAGATTCGAACCTGCGACCTTTTGGTTCGCAGGTTCAGCAGCTTAGTGCTTTAACCCATTGTACCACTGGGAGCTCCTCCTAAATACAGTAGACCTGTGCATTACTTACTTAACCTTGCATTACACAGGTTCAGTTATACATGAAGATGTGGGTGAAGATGAGGACCGTGGGAGATCAGTTTGCCCAACATGAAGAACTGATAGCAGCCCCTACATGGGTGCCAAATTTGCCCAGCTGTTCTTCTTTTGGCTGAGGAAGAAGTATGTCTCCTTCCTCTGCTGAGAGAAGCAACAGAAGCCAGGCTGCACTTCTCTCAGCAGAGAAAGAAAACCAACTCCATTCTTAGTAAAGTGAAGTGCATGTAGCCAGGGGTCCTACCAGATTTGTTACCTAAAGAGGGGGCTGATTTCAGGAGTTCGGCTCAGGCAACCTATATTCCAACATGTAAGTGGGGGAGCAAGTGGTAGAATATTTTGACTGTAGAATATTTTCAGCTTTCTCACCAGCTCTTAAAGCTTCCAATGCAAAGCATAGTCAGAAATCCACCTTAATTAAACCACATCATATGAGTTCCAAGCTGCATTATATGGCAGTGTAGATGGGTCTTAATCTTTGGTTAGTTTCAGATGAGAGAATATAGGATCCTGTAATAGAGTGAACCCATTTGATTTTCAATCTGGAACCTCAAGACAGCCTATATATATTCATTTATGTTTAAGATTTCTGCTTTTTTCTCATTTTAGCAAAAGGGTTCTATCATTCTCTGATTCTGTCTGGAAACATGTATCACCATATTAAATCCCAGTTGAGAGAAAGATGTGGTAGAAATTCTATGTGTAATATGAGAAAATCTATTCCTTTAAAGTAGATGATGGCAAAGTATGGGTTTCCAGTTACGGCTGAACTGCAGCTCCTTTCAGCTTTACCCCATACTGAGGTGTACAGGGAATTGTAGTTCAATTGCATTCTGGAGTTGTAGTCTGACTGTGCTACTCTCTTCTAAAGGAAAAGATGGCAGACCCGTGTACTTGTACAGATTTGCAGATTTTCAGAGCTCACGCAATTCAACAGACTTGGCTTGGTTTGTGGAATGTCCTCTTCCCCCTCCCTCATTCAACCCCCAGGCTTCATTTTCCCACCCCCAACCTCAAGACACTGTTAAATGAACTGTCCAAGTTCCTGTGTGTGACCAAGAATTGCACCCTCTGTGGTCAGGCATTTTTAAAGTGATCATGTGCTAGGCAGAAGATGAAGGTTTTCAAGTAAGGCTCTGTACAACCGAAGCCCGAGGAGGAGGGGGAGCAAAAGTTACTTGGATGGAGCCCAGAACATGTGATAATCAGATTACTGAAAAAGTGTATGTATGTGCGTCTGTGTGTGTGAGGCAAAGATGGGAAAGGATATTGAATGATGTACAGAAAAGAAATGCATGGGGAAAACTTCTCCGGACTGCAATAAGGATAGTAACCTGCTTGTTGCCAGTTGACTAAACAACTGGTTTGTAAGTCTTCTACTGCTGCAGAGAGAATGTGTCTTTTCTCCATCGGCATCTTCTTGGGTCTTCTTCCTCTAGGATTGAGCCAGTTCCCACGGGCATGTGCCAATTCGGACAGTCTCTTAAAAAAGGAATGCTGCCCCCCTTGGCCGGGGGATGGGTCTCCTTGTGGAGAGCTTTCCGGCAGGGGATCCTGTTCAGAAATACTTCTTTCAGATGCCCCACTTGGTCCTCAGTTTCCCTTCTCTGGAGTGGACGACAGAGAAGATTGGCCAGCTGTTTTTTATAACAGAACTTGCCAATGCACAGGCAACTTCATGGGGTTCAACTGCGGCGATTGCAAGTTCAACTTTGCAGGTCCCAACTGCACCGAAAGAAAGTCACGGGTGAGGAGAGATATCTTTCGGATCAGTGCCAGGGAAAAGTACCAGTTTCTTGCCTACCTCAACTTGGCCAAGCACACAACTAGCCGGGATTTTGTCATTGCAACGGGAACGTATGCCCAGATGAACAACGGCTCAATCCCTATGTTCCAAGACATCAATGTCTATGACCTGTTTGTCTGGATGCATTACTATGTGTCCCGGGATACTCTCCTTGGAGGCACCAGCGTGTGGCGGGACATTGATTTTGCCCATGAGGCCCCAGGTTTCCTTCCTTGGCACCGGCTTTTTTTGCTCATGTGGGAACATGAGATCCAGAAGTTGTCAGGGAATGAGAACTTCACCATCCCCTATTGGGACTGGCGAGATGCCCAGGGCTGTGACATCTGTACAGATGAATTCATGGGTGGCAGACATCCCAGCAACCCAAACATTCTGAGTCCATCTTCTTTCTTCTCTTCGTGGCAGGTAGGCATATGCAGGGAAAGAGGGTGGGGGCGCCGATTATTTCTCCTAAATTATACAGAATAAATTTGTGTGGATAATTGGCTCTGCTGAGCTTGTTTTAAAGAACCAATTAATGTGATATCCAACTCTAGGACTAAATACAACCAGGGATAAGATTTGCATTTGGAAATCCATACAATTGGTAATGTTGTAAAACAACAATAACACAAAACTAGAGCATTCACACCCTTGAAAAAAATGAACAAAAACATTGGCATATATTCCTAAAATGTGTTCAAATGTAATTTAGCCAATACATCGATTTATGCATCATTGAAGCACCCATTTATAAAATTAACTCAAAATTTCCTGCTGATATTGTTCCTTTAGATGTCTGCATATGAAAATACCTCTACAGAATTGGTAGAGAATGAACCTGGATGCATGAAAATAAGGGCATATAGAGAAATTAATCAGAGAGGTGTGTCAGTCTGAATGCAGACAAAAATCACACTCACCATGTTCTGTACTTAACTTCTCCTGGTCCAACTCCTGTCCCTGTATCAAATGGAAATGATATACATGTTATGTTTGGTGGCAGGAAGAGATACAATTAATGCAATAGTGTCACAATCATTACTAAGTAATGATCATGAATATAGAACAGTTATGGATGACTGAATTTAGATAAGTTATTTGGATCAATGATTGCTGTTTAGTCATCGTTGTGACACTATTGTCATGATAGTAAATCACCCCAACCTATTTTTTTGGGCATCGACTGAAACATGTGTAAACAATGTTTGCATCAAGCTTGAGGGGTTGGAACAGGAAAGTGTATTTAATTAAGTATGTTTATCTGCATGAGTCAAAAACAAAGATAAAAAAATCACAACCCTGGACTTATTTTGAATGTAGGGTTAGTTGTTTTCAGAATGCATAATGACTTCTGGTGCGTATCTTGGATTTTCTGCTCTTAATCTGAATTTGCTTTGCATTAGAAGTTTTCTGATTATGCAGGAAACTCCAGATTATCAGTGGGTTTCACAGCAGTCTGGATAACTGAATTGAATTTGTTTTGATCCAATCCACTTTCCAGATGAACACTATTACCATCACATTTTCCCTGCTTTAGTCAGTGCAGGAGAAAGAGATGGCTGTGCCAAATTACAAATCCCAGTTGTTTTGTTGTATTGAAGTGCTGTTACTGCACAGTAATTATGAGAAAGAGGAGCCAGTGTTGTGTAGTGGTTTGAGCACGGGATTTCAAGGCCAGCATTGAATATACCCAAATCAAATGTGTAAATGTCATTGACAATATCCACTGGAAATTAAACACTCCACTAATATTTTCTATTTTAGCCACATCATGAGGAGACTTAGGCCATGAGGAGACTTATTAGAGAAGATAATGATGATGGGGAAAATGGAAGGAAAAAGGAAGAGGGGCCGACCAAGGACAAGATGGATGGTTCCTTGACGGGACTGGCTTGACCTTGAAGGAGCTGGGGGTGGCCATGGCTGACAGGGAGCTCTGGCGTAGGCTGGTCCATGAGGTCACTAAGAGTTGGAAACTACTGAACGAATAAACAACAAAATAATTTCTAATAAAACCTAACAAAATGGCAATATCAATAATCATTATCTCCAAGAAATCAAGAGCCAGCTTGGTGTAGTGAATTAAGCATTGGACTAACTTACTGGAGACTAGGGGCCCTTCCACACAGCCCTATATTCCAGAATATCAAGGCAGAAAATCCCACATTATCTGAGTGTGGACTCAGATAACCCAGTTCAAAGCAGATATTGTGGGGTCTTCTGCCTTGATATTTTGGGATATCGGGCCATGTGGAAAAGGGCTCTAGGGTTCAAATCCTTGTTCACCCATGAAATCTTCTGGGCTATCTTGGACAGGT
Source organism: Anolis sagrei ordinatus (assembly GCF_025583915.1). Taxonomy (NCBI): domain Eukaryota; kingdom Metazoa; phylum Chordata; class Lepidosauria; order Squamata; family Anolidae; genus Anolis; species Anolis sagrei. The sequence goes on along the minus strand of NW_026846588.1, from coordinate 265,516,857 downwards.
CACACTATCATCTTTAGAAGAAGACAATCACAAACCTCTTCTTACTAAAAAGAGATGCCCCATGATAGGTTTGACTTAGGATCACCATCAGAAATGATTTATAGGTACACAACAACAACAATGGGTGGAAAAATATCTGAAAATATTAAAATAATATGTGAAACATGCATTTTCTCAAAGGTTTGCCAGACTGAAAACTCTTCTGTACCTTTAATGATTGTTAGAAAATGGAGCTTCATCAGATGTTACTTGTCATGCAACTAAATAAATGATTGGATGATTCTATGAATCTTCTTGCCAAATTTCCTCATCTAAACATTAAATTAGAGCATCTCCAGTCTTAACTCAGGTAACCCATTTTTTCTGAGTAATGGGGAAATGACAGGAGAATGCCGGGCAGACAGCATTTTCAGTTTAGGGACTAATTGACTACAATCCTGTTTAGCTCAGTGTAACATAACAGAGAGAGCCAGCCTGGCATAGTGGACTACACCTCTGGAGACTAGGGTTACATTTCTCACTCAGCCATGGAAACTCATTTGATGAACTTGAGTGAGTCACACTCTCAACCCTAGAAAACACCTTAAGGTTTCCATAAATTGGCACACAACCACAACCACAACATGTAGTGGTGTATAGCAACGTAGTTTGAGCATTGTACTTGGACTCAGGAGACTAGGGTTTGAATCCCTGCTCAGCCATGGATGACCTTGAGCAAGTCCCACTCTCAGCCCCTGAAAACCCCATGATAGGTTCACCTTAGGGCGGCGTTTCTCAACCTGGAGGTCAGGACCTGGGGGGGGTCATGAGGGGGTGTCAGAGGGTCATCAAAGACCATCAGAAAGCACAGTATTTTCTGTTGGTCAAGGGGGTTCTGTGTGGGAAGTTTGGCCCAATTCGTTCATTGGTGGGGTTCAGAATGCTCTTTGATTGTTGGTGAACTATAAATCCCCGCAGCTACAACTCCCAAATGTCAAGGACTATTTTCACCAAACTCCACCAATTGGGCGTATTGAGTATTCATGCCAAATTTGATCCAGATTCATCATTGTTTGAGTCCACAATTCTCTCTGAATGTAGGTGAACTACAACTGCCAAACTCAAGGTCGATGTCCACTAAACCCTTCCAGTATTTTCTGTTGGTCATGGGAGTTCTGTGTGCCAAGTTTGGTTCAATTCCATCGTTGGTAGAGTGCAGAATGTTCTTTGATTGTAGGTGAACTATACATCCCAACAACTGCAACTCCCAAATGACAAAATCACCCCCACCCCCCACCCCCAAAAAACAAAACCTCACCAGTATTCAAATTTGAGCAAATCAGGTATTTGTGCCAAATTGGTCCAGGGAATGAAAATATATCCTGCGTATCAGATATTTACATGACAATTCATAACAGCAGCAAAATTACAGTTATGAAGTAGTGTAGCAGCAGATAGGAGAGATAATACCAAGCGTGATCCTTTTGGAAGCAGAAAAGTATGGCTTTATTTCCAGCTGGGACTTTGGCGTGGACTCTCATCCAAAAGCAAACCAGAGTGAGGATAAAGGTGTTGACTTTCCCTTTTTATACATCTTCAAATGCAGGCAAACAAAGGAACATGCTTCTACATATGTTAACATCATCACTACATCACCTTAAGTATCACAGAAATATCAAATTCTATCTTCTAACATACAAGAGGCATGTTTCTATATTTTTTCTAAAGCAGCTTACATCCATCCATCAAGGGGCCTACTTTGACCTGTTAGGAGGGAGGGAGATTCCTTACTTTTTAGCCTGGATAAGCTGTACCAGTCTCTGTATAGATAGCATGCTCCCCTTCTCTTCCCGCTTCCAACATAGATCTCCTTCAGCATTCTTTCTGGCCTGTCAGCTTGGCTTTCTAATACAGAGAGAGACTGATTTTTCTTACATTTCAATGCTTCTAATGTACATACAATATATGCATAAATATCTATATTTACAATATCTCCCCATCAGTAGCAACGAAAATAATTTTATGGTTGGGAGTCACCACAACATGAGGAACTGTATTAAGCGGTCATTGCATTAGGAAGGTTGAGAAACACAGCCTTATGGTCTCCATAAGCTGGGCATGACTTGAAACACACACAGCAACAGCAAAACATAGTAGATCCATATATTATCCTATGCTAGAGTGAGCCACGGGCCACTCCAAACTGAAACCTCACCAACCCCCCAATCCCCATCCCCCACTGCCATCAAGTGGTTTGATGAATCTGAAAAATTTTAACAACCAGGTTTGGGCAAATCAGTGCAAAGTAGCTGAATGACACCCCTGGGGCTTCGCTCATAATTGCCTTTTCAAGACACATGTGTGAGGGAAGTGGGAATTTATCTTTTGGACTAGGACTGGAAGCAGCAGGAATAGTTTCAAACTTGAGGAGTAGCAGGAAAATATCAAGAGGGGGAAAGTCTCAGCTGAAAAAGCAGTTTAGGAGATGAAACTATGCTTCTTGAGTAGGCTTGTGCATTTTTAACTTTGGAAGTATTGAAGTAATGGCTAGACTGATCTGTGTTAGTATTTGTCAGTTCTATGTTTGTGGCAGACTGACAGTGAAAAAAACTGATAGGGAGAAAATAATAGAATCATAGTTGGAAGAGACCACATGACCATCTAGTTCAAACCCCTGTCATGCAGAAAAAAACACAATCAAAGCACCCCAACAGATGGTCATCCAGTCTCTGTTTAAAAGCTTCCAAGGAAAGAGATTCCACTGCACTTCAAGACAGAGAGTTCCACTGCTGAACAGCTCTCATGGTCAGGAAATGCTTCCTAATTTTCAGGTGGAATCTTGTTTCCTGTCATCTGAACCCATTGCTCTGAGTCCATTTAACTAATTTGCAATATGAGTGGGACTTTTATATCATGCGTACCATGGACTGGTAGAGAAACAAGCAAATTGGGCCCGAACCTCCCTCAAGACCAAGACAATAAAACTGAGTGTAGATGCACAATTTGTGATGTATTTAATTTGTGTCCAAATAATTGCATAAATAAGTATAAAAATGATAAAATAGAGGGAGCAAAAGCGACTAAATAATTTTAGACCAAAAACAGGCAAAAGTAACCATATAGTCTGTAACTTTAAACAATTCCTCCTCTGTGCATGAGGCAGGACATTGTGGACAAGCATACACATGGGGAGTTGTTTGTTCTGCACCACAGTTGCACAAGGTGGAGGATTCTTCTAGGTAGTGCTTTACAATTTATGATAGATTGAGCATATTGTGGTCATAACAAGAGAAAACAGGGTAAGGTAGAAGATAGTAGGAAATTATCACGTTTGAGATAGTAAAGGTAAAGGTAAAGGTTTCCCCTTGACATTAAGTCTAGTTGTGTTCATCTCAATTTCTAAGCCAAAGAGCCAGCATTGTCTGTAGACACCTCCAAGATCACATGTCCAGCATGACTGCATGGAGTGCCATTATCTTATCACCAGATATTGACCTACTCATATTTGCATTATTTGGACTGCTAGGTTGATAGAAGCTGGGGCTAACAGTGCGAGCTCACCCTACCCCCCCCCCCCAATTCAAACTGCCAACCTTTTGGTCAGTTTAACCTGCTGTGCCACTTGGGGCTTCATTAAGATAGATGGACTCAATAAAGGAAGCCACACATCACTGAGTCTGTAAGATCTGAGCAAAGCAATTGAACACAGGATGACTTGGAGGTCTCCCATTCATAGTATAGTCACCATAAATCAAATTTGACTTGAAGGCAACATCAAAAGTTTTATGATATTTCCCAATGACTAAAGTTATTTCAGATTAATAAAAAAAACAATGTCTTCATCAGGCATGCCATTTTAGGGGAAGAGATATGAGCCATGGCAGTAAAAATGATGTCAAGCTGCATTAATTCTATGCCCTCGTTGATAGAATAAATAACGTGTTAGAGGGGCTTTATGTGTTCCTAGTAGGTTAAGCTGGATGGAGCAATTTAGTAACACGTGGTTAATGCTAGAATAATGGAAATAGGAGCATATATTGGTCAGTGTCATGAAAAGCATAATGAAAAATATTTTCGCTCCTCTCCAAAGGCAACATTTCATATAACATGCAAATAAAGATATACCCTGTCACCAAAGTGAGGATCTTGAGCTGAGCCCAAGACACATAACTATGTGAGCATCCTTTACTGCCAAATAATGTTCTGGATTTTATTATGAAAGATGATTCTGATTAACCTGTTTGCTAGAATGCAATGCAATTTTTTTTGGGGGGGGGGGGAAGAAATCCATCCTTGAGCTCTTGGACTACATAATAATGCTTAAAACAAAGCCCAATGTAATGAACAGGAAAGGAAAAAATAATGAAAATAGAAAACACTATCGATTGTATTAAACTGATCCCGGCAGGCTCTTTCCAGCTTCATTCTTCAAAAAGGTAAACGGGCTTGTGTTTCAGGAAAATGTTCAGGCTAAGATTCTGGTGAGAATCCATTACAAGCCACCATGAGTCCCTGCATCTGGAGAAAAGTGGGATAACAATAAAGAAAATAAAAACATAAAGTACAGTGGCCCATACTCCAAGAAATAATACCCAACTGCTCACTGGAGGGAAGGATATTAGAGGCAAAGATAAAGTACTTTGGCCACATAATGAGATGACAGGAAAGCTTGGAGAATATAATCATGCTGGGGGGAAAGGGAGGAAAAAGGAAGAGGGGCTGACCAAGGGCAAGATGGATAGATGGCATCTTTGAAATGACTGGCATGACCTTGAAGGAGCTGGGGGTGGTGACAGCCAACAAGGAGCTCTGGCTTGGGCTAGTCCATGAGATCATGAAGTCAAGAAGTGACTGAATTTATTTATTTATGTGTCAGGAGCAAACCAAACAGCTGTATTGCATTAAAAAAACAAACAAACAAACCCCACAAAGTTTAAAAACTTGGCATTGTATTAAATGCCCTTTGACCAGTAGCTGGCCACTTCGAGTGCCTCTGGTGTTGCTATAAGAAGGTTCTCCATTGTGCATGTAGCAGGGCTCAAGTTGCATTGGTCTGTGGTTTGCTCTTCTCCACACGCGCATGTTGTGGATTCCCCTTTGTAGTCCCATTTCTTAAGGTTGGCTCTGCAACCATCAAAACAATACCATGCAATATAAAGTCATCAGATAGACACAAACTCTTGATGAATTACCAACCTTTTCACAAAGTTATTATAAAATAAACAAATCATCAACATTAATTATAACACAAACTATAATTTTTCACTTTCTTACTGTATTCTTCACTAAATGTTAAAAAATTGCAATCATTTTTTATTTGATCTATAATTTCAACTTTCCTACTTTTTCCCTCTTTTTTTTCATTCTTAAACCACTTCTCTTTTATCTCACTTTTATTAAATTCTATTATCTTTCCCCTTCC
>NW_026846588.1:265450781-265510630 GCF_025583915.1 Anolis sagrei ordinatus | reverse complement strand
CTCGGGATGTCTGACTTGGCCACGGTGGTACACGCTCTGATCACATCCCGCCTTGACTACTGCAACGCTCTCTACGTGGGGCTGCCCTTGAAGACGGCCGGAAGCTTCAGCTAGTTCAGCGCGCGGCAGCCATGTTACTAACGGGAGCGGGACGCAGGGAGCATACAACGCCCTTGTTGTCCCAGCTCCACTGGCTGCCGATTTGCTACCGGGCCCAATTTAAGGTGCTGGTGTTGGCCTACAAAGCCCTAAACGGCTCCGGCCCAAAATACCTTTCGGACCGCATCTTGGCCTATGAGCCCACGAGGACCTTGAGATCGTCTGGGGAGGCCCTTCTCTCGATTCCGCCTGCCTCACAGGCGCGTCTGGCGGGACGAGAGAGAGGGCCTTCTCAGTGGTGGCCCCCCGGCTGTGGAACGCCCTCCCTGCTGACATCAGACAGGCGCCCTCTCTCATGGCTTTCCGTAAGAGCCTAAAGACCTGGCTCTTCGAGAAGGCATTTAACTAGTCCCAGACTAACTGACAATGACAATGACAATCGGAACGAAATACGGATTATGAGACTGGTAGATCCCTATGTGGTGACGGTGCGGATTAGTTTAGTGTAATTTAGATTAAGCGTGTTATATGGTTTGTTGATATACTCTGTGTTTTTTGTAAACTGTTTTTATATGTTGTACACCGCCGCGAGTCGCCCTAGGGCTGAGAGCGGCGGTCAACAAATGCATTAAATAAATAAATAAATAAATAAATAAACAAAGTTTTGGAGAGACTTATTTTGCATAGAATTATGGAAAAATAGACCCATGTCTGATTCCACAGCAAGCTGGCTTCAGGAAAGGCAAAAGCTGCACATCGCAAGTGCTGAACCTGACTCAGCACATAGAAGATGGCTTTGAAAGGCAGCAGATCACAGGAGCTGTTTTCATAGACCTGTCAGCGGCTTATGATACTGTAAGCCATTGCCTCCTCCTGAGAAAAATGTATAATATCACAAAGGATTACCACCTCACCCGCCTCATAGAAATCTGCCACAAAACAGGAGCTTTTTTGTTGAGTTCCAGGGCCAAAGAAGCAGATGGCGAAAACAGAAGAACGGCCTGCCCCAGGGGAGTGTGCTTGCTCCATCAATGTTTAACATTTACACAAATGACCTGCCATTGACAAAAGGGAGAGAGAGTTTCATCAATGCTGACGATTGTGCCATTACAGCTCAAGCAGGGAGCTTTGAGATGGTTGAACAGAAGCTCTCCAAAGCTCTAGGTGCTCTTACTGTCTGAACGAATAAACAACAGTGGCCCCTTCACTTTTACAGGATTAGGAGTGCAGGACCTCACACAAAAGTAGGAAAAACATGAATACAGGCCCACTTTGTTTTTCTGTCCTGTGAAGTTCTGGGGCCCATTCAACCATACAAAATCCAGACTATCTGCTCTGAACTGGATTATATGGCAATGTAGACTCCTATAATCCAGTTCAAAGCAGATGTGAATTATATTATATGGCAGTGTAGAAAGGACCTCATATAATGCAAATTGAACTGTATTGAACTGGCTTGTATAAGTCTACACTGCTATATAGGCCCCTTCTATGTGGTCCTATATCCCAGGATCTGATCCCAGATTATCGTATTATCCCGGATTATATGGCAGCTCAAAGCAAATAGTCTGGAATCAGATACTAGGATATAGGGCAGTGTAGATCCAGCCATAATCCAGTTGAATTGAGTTAATCTGCAGTTTGCAACTGCATTATATGGCGGTGTAGATGGGGCCTAAATCCTTCAGTAATTCTATAATCAGTTTCCATCAAATCATGCTGGAGCACCTAGCAATGCCTTAAGAGGACATATTTTTTCAACTCACAAATAATGCTTAACCCACAAAAAGGGAGAGGGACAACTCTATTGGTATGATATTATCTGGTTTTAAAAAGAGGTCATTGCTTAGTTTTCTATCATTTATATCCATGTCTTTATATGGTTCAATGTTATGGAATTTTGGGAGTCATAGTTTTAAAAGGCATTTAGCCTTCCCTGCCAATGAATGCTGGTGTCTTATCAAATGACAACTCCTGGGATTCCGTTGCATTGAATCATGGGTCGTCAAAGTGGTGTCAAACTTCAGTAATTCTTCAGTTCAGATGCATTTCTAGTGAGTTTCATGTCTTAAGGGAGGCTAAGGATGAATCTACAGTTTGACCTGCAATGGCTCAATGCAATGGAATCTGGGGAATTATAGTTTGATCAGGCACCAGCACTATTTGACAGAGAAGGCTAAAGACCTTGTAAAACTACAACTCCCATGATCCCATAGCATTGAGCCATAGTAGCTGAAGTGGTATCAAACTGTATTAATTATATATAGCGTAGATGTATCAGGTCCCATGCTCTAAACCCTGGCTTTTTAGAAGCCACTTTGGTTTTACATGAATTCTTTTGAAGAGAGATGGAAGTTTCCAGACTAGCCATGGAAACCACTTTTGCTCCCTTTCACACTGGAGTGAACTGAAGAGTCAATGGGCTTGTTTTTTTTAACGTATTATTCCCTCATGAAACCAGAAAAAAGAATAAAAACGAGGAAGAAATGGTCGCTTTGGTGTGAAGCCATCCACAGTTGTGAGCCACTGTTTGCCAAAATACTCTCCAGCCAGTAACAAAACGAATAAAGGACGAACAAGGAAGAGCGAAGTCTTTGTCAAGGCATTCTGGAAATTGAATTGGCAAATAAGCAAAAGTATTTTTAAAAAGCTCTTTCTCCTGAGTGCCGGATGGAAGGAGGGAGGCCAAACCTTCCAAGCAGAGTCTCTGAGAACCCACTTTCCATTTGCAAGAAAATAATGACAGTTGCAGGGGAAAGCTCAGGATAAACTCAAGTGCCGGAATGAATTTGGGGTGAGTGGGGGAGATAAATATGTGAAATATCTATTTCTACCTCAGCTTCCCCTCTTCTGAAGACACGAGAGCGGACTTTATTCCGTGGAGATGTTGCCATGGAAACAATGATAACTGTGAATGCATGGTGAAATGCTGACTTCTCCCCCATTCTCCACTCTCTTACTTTTCCGCAGCCAACTCTAGTTACTCCTTGACTAAATGAATCTCAGAGCAATGTTTCCTTCTTGTTTGTAGAGGTACCTGCACTTGCCATCCAAGCTGTCAAAAACACTGTATCTCCCCAGTACGTTCTCATGCATACTTGCTAAATACAATATTTGGCAAATATTTTATTATATAAGTCATGCAAGTGCTAACCAAACTTGTTGGAAACGTCTGACAGGTGCATTCTTAGTCAGTTTAGTCCATGTAACAAACTGACTTGGCAAATAGTGAATCGCAAAGATGCATAACCCATCAGAGAGCTGGACCATAATTAACAAAATGGATTTCTACAGGGAGAAACCCTGACCATAAAAGCTGTTCAACTGTAGACCTCACTGTCTCCTAGTGTGATGGAGGCTCCTTCTTTGGAGGCTTCTAAACAGAAGCTGGATGTTGGGGGTACTTTGATTGTGCTTTTCCTGCATGGCAGTGGGTTGGACTGGATGGCCCATGTGGTCTCTTCCACTTCTCTGATTCTATTTTTCTATAAATGTACAGTACTAAACTTAGGCAATAGGCTTGTGCGTGGATTCAATTTGGCCAGTTCCATTTGGCTAATCTGGGTGGTCTGGTTTGTTTGGCTGGCAATAAAGGCAAGAAGGCTCGACCTCCATGTGTTCTGTGGCCCCAACAGAACCGTGGCTGTTGAAAACTGGCTGCTTTCAGTTACAAGTGAAGTGCGGGAGGGAGGCAGCCGCTAGAAGGAATGGCACGAGGGGGAAAGAGGCATCACTCCAGGGCCTGCGAATCAAAAGAAAAGAGAGGGCTTTTTAAAGGAAGCCCAGGGTAGGATAGCTCCAGGTTGATTGCTTCCGTGGGAAGTAGGGAAACCTCCTTAAAATGCCTTGGAAAGCTGCATGCTTACTGGGAGAGAGTGCTGCACACAGCTGCAGCGCCTGTCTCTTCTAGAGTAGAAACAGCTTTAACTAAGCATTAAACCTGGTCTCCTCCACAGACAGAATGGAAAGGATCGCAGAAAGAGTGGTATCTTAACTCTGATGCTTTTAATTCAGGTCTTAATGAAGGATATAAGGACAAATAATATCAAAAATGATGGGAAGGGGAGCCTGGGAAGTTTTCCCCTCCATAATGGGCCAGATATAAAATGAATATTTTGGCTTCCCAGATTGAAAATGGATTTCTGTGCTCCCAAATTCAGGAGGCTCCCAAAAATGGATTGGGACCCCCCATCAAATTCTGGGACACCAAAACAGATCACAGTTTACTCAGATTACACAGATATAGGATGGGTGACACCAGGTTTGAAAACAGTCCATGTGAAAGCGATATATGAGTCTTAATAGACTACAAGCTGAACACAAGTCAATAGTATGATATACCACCTAAAACAGCCAATGTGATTCTAGGTTGCATCAAGTGTTGAGATCAAGGGAAGTCATAGTCCCATTCTATCCTGCTTTGGACTACCATGTCCAGTTCTAGGCACCACAATTCAAGAAGGATATTGACACATTAGTACATGTTCAGAGAAAGGCAACCAAAGTGGCCAAATGTTTGGAAACCAAGCCCTATGAGGAGCAGCTTAGGCAGCTGGTCATGTTTAGCTGGAGGAGAGAAGGTTGAGAGGGGAGATGGTAATCATGTTTAAATATTTGAAAGGATGTCACATTGGGGAAGGGGCAAGCTTGTTTTCTTCTGCTCTGGTGTTGCACTCCAGGTCATGAAAAAGCCTCTGACTTTAAAACACACCACTTGATGAGTGAAGAAACAAATCCTCTTTTATTGAAGCTTAGTAAATAGCCAGTAAAAATAAATGCTTTTAGGAAATTAAGAAGGTTCCAAAAATGCAGTAACATAAAGCAATGTCCACACAAGATATAAAAGCAGTTCCAAGGCAGTGTTTATCCAGGCAGGAATCAACAGGAAGCAAAGACAACCCAAAAGGCTAAAATTCTTGAACAGGATTTCCATGGCACATGAACTTGATTTTCAAATGATGCCTGATCTAACAGGTTTCCCCTTGAAGCAAACCTTATATCCTAAGACCCAGAAACTGGTTTCGCTTTCCTCCACACTTGCCCCTTATCTGACGAAGCCTTTTGGAGCGACGTAAACACTAAGTTTGCTGTTGATCTCCAGCCGCCTATTCTTCAACTCCCTATCTCACTGCTCATTAAAATTTCCAGGTGTCAGATTGTTTTCCAAACCCAAATCTTGAGAACTCACAGAAAGAGGGAGTAAACCATCATCCCTAGGCTCAGCAGGAATATTCTTATGAGAAACTGCCCTTTGCACTGGGGCCTCTCTGTCATTGTCTGTATGAAAATCATTGACCAAACCATCTCCATCTTGCACCTCAGCCTCAGCCTCAGCCCCATCATTACTCTCATCATAAGCATCATGATCCTGGAACACAAACACAGGCTGATTCCCAACATCTGGAGACTAAGACATGAAGCAATGGAATCATACTTCAGGAAGAGAGGTTCCACCTAAACATTAGGGAGAACCTCCTCATGAAAAGTACTGACAACCTAGGTTATTGTAGAATTGGATCAGCTTTATGGTAGCCAACACCATGTTGAATTGATCTGGGGTAACCCTGGGCAAAGCCATATTAAGGTTAGCCAAAGTTGGGGAAAGTCAGGATTTTGGCAGTGTTAGGGTTCTCCCCCAACTTTGAACTTGTCGGAACACTTGTGCTCATTGAACCAAAATGGATAGAACTGTCTCCACTGCCATCCTGTGTTTCCCAGGGTCAGGCAGTCTCTCTCCCTCTCCCCCTCTCTCCTCCCGGTATCACAGTGGCCTCCAACCATGACATGAGTTCTCCCTGTTGACTATTGCTTACAGTGATGTTGACTGGGGTGATGGAACACTCAGGAAAGGGAGGAGAGAAGAGGGATTTCCCTCAGCACCCCATCAGATGTTCCTGCAAGTGACAGTCTCAAATACGACCTATGTCACAGCCAGAGATTGCTATGAAACAGTGGCCAAGGAGGAATGGGAAAGGTGGCCATTCAGCCACACCAAACCACATTAGGTACCATTGGGTGGTGCAGACTCCCTCCTGCCTCCACATTGGTTGGGGTACTCCCTGTGTGATCTATACCCAGTGTTGATCTGGTGTAAGGCATGCCTGATTGGCCTCGGAGTTATTAGTCAGTGCAGATCCATCTTTAATTTCGAGGATATGTTCTTTAAAAAATAGTCTACATTTTTCCACTTCGGGCCTGGTGCCTCTAACCCACGCAATGTAAAGAGCCATGGGTCCATCCACTACCCATTGATATTGACAAGGGAGGTACTACAGCTATGTGTGATCTCTGCCATCCATATGCCCATTCAGCAAACTATCTGTTTGGAGCAGTGTCTACCACACTTTTGAATCAAGGATTAAATGGAGCCAAGAGCAGAGAAAACCATGAGACACTTCTTGGAAGATTTTCTCTCTCTCTGCGTCAACATTTTTCAGGATTTTGGACTTTCCTGTCTCCTCTCTTCCAAATTATTGGATGAATAATTAGGTTGAATACCACAGAAAAATTGTTACACAGGTGTGTAGGTTTTTTTTTCCTCTTTAACCTTTAAGAGTGACACATTCAAGGACAGTATTAAGACATCTGTTCTGCTTTCTCCAATCCAAGCAAACTGAGTTTTGAATGACTGTCAGAATTACTGTTCATACTGTATTTATTGGTTAAATGACTGTAAACCCGTGAAATTCTTGGTGCTCTGTGCATATATCTAATGTATTTATAAATAGGGAAAACAAACACCACATTATAAAGAGGTTAGAAGAAATGTAGAGGTGGGTGTTCTTTTGGAGACATCAAGATGTGCCAGGGAGAAATATGGTTGTCATACCAACATGAAGCAAAGCTCAGACTTTTTCCTCATGTTTTCGCAAAAATGCTATAGTATAACTAGAATGCTTCTGAATCAAAACATCAAACAGCGGAGAGAAAGAAAGTATAATAGTAACTGGTTTTTTAACCCAGAACATCCTGTGGGTACCAAAACTCATTGATGCTCAAATTCCATTAAATGCAATGGCCTAATGAAATGGGGTCCCTTATACTGAGAATGAGGAAATAGGCACTGTGCATTTGCACATAGGACAAAATGTTGGCACATTGAGAGATATGCTATTGTTTGTGCGATCTTGGTAGGGCAATCACCATATAAATGCATGTGTGTAGATTTATACCATGTAACCACAATGTAGGGTCTCAAATAAAATCTCAAAGAATAGCAAAATAGAAATCTAGACCCCTTCTACACTGCCAGATAATCCAAGTTATCAAAAACAGAAAATCCACATTATCTGATTTGGATTATCTTAGTTTATACTGCCATATAATCCAGTTCAAAACAGATAATCTGGATTTTAAGTGGCAGTGTGGAAGAAGCTCTAGATACAAGGCAGGCTCTTGTATTAGGCAAAGGGAGGAATTCATCCTAATATCACTGATTTTGTATATTATGGGAAGGCCATTTTTAGTTAATTAATCTATTATTATTCTATTTTTACTTCCAATAAGGAGAAGATTATTGTGATTTTTTTTGTTTCCATTGGCAAAATAATTCCATGTATCTGGAGTTTTGGAGAGGTGCAAATGGTTGTGGGTGCTTCCAGACAGCACCAAAATATGTGTTTTAAAACTGAGGCAAAAAATCCCGGGACCTGACAGCAAGTCCACACACAGACCTGTCAGTCCTGGGAAATGGTCCCCAGTCATCCTCACAAATTCCTTTGAAGCAGATCAAGATGGAGGGTGGATGGGGGGCATCCAGTTTAAGTTTTTTTAAAAAAAAAAATCACTCCGTTATGCGCTGGACCTCATATAGGCACATGTAAATATCTTAGCAGATTCACATGTGTACCTTTATAACACGTGCTTTTCACGTGCTTTTCAAGTGTTAACCCAATTCTACGCTTTGGCTAAATGTCATTTAGCCACCCCTGCTTTTATCCAGGTTTCTTCCTGGTTTTTAGACATGTGTAGAAGGGCGCTATCTCTTTGTCTCAAGCCATGAAGTGTCCTGACTGATTTTATAGTCATAGGCTATAACTCGTGACCAAGTATGATTGTATTTCAAGTGTAGAGTCTTGGTGGGGGGTACACAAATGACTGTGGAGACCTATTCCAGATCTGCATGGTCTCTTGCAGTGAAAACATATATTTCCAGATGGAAGGTGGTCCCAACAAGGGTTTGCTAGACATGTCTTCTTCTTGGCACCTTTCTTCCTTTATCCCTCCATTTGTGCCTCTTCAAAATCCATGGCACTGTTGGTAATAGCTGACCTCCAGTTCCAATGCTTGAGGGCCAGGGCTTCCCAGTTCTCAGTGTTTATGCTATATTCCTTAAGGTTAAATCCTTGTGCTGGCAGGACTGAAGACCAACAGAGTGGAGGTTCAAATCATTTATTTCGGTCATTGACCAGCACAGGAAATAGTCACATTTTCATACAAACTTGGTATGTTTGGTACATTAAAAATATAAATATAACGACTGAAGCACAATATGGGTGAGGGAGCAGAAGGGAAGGGGAAATAGGGTAAAAACATACAATGCCCAGATCCATCACCAAATTGTAGATTCAGAGAAGAAGATTACTGGACACACAGTTAACTTTTGGGACTAGTCATTCCCTGACGGATTTTGTATGCTGCTGCACAGAACTTTGCAACATTGTAGGTTGTAGCTGAATTTTGTCAGCTCCAGCTCCCCATGCCTCCCATAGTACAACATTAAAACATGGGCAAGATCCTTGCAGAAAGCCAATTCTCTCACACCAGAAGTAACTTGCAGTTTCTCAAGTCACTCCTGACACCAAAAAAACAAAAACAAACAAACAACAAAAAACCTTTAAGCCCATCTTTAAATCTCTTTTGCTGTCCAATGACATTCTGTTTTCCATTTTTGATCTGAGAGGTCTTAAACTAGAAAATACATTGAAATGATAGTACAGCACATGGAGAAACTTACAATGAATCAGAATGACAAGGGTAATAATGAGGATGGAATTGCGATGGGTCCTCTGAATTGTGCATCTTTGTACTCAACCATCCATAGTTCGCAAATATTTTTCAAAAAATCCCTAAAAGAAAACCTTGATTTTGCCATTTTATTACATAATGGGCACCATTGTATTACAACACTGTGTATAATGGGACTTGAGCATTAATGGAACATGGTATCCATGGATGGCCCTGGAAGCAAACCCTAGTGGATACCAAGAAGAAGAAGAAGAATTTTATTTTTATACCCCGCCTCCATCTCCCTAAAGGGACTCAGGGCGGCTTACATGGGGCCAACCTGAGCACATGCAGTTAAAACATAGCAAATATAATATTTAAACAACATAAAACAATGTTATAAACAATAGTCAGACAAGTATCATAAGCAGCAATCAAAGGTACTTCAAGTCTCATTTGGGGGGGGGGGCTGGTGTGCAAACAAGATAGAAGATAGGCTGGTCAATGAGGTGAATAAATAATATAGCAACATAAGGATAGGGCAGTTGTAATAAGATGATTTTAGCTTGAGAAATGCAGTAATCAAATACAGGAACTTGATTTTAGGCCATGGTTAGGGGTCACTTGTCAAGAGAATTGTCAATCAAATGCACAATGGAACATCCATGTGTCTAGTTCCTTTAGTTCCTTATGGATCGTGGATAGGGAGGGTGCTAGCTTGATCTCCCTGGGGAGGGAGTTCCAGAGACGGGGAGCCACCATCGAGAATGGCCTTTCTTCCTGCACCTGAGATGGAGGTGGGAGCAAGAGAAGAGATCTTAGAGATTGTGTGGGCTCACAGGGGAAGATACAGTCGCAAAGATAGGCAGGACCTGAACCAATGGCCCATTGTATCTGCAGTAGTCACATATTCCATCAAATATATAAACGTATGCCATTGTTGTTGCTCTTGTTATATGACGGCTTATGATAATTCTAAGGTGTATTTATCATGGGCTTTTTGCAGGAAAATTCGGGGAGGGGTGTTCCACTCTCTTCTACTAAGGCTGAGAGTGTGTAACTTGCTCAAGGTCACTCAGCAGATCTCTATAGCCAAGCAAGGATTTGAACCCTGGTATCCATCACATCACACTGTTTCTTGAGGTAGCGAGTTAGTGTGATGAGAAAGTCACAGTTTCCAAGCCGATAAAGTAAATGCCCTTTCACTTTGTATGTAATGAAACGGCTGGATCAGTCACCATGGGGAAGCTAAAGCTAATCACTCCATCAAATTCCAGCAGGGATTCAATATTCACATGGGGAGAAAATGTATCCATCCAGAGCCAAGCTGCGTAATGATGCACTTTGAAAAGGAATTAAGAATCCTCCTGCTTCTGAGCTAAAACCGACTACCAGACATGGTTATGGAGAGATTTTAATGAAAGCAGATTATCCCACATCTGCCCGTCCTGAGGTCCTTGTGTTTCTTTTAGGTCAATGGTAAAGAAGATGTATTATTGAATTATATTATCTGCAAATCAATATGGCACATATGCATTCTGTTATTTCATCTTCCCTCCTCTTCCCTCCTGTCTTCTGCTGAGGATTTTACACAAATCCTCTGCTGTTGACAAAACGGAACATCTTTGCCCATATGTATTTCCATGTTGCGGGGGTCACACTCATTGGTGGTTCCTAAGGATTAACTGCTTCCTATATCAGGAGCAGGCAAGATGTGCTTCTACAGCCCATGGCTGTCTCTTTGGGTTAAAGTGAATTGGCCACTTCTGGTAACAGATTCTTGGAAAGGGTAGCCATGGCCTTTTGGCATTTTCTTCTGTTAAAAGTCAGCTATTCCAGACTGCCATTCTGAGCATCCATGAGTTTCACCATCCACACCTTGAAAATATATATGACATTTCTATCCTGCCTTTCTCACCCCAGAGGGGACTCAAGGCGGCTTTACACACAGACAATGATATGGTCATTGCACATTGTTCCAAGTCTATCCATTGCACAAGTTCTCTAAAGGCTTGGTCTTAAAGCCACATTTTCACTCTCTTACAGAAGCTTAGGATGGAGGGGGTTGATCTAATATCCATGGGGAGAGAGTTCCACAGATGAGGGCCACCACTGAGAAGGCCCTGTCTCTCGTCTCTGCGAATCACGCCTGCCAGGGAGGCAGGACTGAGAGCAGAACCTCTTCAGACAATCTTAAGCTCTGGGATGGTTCACAAGCGGAGATCTGTTTGGACCAGCAAGCTGGGCTGGAACCATTTAGGGCTTTATAGGCTAAAGCCAGCACTTTGTGCTCGGTTGCCTATAAAGCCCTAAAGTAGAGCTGACATAATGGGAGGTGGGGGTGTATGCTCCCTGTACACTGATCCGGTGAGCAATCTGGCTGCCACCCGTTGGACCATTTGTAGCTTCCAAACAGTCTTCAAAGGCAGCCCCATGTAGAATGTGTTGCAGTTGTCTATTTGGGATGTAACCAGAATGTGGACTACCACGGGTAAGTCACATAGTTTCTTCCAACTGTATGATTATATAATTCTAAGATATCCAGCCTTGTAACTCTAAGCACAAGTGATTTGGTCTGGTTTTCAGTAGGCTAGCTCCATTTAGAGTAAACTGAAATTTCCATGCAGTAAGGTGAAATGAAGACTGACATTTTCTTCGGAGTCTTACCTCTCAATGCACTATGTTAATCTGCAGGTAATTTGCAGCCGGTCAGAAGAGTACAACAGTCGTCAAGAACTTTGCAATGGAACAAATGAAGGGCCTATTCTTCGAAACCCCGGCAACCATGATAAAGGGAGGACACCTCGGCTTCCATCTTCAGCAGACGTTGAATTCTGTTTAAGTCTGACTCAGTACGAAGCTGGAACCATGGACAAAATGGCTAACTTCAGCTTCAGGAATACTTTGGAAGGTAATCCCTTTTGCCTTTACTTTCCAATATGGCATTTATATGTTAATTCACACACTCCTCCCACAGAGAAAGGTCTCAAATCCTGAATCCAGGCATGTCCTTTAGCTCCCAGGAAGACATTTTTCAGCATGGTGCTGGCTTCCTGGTTCAGAACAACTATATGATTCTGAAAATGGAAGTTACAGAGTGCTATTTTCAGCACAGAACAAAGTTAGACAAGTGGGGTGTTCAGATGAACATATCCTGAATAACCCATGTTATAAACAAGGTTTTTTGCAGTATCTGCTAGCATTTCACAGACAAAAACCAGATCAAATGTGGCTGAGATACTTTGGAGTCAAAAGAGTGGTCAGATAACAAGAGAGAAAAGGTTGGTAATGAGCAAGAACTAGCAGGACTGGTCTAGATGAGTTGTGCTCAGAGTGATACCATGGTGGAGAAATATCAGAATTCATGTACATTTCTGTGGAGTTAGGTGTGCAGATCTGCAAAAGTGGAAAATGTGAATTTGAATATGCTATTTTATAACCTGAAAGAACATCTCTCTAGGAATCTCTAGGTCAACCTGCACAACTTTGCTGTTGTAAAGGGACATTAAAAAAAACTTCTGCAGGTCATTCCTCCTTCTTCCCTCCTTGCCTTCCTGGTCAGGTAGGCAGTGAGGACCTTTCCAACATGCCTTATATCCCAGGATCTGATCTCAGGTTTTTTGTTTATCCCAGATTATCTGGCAGTGCTAATTGATATAATCCAGTTTAAAGCAGAAAACCTGGGATCAGTTCCTGGGATATAGGGTCTATCTGGAAGAGCCCTGAGAGAGCTGGCCAGTGAAGGAGAAGCCCAGCCGCAGGGAAGCTCTTTGTGGGCCATATGTTGTCTGGGATTTCTCTAGATCCTACCATAATGACTGGAGCCCGCGGTGGCGCAGTGGGTTAAACCCCTATGCCGGCAGGACTGAAGACCGACAGGTTCGAATCCGGGGAGAGGCAGATGAGCTCCCTCTATCAGCTCCAGCTCCTCATACGGGGACATGAGAGAAGCCTCCCACAAGGATGATAAAAACATCAAATCATCCAGGCATCCCCTGAGCAACGTCCTTGCAAACGGCCAATTCTCTCACACCAGAAGCGACTTGCAGTTTCTCAAGTTGCTCCTGACACAACCAAAAAAACAAAACAAAACAAAAAGACTGTATGGTTGATGTCCATCAGAAGTTAACCACAGAATTTCACCAAAGCACTAAGGCCTCACCTACACAGTAGACTCATAAAATGCAGTTCAATGCAGGGCCACAATTTCATAATGCAGTTTAACTGCATTTAACTGCATTATATAGAAGTGTAGATGCATATAATAAGCCAATGATGAGTGGTGAAAGGAGGAGGAGGAGGAGGAGGAGACATTTTCCAGTAAATGTCCATGTTGGGAGGAATGTGGTAGACAAAAAGTAGTTTTTGGGGAATGGGACAGGAGACATTTTGCTATCCCACCTGAAGGAAACTGACTCTTCCATGCAGCCCTATATCCCAGCATATCAAGGAAGAAAATCCCACAATATCTGCTTTGAACTGTTTTATCTGAGGGCCCTTCCACACAGCTCCATATCCCAGAATATCAAGGCAGAAAATCCCACATTATCTTAGGGCCCTTCCACACAGCCCTATATTCCAGAAAATCCCACAATCTCTGCTTTGAACTGGGTTATCTGAGTCCACACTCTGATAATGTGGGATTTTAAATCTCCCTAATCTGAGATCTGAGCTCTTTGGGGCCCTTCCACACAGCCCTATATTGCAAAGTCTACTACTAACTCTGGTGTGATATTTTAAAGGAAAGGACCACACCCTTGTATAACAGAAATATACTAATCTGATTTCAAGGGTATAATTGCTGAAATAACTCAGATTTCATGCTATCCTCCATGTCTTCCTGTATGACAAGAAACATACAGGAAGCAACAGATCATGAACAAACGAGAGAGAGAGAGAGAGAGAGAGAGAGATCTCTCAACTAAAAATCCAGGAGAGTCCAGGTATTTGCATTTTAATGTGAACTTGCCTAATTTGCCATTTTGAACCCAATGCACAGACCATGAATGCTGCAGAATTATAAAAGTTTGACACAACTTTAACTGCCATAGATCCAACCTATGAAATCTTGGCATTTATAATTTGTTGTTGCAGCAGAGCTTTGTCAAAAAGGATAAATATCCCACAAAACTACAAATCCCAGAATTTCGTAGCATTTAGCCAGTTAATAGTACCTTAGGGATTGTGTAGAAACAGTGAAGGTCTCCCAACCCTCAATCGCAGGATAACAACCACTATGATCAATCTTCATCCCTATTCTTTTTGACACTTGCTGATACCAGAGGCTGCTTACTGGTAAATGGGGCTGTGAAGTTGCTGGCCAGAATCCACAATGTAGCACTGTAATTGTGGTGCTACACAGAACATAATGGTCATACAGGACTCCTCCAACTGTTCTTCATCATTTCCCAGCAGTTCTAACTCCTTCATGAAAACAGGGTGTTATGTGGTACCACCATGAAACTAAAGCACCGTCTTCTATTACTAAAACTCTTGTCAAAGCGATGTGAAGGACTTACCAAAAGCTGAATCTACCAAGAAGACTGCTGCTACTCTTATATAAATTGTAAAAAAAAAATTTATTTCAAAATGGAAGGTTTAGAAAGTTTTCATGAACTGAAATGCTACCATTAACCTTCTTTCAGTCTTCAATTAAGTCCCATAATTTTTAGTTTTAGGTTTTTTAAAAAACCTAGAGCTGATAATAAATCCAAAATTTCTGAGGCTGTCGCAGTAGGCTATACAACTTTAGGATTTATGTTTACTGCTTGTCTCCCTATGAAATTTCAGGTTTTTATTCTAGGTATAAAATCATGCCATCTTGCATCTACCTTCATAGATTATGAGGCTGACACTTTTGGCTTCCTTTCAGACATTTCCAAATTTATTTAATTCAGTTGCCAATTCCAAGGGCACCTCTAGCCATTTTCAGTGTTGGGAAAAGGGAAGGTAGGAGGTACAAGACAAAAGCATGCGTCCCATGGCCAAGATTTATGGTTGGACTGAAACTTAAGTCATACATAAAGTAGTACTATGAACAGTAAAACAACTCAAGTTATTTATAGCTAACTTAGGTCACATTCATTTCAGTATGTCAGTCTACCTTAAGTATGACTTAATCTCAATGTAACCTAAGACTCAAAGAGTACACATAATCAATAAGCAAATGTAACTGTGGACCTCATCACACTGAGTTCCTGAAGCCGGGTGACAGCGGGGGGATTCACCAGGCAGTGTGGTGAATCCGTGGGGCAGTGGAGAAAACCGTTGTCCGCATCCCGCAAGAGCCCCTGCACCACTTTCCCCATCACTAGGCATTGCTGCTTGGCTTCCTCTTCTCCCTCTCCCTGATCTATCTAATGAGAACAAGGGTAGCCTCCTGTGTTCTTTAGCAGCAACCTAGGGTGCTGCCAAAACGCTTCCTGTACGGAGTCCTGCCAGAAGTAGCCTTACGTTGTATGATCAGCTCTGTCAGGATCCATTAAGGAATTGTCCAGGAAGTCCTAGGATGCTTCCCAAAGAAAATGTGATGAGATCTGAGTGGTGCTTATAGCACCAGAGAGTTTGGCTCCAAGATCTGTGGTATCCGTAGTTTCACTGCCCTTGATCAGTTTCAATATGCAGTGTGGTTTACAGCTATTAATGTTGGTGTATATTATTTGCCTCTTTTGGAGTATTCCCCCTTATCTCAGTTTAAGGCCTCTGAAGTGTGTTCCTGCATGTGTTCCTGCTGTGATTTGAACACTGCATTTTCAAGATTCCTTCAAACCCTGTTAAGTGGTCAGTGTATATGTGCCCTACCTCATTGCTTCCAGGCCGTTGCCGAGCTTCATGCAAGCTCCTGGCTGTTGCAGGTGACCAGTGCTTACATCAACAGAGATGCTCACTTAGCCAGGGAAAAGAAGGGAGTCAATTCCCCTACCTTCTGAATCTGCAGGCAAACTCTGGAGCTTCAGGCAAACTTTGGAGCTTTCCTGACTTTTCCTAATGCAGAGCTAAATCAGATTCATGATAATTATTGGAAGAAGAGAAACCTTGTTCTTGCCTACAAAACTGAAATTTATGATTAACATCCCCACTCCACACAAGTCAGATTAAAATAGTATTGATTCATATACTGCCTTTTTCAGTTTGAGAATTGAAGCACCTTATAAAAAAACAAAACTTATAAAACAAATAATATAAAATTCAAAATGGAAATGTAAAATAAAAAAATAAGTTCAAATCAGCTATTAACACTGAAAAGTAAAGAAATAGGTAATATGGCTCATTATGAAAGGTCCTCTTCCCCAAGCAACTAAACAGAAAAGGCTACCGCTGTCTGCAAAAAGATAGGAATAAAGACTCTGATCTTCCATGTTATTTGTGAAAGAAAGAAAAAGTATCTGCAAGAGATCTCAAAACAATATTAAACATCCCAATATTAAACATTACCAATTGCAAGAAAGAAACCATGGCCAAATCCAACAGACAGAAGTGACTTCATCATGATGAAAATGAGCACACACGTCATTTGGCTGTGTCCCCACTTAAATAATAGGGTTAATACCCCCAATGTGTGCCAAGGATAATGGAAAACAGATGTGACCCAGTGCCTTACAGTTAGGGATTTGAACCACAGCAAACTATAATTGTATTTAAACCTCTGTTTTAGCAGAGAAAAGGGACACATTTCCGTGCCAGCTTTCCATTACCCTTAAGTTTCAGTTGTCTGATCCTCTTAAGAGGTTTATCGTCTCAGGACGGAAACCCAACTTCAACTACAGCACAAACAAAAAGGTGAATGCACCACCATGATTTATTTCCTGTTCTGCAAATTGAAAGGAAACTGCTAGTATGTTTTGTATTCCACAAGTGAGAGGTCTACCAAATGCAGGGAATATTTAAAGTTATAATATTTTCTTCTTTTCCTTGGTCTCTAATGTTCTTTCTATCTCATTGGGTTTACCCTTCTTTTTAATGCAATTTGACATCTTATATTGGGCCTGCTTTCTTCCACCTTCTCTTGCAGTCAAAAATACATTTACACCAGGCATGGACTATGTCCATTCTACTGGGTTGTCACCTTCTCATGTAGATACACCTTAGAGTTCTTTAGGTACTTCAGTGCAGTTCTATGGTCAACATCTGTTGGAAATTGAGAATAGAGTTGCACTGGAACACCAGGACATTATTAGAGAGAACATTACTAATAAACTCTGCCAATGATCATATCTGCAAAAGTTAAACCTGCAAATGTGGAGGAGTGTTTGTAAAACATGTATTTTGACTCCAGAAAACAATAAATACATTCTTAGCAAATACACAAAGAACAGCCAGTTAGAGGTGAATGAAATAATTGCTTGAAATCAAGATAATGCCATCAAGAAGTTCCTGCAATGGTGACCCAATGAATCACAAATACTCCAAGGCACTACAACTAGAATGGCTCCCTTATCCATCCTCTCCTCTGTCTGCTGTTGTGCATTAAAATAATTACAACTTTTGCTGCTTTTGGTAGCTAAGAAATGTTCAATTTTCAATCAAGTGTGTGGACAGAAGGAGTTAAAGCTGGTGTCACTGGGAGTGGTCTGTTGGCTGGTAATTTATTTATTTATTTATTTATTTATTTATTTATTTATTTATTTACAGTTTTTATATTCCGCCCTTCTCACCCTACGGGGGACTCAGGGCGGATTACAGTATACACATATATGGCAAACATTCAATGCCAGTTTGACAGACAACGAATACAGACAATACACAGAGGCTATTTAACTTTTTTCTGGCCGCCAGGGGAGCTGCTGCTTTCATCGTCTGTCAGCGGCACCGATGAAGTTCTTCTTCATTCCACATCCCGGAGTTTTCTTTATGGCCTCATAAATTAGTTAATTTAGCCTCCCACACAAGGTGGTACCTTATTTTCCTACTTGACAGATGCAACTGTCTTTCGGGTTGCAAAGTTCGACAACAGGCTACACAATGGCTGGACACCCACTCTAGCCCGGGCTGGCTTCAAACTCGTGACCTTTTGGTCAGAGTGATCTTAATGCAGCTGACACTCAGCCAGCTGCACCACAATCCCGGTGCTTTGCATGTGGGACTTTTTCATTCTTTCTTTTGGAGAAAGGATATTTGGGGATAGTCTGCTGTCACAAACACTCCAGCTTTGGCTTTTTATGGTATGTCTCCTGATTTTGCAACTGTGGTGGTTGATAAGGTGTTATCAGGAGAAAGTGGTGCATAGACATCTGGGAATGCTATTATGGAAAACTGCATTTTGAAGCATTCTAACAAAGTAGCCAACTGCTTTCTAACTGCATTGACAAAAGATCTTGATGTTCTTCTAAATATTGCCAGCAGGGGCTCCCGGAGTGCCCTATTAAGTCTGCTACACAACACATCTCTCTGCAAAGTTGCATTCAGAAGCCTTTGCAAACAATAATGGAACTCCTTTTCATAGATGTGAATAAGATAAAAGATATTTCAGTATATTTATATATTCAACCTGTACACCAATTACTGTTGCTAATGTATCACCATGTTCTTTGTCATTGTCCTAGTGCCGTCTATTGTGCATTTCTCATATGGTCATGAGTCCTCCTTCTAGGTTGTTTTAATGTGGGGGGAAAATCAGTATTGAATTGGTTAGGGTGAGCTACTGTGTCATGCTAAATGTTTTATTTTATTTTATTTATTTCGTACATTTCTACCCCACCCTTCTCCCCATAAGTTGTTGGTCTGCAATTCCCATGACCTTTTACTATTGTCAATGTGATTTGGGAGTTGTAGGCCAACAACTGTAGGGGCCCAGTTTCCCATCCCTGGACAGTATGCACAAAGGTATTAATCATGACCAAGATATGTACTGTAGAAAAATGATATGTAGTGAGCCCTTGGTATTCACTGCATTTCATTTCAGGACCCAAAATCTGTGAATCATAGAGTTGGAAGACACCTCATGGGCCATCTAATCCAACCACACTGCCAAGAAGCAGGAAAATCACATTCAAAGCACCCCCGACAGATAGCCATCCAGCCTCTGTTGCCTCCACCACACTCTAGGGCAGAGAGTTCCACTGCTGAACAGCTCTCCAAGAAGTTCTTCCTAATGTTCAGATGGAATCTCCTTTCTTGCAGTTTGAAGCCATTGTTCCACATCCTGGTCTCCAGGGCATCAGAAAACAAGCTTGCTCCCTCTTCCCTATGACTTCCCCTCACATATTTATACATGGCCCTCATCATGTCTCCACTCAGCCTTCTCTTCCGCAGGCTAAACATGCCCAACTCTTTAAGCCACTCCTCGTAGGGCTTGTTCTCCAGACCCTTTATCATTTTATTCACCCTCCTCTGGACTCATTCCAGCTTGTCACCATCTCCCTTCAATTGCGGTGCCTAGAATTGGGCACAGTATTCCAGGTGTGGTCTGACCATGTTCCATTAATGCTCAAGTTCCATTAGATGCAGGAGCATGGTAAAAGTATGTCCCTTAACTAAAGTGACGAAATCATGCTCTGCCTTTTGGAATTTAATTTTTTTTCAAGCTGTGGGTTGGTGAATCTGTTGATATAATATCAGGGGATATAGAGAACTGACTGCATGTCAGTAGTAGAAACAATTTCCTTAGGTTGATGAAAGATGGATTGTTTACCAAACAGTGCTGCATCCTTATTTATTACTTATTTCCTATATTTTTACTTGGCTCTTTTCGCCCTGAAAGGGACTCAGAGTGGCTTACAGTTTGGCCACTATAGTGGCACATTGTGAATACATAGTGTATAAAATATATCATATCAATAAAACCATTAAAACTGTTAAATACAATAAAACTATTATTATTAATAATAATCCAGAAGGCAATGGAGGCAAGGCAGCAGCCCTTATTTTTCTTCCCTGCTCTGGACAGCTCTTCAAGGAGGCCTGCCCTTGAGCTCCTGATGTTCTTCTCGGACCCTGGCAAGCTTGAGTGGGAAGTGGGTGCACTCCTTTGTGATGCCATTGAGGGTCTGGCAGGCATTGCCCAGTTTGGCCCTCCTCAGACTAGCAGGTGCGGAGCCTCAGCCTCGTGTTCTCTGAGTCGAGCACATGCACATTGTTGATCTACACAACCAGATGGTCATTCAGTTCCTGCAGCTCATCCTTCTCCTGGAGCTGCGTCATCTGCATGGGAGAAAGGGGTATTGATGAGGCCATCGGAGGCTCCATCCTCTCCTCTCTGATGTGCCACAGAGAGGAGAGGATGCATGAGAGGTTTTTTTTTATCCTTTCTGGAAGATTCTATTCAGATTTAACAGGAAACCATTATTTCTGAATGCATTATTTTCCTCTTGACCTCTTTCTACAAAAGACGAGGGAGTTTAAGTCTTCCTTGTGTGTGATACAAATTATAGTTTCCAAATACAGGCATACCTCAAGCAAAAAAAGTAAATATGTTTCCTTGTGCTGTGTGCAAAATTTAAGAGGAAGACAATAGCACAACACTTTGGAGTATCTCTTGCCTGAGAAAATCCTATGAAATTCATGGGATCACCATATGGGAAGAGGAAACTTGACACATATACAGACACATAATAAAATTTGAATTTTTTTAAAGCTTTTTAGTTGTTAATAAACCCATATTAGTTATACTCGATAAAGAGCTTTTAACATATCAATTAACACATTAACTACCTTTCCTATTTGTGTCTGTACCTGTGCTGGCACGGCTGTGCCAGCAGTTTGATTTCTTTTTCTTGCATGGCTAGTTTGTTTAAGCTCTATTTGGACCATGCATTTTGCAATAAGGTAGCTTCCCTCAGGTTGCAATCATAGGGCCAGCAACCTATCAATCATCCTTAGAGCGCTTAGACCCACCTCTTTTCCCAGTTTTGGAGGGAAAAGAGACTTTCAGTTCAGTTTTTACAGTGAAGCCTTACAGACAGGACGTTGTGGGCTTTTTTCTTTCCCACCTGTAAAAAGCTTCAATTTTCACAAATTTCGGGAGGAAAAGACAGCCAGCTTTTGCTGGAGAAAGATAACAGATATTACAGTTAGCTTCACTGAAAAGTAGAGGACTCCTTTTCATCTTGGAAAATCTACAGAGACTTTGCCTGGCAGGGACCACTTGGGTTATCCATAACACAGATTGGAGCCGGGAGTGGGGGCCTCACTCCAGCAAAGGTAAAGTAAAGATTGCCCAGGGAGGGGTCTAAAATTTCCCTTAAAGAAGAAAAAAGCAGTTTATCCTCAGTTTCCTGCCCCTTGTTGGCAGATCAAGGAAGTTACCAGTTTTCTAAAGTTATAAAGTGTTTAATCCATGTCTTGGAAGATTTTAGTCATAATAAAGAACTTTGTTGGACTTATCTTGAGCCTCGATAGAACTTTGTGTGGGGAAATCTAAAGGGCCTCTCAGCTGAGGCACCCCGAGCGTCCCGTTGGGCATTCAAAAGCACATCCTGTAAATAGACATTGCCACAGGCCCAGCGTGCGACAGCACAGTACCCCAGAAACAATGGCAAATCCAGGACAGAGTTGCTAGAATGAAAACTGGAGAGGATCCCTATCCACTTAATGCAGAGCCTTCCAAACTGTATGCTGCAACATGTTATGTCATGTAGATGTGTCATGCGAACATAGATTAGTCAGTAACTGTAATCCTTGTTGCAGCAAATTGTTGGTGTTCTTTGTTCAGCAGCAAACCAACCCCCTTCTTTAGCAGAAGCACTCCTTCTCCGGTTAAAGAGCAGACAAGTACAACTTGAATCTTTAGTAGGAAACTTTATACAGCAGTATTTACATATATCTAGCAGATGTTCTTGACTCTTCTCTAGCGCTTCTTTCCAATACTCCCAGTCAGTTCATACCTTCTCCGTAGTATTATCTTCCCTCTGGTTTTCTTCATTAATCTTTCAAACTTTGAATCTCCAATAGCTCAACACTCTGACAACAACAACTCTAACAGAGAACACATCTAATAATTCGTGCTTTTTATTACACTTCCAGTTACCCTACCCTAGCTGTAAATTATTCAATGCTAGCCAGGTGATTATATCCTTAATGCTTGCTGCTGGGGTGGTCCTGATCCTTACAATTACTTATTGTCACTTTAGAAATGATGGAATGTTACAAAACTTGGACAGTCCTCACTACTTAATTTCATTCATTTGTTCTACCTTGATTAACTCGAGCATCTTCAGGTTTGTTGTGTCCCCATGCATGTTATTATAATGTTTTCATAATTTATTCATAAGGGGTTGGTTTAACCTCTGGTTTGCAAGTAAAAAATGAATTACTGTGTCACAAAATAATGCATGTCAAAAAGTGTGTCATCAACAGGAAATGTTTGGAAAGCTCTACTTTAGTTTTCTCAAGGTTCCTAATGCCATGACCCCCAATCATAAAATTATTTTTCTTGCTACTCCATAACTGTAATTTTGCTACTGTTATGAATCCTAATGTAAATATCTGATATGCAGGATGTATTTTCATTCACTGGACCAAATTTGGCACAAATACCCAATATGCCTAAATTTGAATTCTGGTGGTGTCAAGACCCAGGCAGACCAATGAGGCGAAACAGCCGCTTAAGGGTTAACAAAAGGAGTTTAATGGCAATTAACAAGTCAAATGGCTCTTATCAGCAGAGGTGTAAACAAAAGAGTCTGCGCTTGCAGGAATGTAAACAAAACAGCAACCCAGGCAGTCTGGGCAGAAAAAAGGAAACTGAAGTAAGGCAGGCAAAACAGTTCGTGGTTAGAATGGAATACAGTCAGTTCAAAAATCACAACACAAAAAGCAGTATGAGGAACGGTCCGAAGTCCACGCAGGAGACAGGCAGAATTGAAGAATAGTCAAGACGGTCCAAGGTCAGGGCAGGAGACAAGACTCACGGTTCCAAGCCAGGCAAAGTAGTCAGCACGATCACGGAAACACGGTTCTGGATGCAAGGACTCAAGGCAAGAGTTAACAGCAGGATACACAGGTACACGACACTTTGAACTCTGCAACATGATAGCCCCAAAGCTACTCCTTAAATCCCATCAGAGTCACTGGATTCGCCTCCAGGTGCATCCAGTTCCACAGGTGAACTGCGTTCCCTCCATTGTTGCCAGTCTGCACTCCGGGCTGCATCCTGAGAAGCAGTATCCGAAACCCATGAGTCTGTGAACCCTTGGAACTCCCCACTGGAAGTTGGAGCATTAATCACATCCTGAACCTCCTGGACCCTAGTCCAGTCCAGCTCTTCATCATCACTTTTAGACCCGTAGCTATCTGCTATGTCTTTAAGACGCTTGGAAATGGATTCCTCATCGCTATCTGAACTGCGTGCTACTCGCTTTACACCACGGTAATCCTCCATCTCCATCTCCTCATGAGTAAACCCCTGAAACTCTTCCTCATCACTAGATTCTAGGAACATGTCCCTAATGCGCTTCAGCTGCTGCGGAGCATCTTCCTCTTCCAAACCTCGTTTCCTCCTACTAGCACTAGTAGATACAGAAGGCACATGCTGAGTTACAACAGGTGGGGATGGAAGGAGAATTGATTTTGTCATTTGTAAGTTGCAGTTGCTAGGATATATAGTTCACCTAAATCAAAGAGCATTCTGAACTCCACCAACAATGGAATTGAACCAAACTTGGCACACAGAACTCCCATGACCAATATAAAATACTGTGTTTTCTGATGGCCTTTGGCAACCCCTCCAACACCCCCTCGTGACCCCCCACCCAAAAAAGATCCCAACTCCCAGGTAGAGAAATGCTGCTCTACTTTAATTGTTGAGGGAATTTCAACCAGTGCTGTTTTGTAAAGCCAGGTAACAAGCAACGCCTGCTGAAATTCCATGTTTAGTACAATCATTAGTTGGATTGAAGCCATCTTCAGTTTTCATGCTGGCAGCTTGAATGGCCAGGAGGACATGTGAACAAAGAAGCACAATTTAGCTGTATAGGAACACTTTGCAAAAGCTCAGGGAAGTCTAATGTATGCATCATGGGCATAAATGGAACATTCTAGCATCTCAGCAACTGAAGAGGTTCTTATCAAAACACACACAAAAGCCATTTTCCCTAATGAGCAAAGTCATTCAACATCCTTGAACAACTCACAAATAGAAGATTATGTAGGTGTTCTGGAAACTGAATTATGCAAAAGTAGTTTTCAGAAGTAACCTGCAAACAAGCCAGTACAAAATGGAAACTATAGGAAGACTAAGGATGCTTCTAAACTGAAGATTTTATTCAGTTTGACACCACTTTAACTGTCACAGCTCAATGCTATGGATTTATGGAAGCTGTAGGTTTACAAAATCTTTAGCCTTCTCTGCCAAAGAATGCTGTTGCCTCCCCCAAAGTGCAACATTCTGATATCATCTGAGGCATCTGCAATAGAAGGAGCTCCAATGGAGTTCTTTGGGTGGCTTGGAGTAGCAGCAGTGGCACCACAGGCTTGATCTATCCCCTTTTTCCAAAGTGCAGGGAAATGTGATAGTGAGAGTACCCATCTGGATAGCAGATTGGGCTAAATTGAACCCCATCCTACTGTGAAGACTGCCCTGAAGCCTTGGGAGTTTCTAGCAAATTCTGGAGAATCCCCCTACTTTGACAAAAGCGCTCAAAGTCAATTTAAAGTGGAAAAAACCCACAGTCCTCAGTAGAAAGAGCTGTGTCATGGGGACATAGTTGTCATAGTTGTTTGGTTGCAATCAGCATGAGTATGGGATTTGGGGTCAATGTAATCAAGCCTTTGCTTGCCCTCCTCTGAACATGTTCCAGCTTATCGCTATCTTTCTTGAATTGTTGTGCCCAGAAGTGGACACAGTATTCTAAGGACATCATCCCGGGGGGGGGGGGGGGGGGGGGTCGTATTACCTTGGTGTTATGTCCCCTTGTGTTACAAAGCAAATTGTATCATTTCTCAGATTCCATCACACGCTGTTCTTTCTTGCGTTTTCTCCTGAAATCATCTGTTTACAGATTTATCACACGAGCATGTACAATTCCTGCCCACTCAATTAAAAAAAAGTGGAAAAATCTTTGGGAATACTTGCTATTCTCCTCCAATCCCTCTATTTCTCAGTAGACCTGAGGTGCAGTTCTTAAAATAGACATTACTTTGGGGATACTAGACTTTCCCCCCCAATCCCACTACTACCGAGTAGTGGGATTGGAGGGGCACTGTTCTTAAGATAGACACTACTTTGGGGAGACTTGACTTTCCCCTCCAATCACATTACACCTGAGTAAACCCAAGGCACTGTTCTTAAGATAGACACTATTTATTTATTTATTTATTTATTTATTTCACAGTTTTCTATACCGAGCTTCTCAACCTCATTGAGGGACTCAGCCCGGTTTCCAGCCATAAAAAACATATACACTACTTTGGGGATACTTGACTTTTCCCTCCATTCCTGCAACTCCCAAGTCGACCCAAGGCATTGTTCTTAATATAGACACTACTTTGGGGATACTAGGCTTTCCCCTCCAACCCACTACTCTTGAGGCACTGTTCTTAAGGCAGACCTCTCTTCTCTGAACTCCTCTCCTTCCTCCCAATCTCATTACTCTCAGTTGTGGATATCTGAAACTTAAAACGCTAGCAGCAGCGTAATTTCGAAAACCAAGATTACTATGAAGAAGAGATAGGAAAAACAAAGTAGTAACATCTTGAAATTTTGGTATTTCTAATGAGTAAATTAATTTTTAAAAATTACTACACCAGGCTCATGAGGCAGGATTTTGGGAGAAAAATATCAATGCTTGGTAGGAGATCGCCCATAGGAACGCCTATTACTCCACATCACTGAAACAACTCATGTGAGAGATCCCAAATGTGAGAGATCCCAACCCATACATTTCCCCCCACTTTCTCCTATTTCCACATTAATTATAAGTACAGAAGTTGATCTCTGCACATCTCCTCCCCTCCCCTTCCTCATGTCTTCATTACTGAAATGTTAAACATTTCAGTAATGAAGCATAATGGACACAGGGGGGAAGTCTCTCTGCATCATCTGATGGGCCCTTGGTGGTGCGATGGGTTAAACCCTTGTGCCAGCAGGACTAAAGACCCAACAGGTTTGAATCTGGGGAAAGCGTGGATGAGCTCCTTCTATCAGCTCCAGCTCCTCATGCAGGGACATGAGAGAAGCCTCCCACAAGGATGGTAAAAACATCAGAACATCTGGGCAACGTCCTTGCAGACAGCCAATTCTCTCACACCAAAAGTGACTTGCAGTTTCTTAAGTTGCTCCTGACATGAAAAAAATAATCAGATGGGCTCCATTAAACTTTGTTTCTTTGCTATTTTTGAAGTGTTTAGAAACCGAGGGGAGGGGGGCTGCATGGGATAATGTTGCAAATGAAGTCAGACCAGTGCAGAATGGATTAGGACTATGACTTCATTCAGTCTGGACACTATATGCTTGTTGATGCAGACTGGAATTGCATTGACTTTTTCAGCTGCCCAATCACAATCATATTTAGCCTGCTTATTTCATTTATTGTAGTTCCTCCTAATGTCAAAGTGGCATCTCTTTTCTTGTAATTCAAATGCATTGGCTCATGTGTCTCGAATCTCAAGTCTCTCTAGTCTGGTGTCTTGCGTCTCTGGTCTGTGGAGCAGCAGTAAATAAGCTCATCCCACCTTCTACATGACAGCCTGTAAAACATTTAAAAATGGCTATCATTACCTGAAATTGGGCCCCATTATCTGTGTCATAAAAGCAAATCAAACAAATAGATCTCGGCTCCCAGATGACTTGTTTTCTGTACGCACATTGGATTGCATGGGGGCTGAACTTCATACTGCGGCTGGGGGAAGGAAATTTGAAGCAGCAAAGCGTTTGAGACAGCCTTTTAAAAGTTGTACAGTGTGCTAAGTAAATTTCTTCTGTTGTGTGCTTATTTGTACGTGCATTCAGTACCCACACATGCCAGTCCCCTGCTTTCTTTCTTTTATCAAGCTTGCAGCAACAAATATTACAGGCTCTGCCTTGAGCCGTCAGCTATTCAGTGTCTAAGTGCTCTTTAATGCTTTCTTCCACTGATTCTGGGAAGTCGAGGGCTCTACTTTGCAAGGTCAGATGCTTTTGGGAAAGATGGAGCAGGGGAGGGGAGAGAAAGAAAGCATTGTTATTTCATATCTGGGAGAAAATCTGCTAAAATTACACAATTTCCTTTCTATCCCAAAGAATGGTGCCCATAGAGCTTAATTGCACCTGCTTCTGCATTGATGGGAGCCACGAGTAGCAGCACTGGGAGGTCAGGTTATGTTTCCAAAAGGGTGCCAGTTTTCTAGACGATGATGGACACTTTGCAGATATCTTAATGGAGCATCATATTTTTGGAAGATGGCTTTATATTTTTTAAGGCGCCTTACTTATCCGCTTGCTGTGTCAGGTCGTGCCCTGACTGCCAACATTTCCCTTAGTTTCTGATCTGCATCTGAAGGCTGAACAAAACCTTACCCACAAATTCATGTAACAGATTCTGATGGATTATTTTTATTAGGAGAACAAAATGAAAAGCAGAAAAAGTGGAACATATCATCCAGCTGTCTTAATTTGGCAAGGACAGTCCCAATTAATTCTCCGTCATCCCAGTTTCCAGCTGCTTTAAATATGTTGAATGCAGTAGTTTGCTTTTGCCTGAATCTACAAGGAAGGGGAAAGTTTAGTTCTCCCCTCTCTGAACCACTCTGGCCCCTTCTACACTGCCATATACAATCCAGATTATCTGCTTTGAACTGGGACCCTTACATACAGCTGAATAAAATCCCAACTTTTCTGCTCTGAACTGGAATATATGGCAGTGTGGACTCAGACAACCCAGTTCAAAGCAGATACTGTGGGATTTTCTGCCTCGATATTCTGGTTTATATGGCTGTGTGGATGGGCCCTGGTTTATAAGGCAGTGTCAACTCATATAATTGAGTTCAAAGAAGATAATGTGGATTATCTACTTTGATAATCTGGATTATATGGCAGTGTAGAAGGTGCCTAGTTAATTGAGTTCAATATGAATTCAGTTTGCAGCCACTGAAGTAAGATGAGGAGAAAAGTGGGGAAATGGGAGTAAGATAGTGAAGCTGGGACATTTTTGGGTTGTTGTAGGTTTTTTGGGGGTATATGGCCATCGTCTAGAAGCATTCTCTCCTGACGTTTCGCCTGCATCTATGGCAAGCATCCTCAGAGGTAGTGAGGTCTGTTGGAACTAGGCAAAAGGGTTTATATATCTGTGGAATGACCAGGGTGAGACAAAGGACTCTTCTCTGCTGGAGCTAGGTGTGAATGTTTCAACTGACCACCTTGATTAGCATACAATGGCCTGACTGTGCCTGGGGCAAACTTTTGTTGAGAGGTAATAAGATGTCCCTGCCTGCTTCCTCTCTGTTGTTGTGCTGTTGCAGTTTTAGAGCTTTTTAATACTGGTAGCCAGATTTTGTTCATTTTCATAGTTTCCTCCTTTCTGTTGAAATTGTCCACATGCTTGTGGATTTCAATGGTTTCTCTGTGTAGTCTGATATGGTGGTTGTGAGAGTGGGCCAGCATTTCTGTGTTCTCAAATAAAATGCTGTGTCTAGGTTGGATCATCAGGTGTTCTGCTATGGCTGATTTCTGTGGTTGAAGTAGTCTGCAGTGCCTTTCATGTTCCTTGATTCGTGTTTGGGCAATGCTGCGTTTGGTGGTCCCTATGTAGACTTGTCCACAGCTGCACGGTACACGGTAGACTATGGGACATTTTTAATGCAGCTGAAAAAGTGAAATGGTAAAGGATTTATTGGTTACCCTACTACACTGATTATCGGTTTTGAACTGGATTATATGGCAGTGTAGATTCATATAATCCAAAGCAGATCATCTGGATTATCTGTTTTGATAATTTGGATTATATAGCAGTGCAGAAGGGGCCTGGGTCTGCTCTGCCAAATTGGGATAATTCGAGGAAATGGGCTAATACCCATTGATAACCATGTCTTCTGCAAAGTATGACTATTTGGGCCTAGTGTTTCTAGGAGTTCTATTTGAGAAATAAATCTCCAAACTCTGGTCTCAAGCTCTTTCTGGTGGATTTTCTGCATTAGATAGCCCTTCAGGGCAACTCCAGCGCTACAGATTCTATGATTCCATTAATTAAATTCAAGCTAGTCTACTTTTTCTGAAAAGTCCTTTAATTGCACTTACTTTTGTAAAATACTGCTGAAATGAGACTTATTTTTAAACCTATCAACCTACTCCTAGAATCTTCCCACAGCATAGTTAGCTGTACGATTTGTTTCAATCCGCCCTCCAGAATTAATTACAGCTAAACGTTACCCAGTAAGGGTATTTGTTTTCTGTTCCGGTTGGGATTCATGGTTGTTTATTTCAACTGGACTCTTTTGTTATTCAGTTGACTGCTGCTAACTGCTAGGAGATCTCAATGGCTAGAAATACCTTTAACTAATTGAACATCACAAACCATAAACAAAACAAAACAAAATCTGAGAAACGTCTGGCCCCAAGCATTTGGGGGTAAGCGGGACTCAACCAGTAACTATTATGGATGCATCCCATGGGATTTATAGTTTTGTGATCTATTCAGAATCCTTTGCCAGAGGACTATAGTGCTTCTACAAACTACTTGCTTTTCCAAATGACATCACCAAGTAACATGGCAGTTGAAATGTCTGATACTTTATTCATAAAAATGAATGTTTTCAATCATTTTATTACATACTTTTGGGATCCAGGTTCTACCTGAAAATAGTGGAGTTGAGTTACTTTATTCAACTGCATTCACTTTCTGAACAAATCCCTCTTGTAACTGCTGTGGATGTGATTTTTTTCCCACGTTTAGAGCCTCCTGATAGTGGGAGAACCGAGAACTAGGATATTTCAAAACCATAGAGTTGGGGGGGGGGCACAGCCCACACCAAAGTGGAAAAACCACTGTACTGCTGTGCAATCATGATGGCTATATTCTGGGGCCACAGAGACTGCCAAAAATGCCTTCACTTCCAAAGAAAAACAATCAAACAGAAGTGGCAGTAAGTCTACAAGCTGCTGTCCTGTTGGTGCAACGCCTGGATGAGTTCTTTTACACTTGCGCATTTTAGCGCTATTTTGAAATGGGTGTACTCTGTTCTGTCACGCAATGGGCCCGTATTGTCTTTTGAAATAGGACTTGCACCTTGTGCCCAGAGGGAAGCCAGGGTGCCACGAAAGAGGCCCTCAAGGATTTTCCTGAAGAAATGGTCTTTAGATGGCTTGAAAGGTTAAACAAAGTCCTTTATTATTGAACAAATTAAACGGATATTTCTCAAATCTTCAATGAGTCAAACAAATGCTTCAATGCTTTAAATCAACTGGTGGCTTCCTTAATCTTGTCCACAAGGGACAGGCAACTGTCTTCATTAATTGTTCTTATACTTTGAGAGGAAAACCCTTTTTTTAACCTCTCCCAGGCTGTCTGTTATCTAAGTTTTGTTGGTGTGGGATCTACTACCAATTCCAAAATGTGTCTTGGTACAGAGTAAACCTACCAGACAAAGCTTGTAGATTTTCCAGCTGGAGTTCTTTGGGTGTGTAAAGCTGTTTTCCCTCTGGAATTTCTTTAAGGCTTTAGGGCTGTTTCCCTCAGATGCTGTAAGGCTGAGAGGCTGCAAGCTCCCAGCCAGAGCTTTGGGAATTCCCCCCCCCCCCCGGAATGTCTTGAGAAATGAAGCTTTTCTGCAGGTGAAGCTTCTCCACATCCTCTAACTTAGCTTTCCTCACTAAGACTAACTAAAAATGGCCCCCTCTTCCCTTCCCATCTCCCTGGGAGAAGGGGCGGATCCAAACTTAACAATGATAGATAGCCCTATGACTGCAAACCAAAGGAAGCCACCCTTCTGCAGAATCCCTGAAACTTTGGAATGCATGCAAACACTTAATAGAAAGAAAATAAAGTTGGAGCTCCTAGTACAGACGTACCAGCACATACTCAGTTCATGGCTTTTGGGCCTGAGCATGATATAATTGTACCTGCCTTTTCTTCTCTTTTTCCAAGATCAATCCATTGGCAGTTGGACAGGTAAGGGTTTTAGTCTTCTAGGCTTAGGCATGCTGGAGCTAGTCTTGCCTCTTCTTCTCTCGCCCTAGACTAGGGTAGTGGCAGTTGAGATGAGTGATGGGTGTGATAACTATATTGTCTGGCTTTACTCAGGGGCTATCTGATACCTTCTGTTAAGATTAAGACCCTTAGCAGTCAGAGACATTTTAGGCAAGGTGAAAAGATAAGCAAAATGAATTTCCTGAAACAAGATGGATAAAAGGTTAACTCCACCTGGGACTATCATAAGGTAATTTAAAACAATATATTACAAAATGAGATTTTGCTGGTTATAGTACTCTCTCTGGAATCTTCTGCCTCTGATGCAAAGCGATGGTTATAAACTGTCTTAATCTTCTTCCTTGTGAAACTTTGGCTGGCCAAAAGCTTCTGTTGTCCTTTTGACTGATGGTATAATAATATCACTAAATGCAGATGCTAAGAATGCCTGTTTTTTATTGCTTGGCCTAGGATACCAGACAATGCCCCAAGCCTCTACTGACTATAGGAAAGGAGGATGGTCCAGCAAGAGAGCTCTATACAGGGAAATGGAATAGACCAACTAAGGCTTGCCTCTGGGAGGTGTTATGCTCCACTCAAAAACTAATACAAAGGAACATATCTACTCTATTAGGAAGGCCTATAAATGGGGGAACTAAAGCAGAGGAGAGGAGAAGGCAGAGCCAAGACTTCTGTTCTTGAGTTTATGCATGATGAAGCTGTACTTGCTTCTTCTCTCCTTCTGTACCCAGGACAGTAGCAGTTAGGATGGAGAGAGGTCATTTCATCTTTTTCTGGGTCTAGTCATGATGTAGTTCTTCCTGCTTCTATCCCACCTTCCCTTTGAAGTACATTTCAGCTGTTTACTTTCATGTTGAAATGGGAAGGACATCCTGTACTTATCAGAAAGCAAAATGGGTTCTGCTGATCCTGATAGCTCTACCCGATTCCACTTGTATTCAGTGATAAATTATATCCAGACCTGGTGAAGCTATTTAGCAATTATGGCTAATATCAACTAATAGAAGGCATGTATTTTCAAAACTATGTCTGAACTCTGTCCGGTCTTGCTGTTCCTAAGATAAAGTTAAATTGCACTATTTCTTTAAGATTACTGAAATGAAACCTATTTTAAGCCTTACCAGCCTCCATCAATGTTCTCCTCAAACCTTCACACAGCATAGTTAGCTGTACAGCTTGCTGTCTTAGCTTTGCTTGACTGCATGCTATTAGAAATATCAACTGCTCGAGGCACTTTGGTGTTCAGAAAAGACGCCTACCTTCTGTCCGTCATGCCTCAGCACAAATCTTTCTCAAAATGCTGGCAGTCTTTTCCCCCGGAAAAGATATTTGCAGCTACCTGAGAATTTCAACTTTGCAGTAACTGTTTGTTTATATGCAAATTCCTTTTTCTTTCGCACAATTAGAGTGGTTTGGATGCTCAAATTTGATAAATTTCAAAGTCCACATTGCAGTCATACCCTTTAAAAAGCCAACCAAAAAGGCACATAAATCTTAGAGCTGGCACTTGGAAACAAAAATCCTTCCTAAATTACAGTTTTTTAAAAAAATATTCCCAAGGGTAATTGGGGGCAGGAATGAAAAGAATATTTTAAAAATGATTTAAAAACATGTTTTTTAAAGCCAAGTAACCTGGAAAGAAAAACCCTGGATTAACAAAAATCTTCAGTGTTTGAGGAGTCTTCTACACAAAATTTGCACATGGTTGGGGCATATGAACTGTAGAATTAATGCATTAGAATTCAACATTAACTACTGTGGCTCAATGCTATGGAATCCCAAGATTTGTAGTTTGGTAAAACACCAGTATTCTTTGGCAGAGAAGGCTAAAGACCTTGCAAAATAATAACTCCCAGGACTCTATAACATTGAGCTATATAATTTAAAGTGGTGTCAAGCTGTATTAATTTTATAGTCATAAATATGATATGGTCCATATTAGTTTCAGATACTTTGTGCTGGTACGGCTGTACCAGGAGCTCCAACTTTATTTGCTTTGTATTAAATGTTTGCTTGTAGTCCAAGTTTTCAGGGATTCTGCAGAAAGGTGGCTTCCTTTGGTTGCAGTTGTAGGGCAAGTCACCTGTCAATCATCGTTAAGTTTTGGTTCCGCCCCTTGTTCAGGGCAATTGGGAAGGGAAGGGAGCCATTTTTAGTTAGTCTCAGTAAGGAAAGCTAATTTAGAGGATGTGTACAAGGCTCTCCTGTACAAAAGCTTCAACCCTTAAGACTTTCCAGGGGAGAACAGTCTTCAGAGCATCCAAAGATTTCCAAAGATTTCCAAAGATTTCCAGGGAAACAGTCCTAAAGCTTCGAGGAATTTCGGAGGTAAACAGTTTGGAAGAACAAGGAACTCCAGCTGGAGAATCTACTGGCTTTACTGGTAGGTCCACTCGGTGCTCGAGACGCAGTTCGACCCGGTAGCGGAGCCCACATCAGTAAGGCTTAGATTACAGTCAGCCTGGGAGAAGTTAAAAAGGGGATTTTCCTTTAAAGTAAAGAAATAGTTATTAAAGACAATTGCCTGTGCCTTGTGGCCAAGATTAAGGAAGCTACCAGTTCCATGAAGCCTGGAAGCATTTGTTTAACTTTATTGAAGACAAGAGAAGTTTCTGTTTGATTGTTCATTAATAAAGGACTTTGTTATACTTCACAAGCCATCTAAAGACCATTTGTGGTGGTGGAAAATCCTTGAGAACTTCTCTTCGGGGGCCCCTGGCTTCCCGCTGGGCTCAAGTTGCATGTCCTATTTTAAAAGCAATTCATTTCAAGCCCAGCGCATGACAGAACATACTTGATCCAGATTCTATAGAGTCCCAGGAAAAAGAACAGCTTGTGGCATCAGACATAGAATTAGTTTTTTGAGGATTCAATCTTTTCTCTCTTCTCTCCCCCTCCTCCCACTTTTGTCTTAAAAGTAAGTATCTAGTTCTGAGCACTGTATATAATGGATATCAGCACAATGGAGGCCAAGTGACGTAATACAGGATGTTAGTGGTGTGACCTCAGATAATAATAATAACCATAATAATAATCCAAACACATAGAATAGAATCATAGAGTTGGAAGAGACCACAAGAGTCATTTGGTCCAACCCTCTTTCATGCAGAAACACACAATCAAAACAAATAGGCAACTGTGTTGTTTTTAAAAGTGTGTCCAATGTATATCACATTTCCATCCTAGGAACAGGGAAAATAAACAAAAAGGAAGACATTCAGAAAAAGATTATGCTGTGCTACTTGTTATTAATAGTTACCATTCTTCTGCCTATCATGACATGAAAGTAAGGGACAGTGGCCAAAGCAGATACTATACCTTGGCTTTCTGAGAAAATTGCAGTTACAAAACAATCCTTCCTAGCTCCTTCTTCCTCCACCAAGTCCCCATACACATACAATAACAAGTAACAGATAATCAACCATTCCATTGAAAAGGCAGTGAACTACAGCAATATGCATCACAGGGAGAATTTTTTGTTGTTGTTTATTCATTCAGTTGTTTCCGACACTTTGTGACCTCCTGGACCAGCACACACCAGAGTTCCCCGTTGGCTGACAACACTCCCAGCTCCTTCAAAGTCAAGCCAGTCAATTCAAGGATACCATCCATCCATCTTGCCCTTGGTCGGCCCCTCTTCCTTTTTCCTTACATTTTCCCCAGCATCATTGTCTTCTCTCAGCTTTTCTGTCTTCTCATTATGTGACCAAAATATTTCATATTTGCCTCTAATATCCTTCCCTCCAGTGAGTAGTTGGGCATTATTTCCTGGCGTATGGACTGGTTTGATCTTTTTTTGGTCCAAGGCACTCTCGGAATTTTCCTCAAGCACCACAGTTCAAAAGCATCTATCTTCTTTCACTCAGCCTTTCTTATGATCCAGCTCTCACATCATAGGTTACTATGGGGAATACCATTGCTTTAATTATGTGGATCTTCGTTGCCAGCATTATGTCTCTACTCTTCACTTTTTAAGCAAGATTGGTCATTGCTCTCCTCCCAAGAAGTAAACATCTTCTGATTTCCTGGCTGCAGTCTGTGTCTACCATAATCTTCACTCCTAGAAATACAAAGTCTGTCACCGCTTCCACATTTTCTCCCTCTATTTGCCAGTTATCAATCAGCCTGGTTACCATCATCTCTGATTTTTTAAAATTTTAACGGCAACCCAGCTTTTACACTTTCTTCTTTCATCTTAGTTAGAAGGCTCCTCAGTTCCTCCTCACTTCCAGCCATCAAAGTGGTATCATCTGCATATCTAAGGATGTTAATGTTTCTTCCAGCAATTTTAACTCCAGCCTTGGATTCATCAAGCCCTGCACTTTGCATGACGTGTTCTGCAAACAAGTTGAATAGGTAGGGTGAGAACATACAGTCTCGCCATACTCCTTTCCCAATCTTGAACCAGTCTGTTGTTCCATGGTCTATTCTTACTGTTGCTAAATCTGTTGAAATACTATCTCCACTCAAATAAGTTCCATTCAGGCTTGTGAATGAAAATGAGTAACCTTACTGTAATAACTCAATACAAAAAGGAATTACTTCCTGGAGTTACTTCATGGAATTACTTCATGGAGCCCCCGGTGGCGCAGTGGGTTAAAGCACTGTGCCAACAGGACTGAAGACCAACAGGTCGCAGGTTCGAATCCCGGGAGAGGCGGATGAGCTCCCTCTATCGGCTCCAGCTCCTCATGCAGGGACATGAGAGAAGCCTCCCACAAGGATGATAAAACATCAGAAATCATCCGGGCATCCCCTGGGCAATGTCCTTGTAGACAACCAATTCTCTCACAACAGGAGCGGTCGTTCCTGACACGACAAAAAAAACCAAAAAAATAAATAAAAAAAAAACAATTTCCTGACTACCCAATGGGCTCAAGGTGGAATACAAAATGATTGACTTGGAAATAGTACCAGGATATTCTAAGAAATCATACTTGGTCTAGGGTCCAAACATGAGTTTCTTGGTACAGTGAGAGTTGGAACCTGTCATTCCCAACTACATCACACTGACCCTCTCTTTGGCTCCATACTAGGAAAAACTTATCCTGCTGATTTCCACATGACAAACAATTATGAAAGGCCAGGAACAAGGGGGTTACACACACATATACATTCATTGGCAGTTGCCCCTGGCAATGCAGAAACATCAAAAGCATGATGAGAAGGTCATTGTAAGGAAGCTTTTCCCCCTTTGTGATTCTTGCCCACATGTTTTTTAATTTTTTTTTTTATGGAGAGCAACTTATGATAGAAACTTCATCCAGTGAGGTCTGGCATGTGATATTTTGTCCTAACAATATGGCTTCATATGCTTTTAAGTCATTTCTGACTTATAGTGACCATAAGACTTTTCTTGGCTAAATTTATTTGGAGGTGTGTGTGTGTGTGTGTTGCATTCCATCACCTTCGTCTGACGCTAAAGGAAAATAATGGTTTTGATGTTTCAGTGGGGAATTAAATCCTAGTCTTCAGAGTTGTAGTCCAAAGCTGGATGGCCATCTGTCAGGGTTGATTTGAATGCAATATTCCTGCTTCTTGGCAGGGGGTTGGACTGGATGGCCCATGAGGTCTCTTCCAACTCTTTGATTCTATGATTCTATGAAAGCTCAAGCTTTGTAATAACATAGTACTCAGTTACAAATACATCTATTTTGTATTAAGATAAGTACTGTTTATGAGACTTGGAGGAAAATAGTACTAGCAAGATTGACTCAAGATGTTTTGCTAGATAAAGCAAAGGACAAGACTCACTTCCTCATTCTATTTATAGTCACTGACTGGCAGAACACCCTCACTTTCTTGTCAATAAGGTCCATGCCCCCCATGACATCAGCAGATGCAGCTCTGATGGCCAGTGCTCTCATGGAGCTCCATAGCCAGCTATTCCCTGCATGAGGAAAGGGTGATGACAGCAGTGTCAATCCAGAAAGTATTGGGCTGAAATTGATCTGATCCTGCTATCCAGATGGCTGCAAAGTCCTAGGATACACTGGAGTTTCCTGCAAATGCCCAACTTGGCCTAAAGTACAGCAAAGATGGATAAGGGTAGAAAACCCAGCATACCTGCTGGAAGTTGCTTACCTTCATGTAGTAAGTCCAGGTTTTTGTTGTTGTTATCCTTCATGTAGACCAGCCCTGAGTCTATAACACTTCAAGTATTTTATTTATTTATTTATTTATTTATTTATTTATTTATTTATGTCCTATAGTTATACCCCACCCTTCTTCCCCAAAAGGGGGACTCAGAAGAAGTTGTCTATAGAGTCACTGTGGAGGACCTAGAGATTCCTAGACAAGTATTTTTGTATAATATTTTCTATATTTAAAAGGTGGTTCCTTTATTTAGTTTTCACTTTCCATGCTCCTAAAAGGAGAGGTGCCACTATGCTTACCATACTTCGTATACAGATGATAATAATAATAATAATAATAATAATTTGTTGTTGTTCATTCATTCAGTCGCTTCTGATTCTTCGTGACCTCATGGACCAACCCACACCAGAGCTCCCTGTCGGCCGTCACCACCCCCAGCACCTTCAAGGTCAAGCCAGTCCCTTCAAGGATAACATCCATCTATCTTGCCCTTGGTTGGCCCATCTTTCTTTTACCTTCCATTTTTACTTTATTTATATACTGCTCTATCTTGCCGAAGGGACTCAGAGCAGTTTCCAAGTAACAACAGCAAAACATACAGAGTCACAAAATGAACAAAAAATAACAATAACAGCAACATAAGCATGGAATTACCCAACAACACGGCAATATTAAAAGGAAAAAAAATCCTGCCTGCTTTTCATGTCTATTTGTCAGGGCATGGAAGAGGAATGGGTCAGGACAATTAAAAAGGCTGGGTCAAGACTGATACAAATTGAAATAAGATGGGACCGGCATTTCATTACAGTATTTATTTATTTATTTATTTATTTCCAGTATTTCTACCCCGTCTCTTCTCTACCCCCGAAGGGGGACTCAGTACTGTAATAGGTAAATAACAAAAGTGGGGATGGGCTATACAGAAGCTTGCTTTATGTAAATTTTGCTAAGAACATTTGTAACAAAATGGGGGTGATTTGAATGCAGTTTTCCTGCTTCTTGGCAGGGGGTTGGACTGGATGACCCATGAGGTCTCTTCCAACTCAAGGATGCTATGAAAAGGTCCAGTACATCTCACATGCTTCTGAAACAAGAAAACCGTTTCCAATAAAATAGAAAGACTAGGGCTGCGCCTACACTGAAGAATTAATTCAGTTCGATACCAGTTTAACTGCCAAGGATCAATACTATGGAATCCTGGGAGTTGCAGTTTGGTGAGGCATCAGCACTCTTTGGCAGAGAAGACTAAAGATCTTGTAAAACTACAATTCCCAGG
This sequence comes from Anolis sagrei ordinatus, assembly GCF_025583915.1. NCBI lineage: Eukaryota > Metazoa > Chordata > Lepidosauria > Squamata > Anolidae > Anolis > Anolis sagrei. Next base: position 265,472,158 of record NW_026846588.1, on the reverse strand, counting down.
ATTCCATAACATTGAGCCATGGCAGTCAATGTATCATCAAACCGCATTAATTTTACAGCGTAGATACACCCTGGGGATCTAACAGTGAAAATCAACTGAAAAACTGACATTTTTTCTTAAGTTTTAAATGTTTTTCCTGCTTTGCCACTGAATTGTACTAATACAGCAGGAGACAGGGTGACATTTTGGAGGGGTAAATTAGTTCCCAGAACTGCTGAAGTTGCAATAGAGGACTATCTTTTGAAAAAATGAGGACTTTGCTCCATAAAGTAGGCCACGTGGGTGGCTTTTTAAAAGGATTATGCATGGATAAATGGATAAATAACAACTAAAAATGACATTCCTATGTTCCGAAGCCGATTACCTGTTTCTTGGGCAAAGAGCAAGGGGAAACACTTATCCCGACTGTATCCAATGTGTGAGCTTACCAGAGTTGTTCTAATTGGCCCTTCTTGTAAACAGGAGTGCCAAACAAGACAGACTTTTTGATCTATTGCTTGGCAGAAGTGGGTGATCTAACCAGATGTAAACCTTTCTCATTTGATTTCTTGATATCATTATTTAACACCTAATCATATGTACCACAGATGCATCCATGAAATGCATCTAAAATTGGGGCAAATTGAAGCAATATTCTTATGAAGTGTTCTAGAGCTAGAACAAACCTTCCAAAAACGTATATCACAGGCAGAAACTGGGACACATTTAGCCAAGCAATATCACAGTGTGATCAAGCTAGCAAAAGTTAGCAACGAGGATGAGCATACAATGAGTCTTCTTCAGAAGAGGATGCAGCAGTAAGCTTTTGACTGAACCCATAGGGAAGGAAAAAAATTCAGTCCCTCCTCTTTGCACACCTGCAATGAGGTGGAGCTCCTGGTGGTGCAATGAGGTGGAGGCCCCATGTGCCAGCAGGTCTGAAGACCAACAGGTTGGAGGTCCAAATTTGGGGAGAGTGCGAATGAACTCCCTCTGTCAGCTCCAGCTTTCCATACGGGGACATGAGAGAAGCCTCCCACAAGGATAGTAAAACATCAAAACATCTGAGCATCCCCTGGGCAATGTCCTTGCAGACGGCCAATTCTCTCACACCAGAAGTGACTTGCAGTCTCTCAAGTTGTTCCTGACATGAAAAAGAAAAACCTGCAATGAGCACAAATTTAGTTCAAACTACATTTGCATTTTGAACTCGGATTGGAAGTAAGCCGAGGAACAAAGTGGGACAAGGCGAAACTGAGATCTAAAGGCAGGTGGAAAAGTGGGGTAACAGACTGTTCTTGCCAAATAGGGACAGTTGGAGGGTATGCAAAACACAAGCCATCAGCCAATGTGGCAGTGCTTAAGTGATGAATGTGTTCAACCCAGTGGTCACACAGCATTTCAAAAGAGAAATCCCTTTCAAGAAAAAGTGCTTTAACATTGTTTGTTGGTGACCCAGGGTCGGGGATGTTTAGACAGCCAGCAAAATGGATGCACACGAAGAATGATGTACGAGGCCTTTCCCGTGACCTGTTGAATAACCCTGACTAATTAATACCCAGGGTGTTCATTCCGAAATCTCATGCCTTTCTCTGCTGCCTTTTCAGAAACAAATGAGAGTCACCAAAGAGGAAGCTGGGGGAGAAAATAACCATTTGATTGGCTGTGCAGTTGGCTTAAGTCTATACCAAAGTGGTAAAAAATTGAATTATTTAGTACCAAGGTGAACATCACTTACCATTGAAAACAAATAAGACTGAAGTACAATAAACAGAGAGACAATTGAAATAAATGTGAATTGCTGGATGATCAGGTTTTGACATTATGAAGTCATCATCTGAACATAAACAAGTGAAATGGTTTTTTCCTTCTTCCTCCAGGTTAGATATGTATTCTCTTTATTGGCCCATTGGAATGCACAGTATACATGATGCAAGCTGTCAAAATGTCCATAGCTTCTTCATCTGTCAAGGATGTTTAAAATCATACAGGAGAAGAAAAGTGATGAAATTAGAGCCACAGGTCAACATTAGAGAGGTGATGGCTTCAAACTACAAGAAAGGAGATTCCATTTGAACATTAGGAAGAACTTCCTGAGTGTGAGAGCTGTTCAGCAGTGGAACTCTCTGCCCCGGAGTGTGGTGGAGGCTCCTTCTTTGGAGGCTTTGAAACAGAGGTTGGATGGCCATCTGTCAGGGGTGCTTTGAATGCAATATTCCTGCTTCTTGGCAGGGGGTTGGACTGGATGGCCCATGAGGTCTCTTCCAACTCTATGATTCTATGACTCTATGATTCTATGGGGCCAGCTTCTCTAGATGTCTTCAAAAGAAGCTAGAGAGCTTGCTGCTGGGAATGGACTTGCTGGAAATCTCTCACTTTGCATGGGTTGGATCTGATGGTGTGAAGTCTTGCTTCTGCCTTCCCCTCCTTTGCTTCAGTTCCCCCTGTTTATAGGCTTTCCCAATCGTGTAGTTAGTTACCTTCCTCTGTATTAGTTTTTGAGTGAGCTTAAACACTCCTCTGAGGCCTGTCTCAGGTGGTTTATTCCATTTCCCTAAAGGCTCTTTGCTGGATTCCTCCATCTTTTCTACAGTAGAGCTATAGACATTTGGATACTGTCTGGAATCCTAGGCCTAGCAATCCAAAAAAGGCATTCTCCGCACCTGCTTCTGCTGCTTCTTGCAGTATTTAGCAGTATTTTATACCACCAGTCCAAAGGACAAAAGAAGCTTATAACTAGCTTAAGATTCACAGGAAAGAAGATTAACGCAGTTTAACCACCGCTTTGCACCAGAGGCAGGAAAGACCGCAGAAAGATGATTACAATGAGCAAAGTCTCCTTTTGTAATGTATTGTTTTAAGTTACCTTATGATAGTCTCGGGTGGAGTTAACCCTTTATTCATCTTGTTTCAGTAAACTCATTTGGTTATCTTTTCACCTTGCCTCAAAGTGCCTCTGTCTGCTAAGAGTCTTAATCTTAACAGAAGCTTTCAGGTAGCCCCTGCATAAAGCCAGACAATATAGTTTTCTCAAAGGCTCAGATGTGCCATCACAGATAGGATCCTTTCTCAAAGGAAAAGGATAGGTGCTAAAAAATCTTATTCCTGACTAAGAGGACTATGAGGGTACAACTAAACTTAAGGGGACACAGGATGTGGTACACATGAATTTCTCAGACTTCTTATGCAAAGAAGCATCCAAATCTACCATGTGTGTGTGTGTGTGGGGGGGGGGGGGACTCTTGCTACTGATGATTCTGCTTCCAATCTCTGTGGACATCCTTGTAGCTCAGCCTTGCTAAGACATCTTTTGCTTTTATTGGGGAATTTTTGAAGACTTCTTTTCTGAAGAATCTGCTTCTTTCTCTGTCGATCCTTTGCAAGTTCTTCTTTGTTGGAGTATCTGCTGGTCTTGCTTTGCCATTTTGCAGATTCTGCCTTTCTTTGCCCCCTTGCTTATATTCAGCCTGTTCCTAACTTGGGGATTGTCACCTGATTTAAAGGAAACACCTCTAGGTAGGGCAAAACATGACATCTGTGTTATCCTATGGCAATGGTTCCCAACCTATTTTTGACCAGGGACCACTTGACCAGGGACCACTTTGACTAGGTACTACTTTCTAACATTGGTATCAAAAGGGTTATGAATCAGTTTTTGGCCAACTTTAGTTTTTATTTGAGGTTCTGATTCAAAAAATTGCATTGGATAGACCACATCAGCTCTAGTTTCTAATGCAGAACATATACCATGGTCAGCAACAGGGAAGGAGTGGCAGGCGGAATGAAAGGGGTGGAAATAAAATAAATAAATAAAGTAAATCAATAAAGAGGAAGGAACCTTGTGGACCAGATTTTTGTCCTCATGGCCCACTGGTGAAGAACCACTGTTCTATGGGAATATCAAAAGAAAAGGCACTGTTTGCTTAAAATGATATATGAAAGGTTCTGCGAAAAGGGCAGATATAAACATGACCTCTTCCAGTCATCCCCTGGGCACTAGTAATGACACTTAGATGGAGACAATAGAGTTGCACACAATGGACAAGGGCAATCAAATGTAAATATTTGCCCTCTTTCAAACACAAACACAATCCCCCAGCCTCTGTGAACTGGACCACAGGGGGAATGTACCAGCCTGAGCAAGTTTGGTTGGGTATTCATTTAGTAGAATTAAACAATATAGTTAAAACTGATTATTTCCCTGGAAGCACAATAAGACTATTCCCTTGTTAGCAGGAGGGAGGGAATTTTAAAGGAAAATTCCAGTTTTTACTTCAAGATAAGACTTGTCTTCTTCCAAGATGACCAAGTGTCTGGGATATCATTCTTTACGCTGCCAAATACCTCTTACAGTGTTCAGATTCTGGCAAGAGACAGCTTGCTGCTTAAATACTTGCTTACAAGCCATATTTATTCAGCATAATAAACATGATCTCTGGCTAGTATCCTATATAATGATACATTAGTGATTAATGATTATTTTAAAAAGAACTCAAAACCTCAAGTTATTTTATCAAATTTGTTGGAAGATGAAACCATTTCTGCAATTGTTCTTGCTATTCTCTTGTCTGCTAGCAATAAGAAGGTTTAGACAGAAAGAAGTTAGGAACTTAACCTTTCTTATCCTGGCTGCTTGATTCCCTGCTCTGGTCTCTTTTCCAAATACTGTTTGTTACAACACGTGCTACTTGGATCACTATTGTACCAAAAGAACTAACCATGGACTGACCCATGTTTGTTTCCAGTCTCTGTGCGTGCTTTTGCTTTCTCTTCATGGAGGAGCATATGGTGGATTGTGTCTGTCTGCTATCTTTACTGTTCTAGAATAATTCAGTGAAGATCAGACTGTGGTATCTAAAAAATGATTTCTTTACTAAATAGCCTTTTTGAGCATCCTAATAACTGTTTTCCACCTCTCTAAGTTGGACACTTCCTTTGTTGCAGGAGAAAAGAACAGGTCTTTATTTCCAATAAGAATTTCTCTGAATCCAACCCATCAAACAAAATTCAGAGCTTGGCAAAGTTTTATTATTGCTGGCTAAGGAATTATGGGAGTTGTTGTTCAACAAAATACCACTTTGCCAAGTCCTAACCCTAACTTTGCCCTGCAAGGAACATTGCAAAAAGGTCCTGTTGCCTTTGTCATTTTTCCTTCTATGATCTTTCTGTTATTGACAGATGGAAGGCCAAGAGGAATTGTTTTGGGGCTCTGATGTTTTCCAGGACTTTCTGGTTGCTGACTCCATGTACACACAAAGTTAAATGTATGAGTTTCTGTCATTATGAGCATCATTAATGCAGTGTTTTATCCTGCCATGGTGATTCATGGCTGCAGTTCCTAATACACATGAGTAACTCATAAGCGACACTGATGGGAATGATGGGGAAAAATGCCCATGTTCTAAGCAAATCATGCCTCATTAGCTGATAATATTGAAAGTATGTAAAACCATTTCTGTCATAAAAGAATATTAAATACTCAATTACGACCGACTTCAGATTCGTGCCAAGTTCCAGCTGGTGGCTGAAAGTCAAGATGATACTCTGGCATCTGAGGGTTGCTTTTAAAAATTATTTAGAAATGTCAGTTGGTCCAGAACTTGTTTTATTGATGCAAATCAAAGGGCTTGATTCTGTACTCACATCAGTGGTTGGTACATACTGAAACAAAATCCATTTCCATGCACTCCCACAACCTATTCAGGCTTCATTTATATTGTCCAAGATGTACTTTAGATGAGGGGAAAAATTGTAGATTGTATCATTAATTCACTTATGGAACTTACTGTCACAAAATTTGCTGTTGTCATCAGGCCAAGATGGCTTTTTAAAAAGAAGGAATTATTCATGAAGAAATGAGTAAATGAGTCTGTCAATGGCTAGTAGCCATGATAACTTAATGGAATCTCTATGTTAAAAGCATTTAACTCAGGTACTGCAAACAGCATTGTTTTCCGTGCTTGCTTTTAAGTTTACAAGTAGCCAGCTCCAATGCTTGGAAGTTTTTCTTGAAGTACAACTTGCAAAATCTCTTGACCAAGACCAATAACTAAACAAACTCCAATGAATAATGTTGTCCATTGTTAAGTTACACTTTCATATAATATTACTGTTAGTACTTCAAGTGCGGAGCCCCCGGTGGCACGATGGGTTAAATCCTGGTGCCAGCAGGACTGAAGACCAACAGGTCAGAGGTTCGAATCTGGGGAAAGCACAGATGAACTCCCTCTGTCAGCTCCAGCTCTCCATACGGGGACATGAGAGAAGCCTCCCACAAGGATAGTAGTGTTGGGCTTCAGCCTGAGTTTGAACTTGAACCTGATTCTCTGTTTGTTCCTCCTGATGCTAATGAAAATATATTTACTGATGCTAATGAAAATGTACCTCTTGATTCCATATGCTCCTGAAATTAGTGAGGAAGAAACTTCTGTAGGTTTGGAAAATGCCAATGTTCCTGAAATTAGTGAGGAAGAAACTTCTGTAGATTTGGAAAATGAAAGTACCAGTGTTCATGAGAATGTTTCAGAGGGAAGCCATGACCTTTCACTCTCTTCTGCACCTGGTAACTTTAATGAGAACAGAAGGGGCCAGATTTGGCAAGACAGAAGTAAATCACTCAGCTTGCGTAGGTCTTCCCGATTAAGAGAAATACAAACAATGGCTTCAAAGCAGAGGGGCGGTTCACGGAACCAATTCTTCGGCTTTAAGTGCCTTCCACCGGGCTGACTTTCTCAGTTCAGGCATCGTTTCAGATTGATGAAGACCTTGGCAGTTCTCCCGGTTTCCCTGGCTATGCTCTTGAAAGATTTCTAGGATATCAAGCACGGTTAGTGGATTGCTAACAGGTTCCAGTATTTTACAGTGTGGCTTTCGGTTTTGCTTTGTCCATTTAAATTCATGTTTGCTGATTTTGCTGTGGCTTTTGACTTGCATTTTTCCTTTATTTTGTAACCATTTTTCTTCAATAAAAAAGGATTTTCACAGTCAAGTGTGGTGGATAGTTATCTTAGGGCCTCATTCCCTGCTCTGGATTGCAACAAGTAAAATATATATAAAAAAATTGGGTGTCCCCTGGACAACGTCCTTGCAGACAGCCAATTCTCTCACACCGGAAGCAACTTGCAGTTTCTCAAGTCGCTCTTGACATGGAAAAAAAAGTACTTCAAGTTACTTCTATAACTCTTGGGCTGGACTCATTTAATTGGTGGAGGAGGAATATTGCATGGTTCCAGGGCTGATTCATGCTTTTTTGTGGATGCAAAGGTGATAACAAGGAAAGAAAGCATAGTTTGCATAACAGATCAACAGTTTGAAACCTTCAGTGTATTTTTTTAAAATAACTAATGGCAACTACTACTTGAATTTGTACAATGTATTTTGCACAAAATATAAAACATTTTGCTACTGGTCTTGATGATGATAATCATGATTGAAGGAGGTATCCTTTCTTCCATTGACAGTTATTTTCCAATAGGATACCTTCACTTGTAAAGAGGCATCTTTTCACATTGAGGATGAGAAAAATGCTGCTTTTCAGTAATATTTAGACTTTTGGCTCTTAAGATGAGTGAGGTGGCATGTTCATAGACTTTATTTTCTCTGCCAAAGAGTGCTTGTGCCTCACCAAACTACATGATTCTATAGCATTGAACTGTGGCTGTTAAAATGTTGTCAAACTATATTAATTTTACAGTAAAGGTGTGTCCTTAGTTTCCTCTCCTGGGCCAACCCCACCAAACCTATTTTAGCATCCTTTAGCTGCATGAAGTGATAGATGTATGTTCTTCTGAGGATTCAAGCACAATAGGATAGTGTTTCCAGCCCCTCCAAGTAGCTAGTGATGTGTAATGCAATATGAAGTTGTGGGAGTGGTCCTGCTTCTGATTGTTGCTGTCTTGCTTGTGGGCTGGAGGGAGCTGGAATCATCATCCCCTGCAGCCTGATCACTACCAGAATCGATCTTCATCACTTGGAGTGGCTTCCTGGAGTTTAAGGCAGGTTTTGGGGAAAGCTATACTGCCTCCATCATGAATATACAGCATTATTGAGCAGTTTCAGATTGTTAAATCTAGGTTACAAATCCATAAACTGTAACAGAGGATGCCACGGACTGTCTTTTACCAATCACTATCATTTTACCAATCTCTTCACCAACAGGCTTTGCTGATCCAAGTACTGCAATATCAAATGTATCTCAAAGCAGTCTGCATAACGCACTGCACATCTACATGAATGGATCCATGTCTGAAGTACAAGGATCAGCCAATGACCCCATCTTCATCCTTCACCATGCCTTTGTTGACAGGTAGGTTTGATATATCCTGAAAAATTGCATGCTTAAAATGAGTTTTGACAGGTATTCAGACTATGGGATCTAAAAGTGGCATCTTTTTGACATATGTACTAGATATATGTCATTATTTTATAATTGACACCATTTCTTTGGTCTTGTAATATTACTCTAAACTCTTCTTGCTGAACAATGGATTCCTCAGGACTATGTTACTGGAATCCCACAATTTGATTCCAGAGGGATGAAGGTGGAAGATTGGTTGCACCACATCTGTGAGGACAAGGGCTAAACTATGCAAGTTTCTTCAAGCTCTGTCAATCTGTTTAGAGATTTAAATAGCAGTCATAAGTAGTGTTGATCAGTATTGGAAATGCTGAGTGAGGAAATAATATTTTGACCCTTTCCCCCACACACATGCTCCTGACATTCTTCTCCAGGCTGCTGTTTGCATTGCTATCAACATTGAGATCTTTCCTCCCAATGCAATTTGCAGCTTAAGAGGAGCTAAACGTAATGAAGTGTTGACTTTGAGTTTACATGGCCAGTATGGATGAGTCCTAGAGCAAATCAAGTCTCAACTCGCCCCAGAAGCCAAGATGTCTAAACTTAGATGGTCATATTTTGGCCATATCATGAGATGTCATGATTCATGAGAAAAGAGGAATAGGATTGGAGGAGGAAATTGCTGGTTCTTATCTCTATGCATGACATGTCAGTAGCTGTTAGGATGGAAGGCAGGCCTTTCATCTGTTTTGGGACCCAGACATGATGGAGCTGTGTCTTCTTCTTCTTCTCTGAAGCTAGGACAGCAACAGTTGGGATGAATGGAGGATTTCTTTTCATCTTCTGGACCTTGGCATGACTCACATGAAATACAATGATGCTTGATAACGTTGAATGCAATAGAAAAGAAAAAGAAGACTGCTTTACAAATGAATAATCTCAATAACAGAGTGACTTGGGGGTCTCTTATTCATGGAGTCACCATGAATCAGAGCCAACTTAATGATGGCAAACAACAAACACACAAACTAGGAGAGAATGGAGCAGTTTGCTTTTGCCAGTGACTACTGGGCAGGACAAGATTCCATTGAGATGACTAAGTAAAAATTAGTTTTGCATTTTACTATTAGGGAATGAGGGACAAAGGAGAAAAGTGGGACATTTTAAACCCATTTAAAAAAGTGAAATGACCAGATTAATCAGGACTGTCCTGCCTAAATATGACAGTAGGAAGACATGGTACTGTCATAATCCAAGGTTGTGACTTGAGTGTTGAGAGGTTTTGCTTTCTAAGCCTCCCTCTCCGCTGATCATCTCCCTCCACCTCCCTTCTTTCTCTTTTCCTAATGCAGTGATTTTATGAAATATTCTTGACATTTTGCTTGAGTGCTTATTTATTTCTAGGCTTCAAACTACAGTGAAACTTTATAGAATTTCAAAGGTGACCCAAGAAAAATTTCATGACCTCAGGGCTTGAAAAGTATATGAAAAATACATCTGATGCAAATGCTTTTTGGGCACAATCTGCTCATGGTAATAAAGGACTTCCTTGGGCTCTGTGGGATTCAACTCAATATTTTGGAGCTTTCTTAGTTAACCTTTGAGGACAGTGAAGCCTATACATTTCCTAAGAATTCTCTCCCACTTTTAATGTTTTCATCACTTTCTCAATCCTGTCCCCCCCCCCCCCCAAATATTGGCTAGCAATCACAGATCAGTCATACATGAATACATACCTACAAATAACTCCTGTTTTTTTGGAAAATGTGGAAATTAATGTATTTCTTGATGTACTGACATACAGTGCAACTTGTAAAAGTCATGAGTATGAGGAGCAGAACAAATTAGTACACCAAATGAGCTAATTATGAGGTCTAGTAATCTCAAAACTCAATGGGGCACACCATTATACCCGAACCCAAATATACTCAATGTAATGTATGAGGTGGGTTCCCAGTCCACAATATTTCAGTGCTACGGTCTGAGAATCAGAAATGATAGCTCTTGAGATCCACAGATAATGGCATTATAGTAATACCTCAAAATCTGAAAGAACCTGTTTCCTTCCCAGCCTAAAATAGCAGATATGGCAAAACACCATTAGTTTATCTGACCTTCAATACCATCATCTTGGAGGACCTAGAAATGCCTAGAGAGCTATCATACCCAGGAATTTGTCAGGTCCTCCAGAGTGGCTCTGTGGTAGCAGATGGGAAACATATTGGTTTGGGACTCGCCTACCTTCACGGCTGCATTTCCTTTTTTGACCCTACATGCCTCCTTTGATCTTCTGGGGAGGCTCTCCTCTCACTCCCACCTCAGGGTGACTTGTGGGGATGAGGGAGAGGGCCTTCTCAGTGGTGGCCCCCAGCTTTGGAACTCATTACTTGGGAAGATTAGGCATTCTCCCACCTTGTCAGCTTTTAGGGGAAGCTTGAAAACCTGGCTGTTCCACCTTGCTTTTGATGAATTAACAACAATCCCCATACCATGTCCGTCCCAGCATATGCTCATCCTCTTGATGCACTTCTCCTTATCCCTAGCAGATAATTAAGCCCCATAGCTTGTTCCTCCTGTACTTCCCACCAGATAATTCACTCCAGTTTCCTATCCCACCCTATGCTTCTGTTTTTATTCTGTCATTTGGCCTAGCCCATCCTGATTTACTCCTTGCCCGTAACTGATATTATATCCCACTGTGTTAATTTTCCTTTATTGTTTTTATGTTATTGTTTTTTATTGTGGTATATTATTTTAATTTAATTTTAATTTTAATTCAAACTATTATTTTGCTGTATATATTTCATTTGTTTATTGTATTAGTTGGGCTTGGCCTCATGTTAGCTGCCCCGAGTCCCTGAAGAGAGATAGTGGCAGGGTATAAATAAAGTTGTTTAATAATAATAATAATAATACTAATAATAATAATAATAATAATAATAACAACAACAACAACAACATAGAATTGTCTTGAGGACATAGCAAATTCCTGGAGAGACCACGTGTGGGTAAGTGGGTAAGATGTGGGTTCTGCTGTTGTGGGAGTCTTACTGTATCCTTGCTACATGAAGTACCAATCACAGCTGCCCAGAGTAGGTATTCCCATAGCCATCTGATTGCCCTTTGTTTGGCTAGAATGTTGAACATGAATAAATTCATTCAGCAGGAACCCCTTGCAGTCATGGAAAAGATTCCGGCATCTAAAAACTGTTATAAAGCCTAGTCTTCCTTTTTCAACATAGTTTTCTTGCAGAGATGGGAGATAATTCCATCATGCAAGTCTTTTCCTGTAATCAGAAATCGTACAGCTCTTAATCATGGAGCTAAGGCCCCATCTACATTGCCATATAAAGCAGTTTGAAACTGCATTATATCGTCAGGGTAGACTCATATGAACTGAGTCTAGACAAACCATACAATGCAGTTTCAAGCTGCATTATATAACAGTGCAGATGGGGCCAGACATATCACTAGAAGCCTATATATTGGTGAGCAGAGAGAATGACCAAACCTGAATATGCTCTTGACTGATGAAGCTGTGACCCTGTATCAAATGTTAATGGGAGTGAGCCCTATTCTATGGAAGCTCATTTCCCTTCTATATCTAATAGAATATATACTTCATCAATATGGCATGTTGTTGGTTGTGTGTTATTTGTCATTCGTTGCTAATTGCTGTCAGGTTGGCTCCAACTATGAATCAGAGATCTCAGGGCCATGGATTCAATCAATCCATCTGTGATTCTGTCTTCCTCTTCCCATTGCTTTCAGTTTTACCAAGCATTATAGTCTTTTCCAGTGAGTCATGGGTTTGTTTGTTTTTTTACGATGTGTCCAAAGTGCAACAAGTCTCGGTTTAGTCCTCTTGGCTTCTAGAGAAAGTCCAAGTCCTTTTGCAATCCATCAAACTCCTTTTCAGGACCAAATTTCAAATGGGTTGCTTTCCTTCCTGTCAGGTTTTTCAACTGTCCAGCTTTCCAAATCATGCATAGAAACTGGACAAACTATGGATAATCCTGAGTTTGGAATTCAATGCTATATTTATCTCTTCCTTTCTCATGTTATAACCAGGAATTTCACAAATTGATTGACATCCTGTTAGTAATATGCACATTGGTATCTCCTTGTTGGGAAGCCCACATACAAAGCATGGGTACTATTCCACCCTGCTACTGATGTTTCCCTGCAATTAGAAGACATATTGTTGAGATACCAGAAGTATTGGCCCCATGGGCTCTCAGGTCCAACCCCTTGGTTAAAGCAGGATCTCCAACTTCAGCATTTCCAGCAGCCCAATGTCTTTTGGAAGTGGTAGCAAAGAAGGAGATCCCAGCACAGGCTCCATAGCTGAATCCCTCTTATGGTCAAGAAGTTCCTTCTAATTGAAATCCATTCTCCAGTAACTTCAACTATTATACCTGGTTCACCTTCTGTGGGAGCAGAGAAGAGGTCTGCACCCTTTTCTCTGTGACATCCTTGAAGGTACTTAAAGAGAGCTATCATGCCACTCCACCTCTGAACATGCCCAACTCTTCCAATCATCCCTCATATGTTTTGTTCTCCGTCCCCTTGCCATCCTTGTTACACTTCTCAGAACTTGCTTCAGCTTGTCTATATCCTTCTTAAAATAAGATGTTCAAAGTTGAATGTGGTACTCCAGATTAAATGGAGAATATATTGGGGCTATGACTTTCCTTGACTTGAAAACTATGCTTCTATTAATATGGGCTAAAATAGCATTCATCTTCATTCCTGCAACATCACACAGCTGTCTCATGTTCAAGTCATGATCCCCAAGCAATGCAGTCCCCGAGCAATGAATATATATATTCATGTGAACTGTTAAGACAGAAAGAGACAGTTCAAGTTTCAAGGAGGAAGGTATGGGTGTATGGAGGATAGACATTCCTAGGGTGACCCTCCATGTAGGGGAGGACTTGTCCAACTGCCCCAGTAAGGCAGGGACAGCATCAGCTGATCTACTGTCATCCCACTTCTACAACTGCTTTTAAAATGTCCCAGTTTATTTATATTTTTCCATGTTCCCCCTTTGCATTCAGTTTACTTCAATTCCTACATATAAAGTGAGTTTAACAGCCTCATCACACTAGAGCAGGGTTTCTCTACCTGGGGGTTGGGACCCTTGGGGAGCAGAGTTGTGAGGGAGTATCAGAGGGATCACCAGAGAATGCTAGGAAACACAGTATTTTCTATTGGTCATGGGGGTTCTGTGTGAGAAGTTTGTCCAATTCTATCTTTGGTGGGCTTTGAGTGTAAGTGAACTATAAATCCCAGAAAATTACAACTCCAAAATGTCATGGTCTATTTTCCCCAAACTTCACCATTGTTCATATTTGGCCATATTGAGTATTCGTGCCAAGTTTGGTCCAGATCCATCATTGCTTGAGTCAACAGTGCTCTCTGAATGAACTACAACTCCAAAACTCGAAGTCAATGCCCACCAAACCCTTCCAGTATTTCCTATTGGTCATGGAAGTTCTGTGTGCCAAGTTTGGTTCAATTTCATCATTGGTGGAGTTCAGAATGCTCTTTGATTGTAGGTTAACTATAAATCCCAGCAACTACAACTCCCAAATGACAAATGACAAAATCAACCCCACCAGTATTGGGCATTTGTGCCAAATTTGGTCCAGTGAATGCAAATACATCCTGCATTTTAGATATTTACATTACAATTCATAACAGTAGCAAAATTATAATTGTGAAGTAGCAACGAATATAATTTCATGGTTTGGGATCACCACAACATGAGGAACTGTATTAAGGGCTTGCAGCATTAGGAAGGTTGAGAACCACTGCACTAGAACATGGATGCAGTTTAAATCTGGTTTCTGACTCCTGCAGAATTTGGGGGTTTGCAGTTTAGTGAGGCCCAGGACCTGTCTGGCTGAGCAGTTTAAAGGCCCCTCCTTAAACTACAAGCACCAGAATTCTGCAGAAGGCAGAAACTGGATTTAAAGTGGATCCATGCTCAGTGTGATGAGGTTGTAAATGTTGCAAAAGTAGTTTGCATTCCACTAATTCAGCAGTAGGGAGAGGCTGATGGGGAATCTTGCCCTTCCCAGAGGACACAGGCAAAAGCAACTGCTGCAGCCTTTCCTAGTTTATATGTTATTCCTCATCTAGACTAAACTCTGATCTTGGTTGGCCAGTTTTCATCTTTGAAATGTTGAAGAATATGTGATGTTTTCATGATGCTGAAAACTTAGTAATCTGGACTCAGAGCAAATCCAAGTGCCGGAGGTTCATATATGGCATACTTCCTTTCAACTTGTGTGTGAGGTGATCCATCTTGTGCTTGAAGATTGATTGATTTTTATTCATGTTGCAGTTCAGACTAAAAAAGGGGCTCTGCATGTATGCCAAGTATTATTATGATTACTACCTTTTATATGTTTGGCATTCACACAGTGAGCCTCAAGCTGCGTCCAACCCTCGCCTCCCCCTCCAATGACGAAATCAGCTCCAAATAATATGCTGAGGAACTGCATGAAGCATGGCTCAAATCCACAGTAGACCTGCAAGACAAAGGCAGGTCAAGAGGCAGCCATTAACGGTGGCCTTCCACCCACACTTTCCGTAAAAAGCCAAGAAATGTTTTCTGTGTGGTTTTGAAAGCTTCTCAGTACTGGGCCTGGCTTGGTCTGTCCTTCAATGACTTCAGAATTGTTTGGTTTCTCCTTCTAGTCAACATAGCTAGAAGCAAGGGATGTAGAGGATTACAGTCCTATATACAAGGGAATCTTCTGGCCCTCAAATGTAGGGCCACAAGATTCCCTCTTCTTCAACAGCTATCCTTCAATAATTTTCTTAAAGGGATAGCATGGAAGTCATAGTCCATAATAATGATCATATCTGATGGTCATCAAGATGGTAGTAGGTGGAAGTGGATACATCTACATTACAGAATTAATGCAGTTTGATACCATGCCTCAGTGGTATGGAATCACAGGAACTTTAGTTTTACAAGGTCTTTGGCCTTCTTTCCTGAAGTGTGCCAGCATCTCACCAAATTTATTTATTTATTTATTTATTTATTTATTTACAGCTTTTCTATTCCACCCTTCTCACCCCGCAGGGGACTCAGGGCAGATTACAGTGTACACATATATGGCAAACATTCAATGCCAATTTTTGACATACAAACATATACAGACATACACAGAGGCTATTTAACTTTTTCTGGCCACCAGGGGAGCTGTCGCTTTCATTGTCCATCTGCGACGCTAATGAAGCACTTCCGCATTCCCTACATGCTTCCCCGCTGGAATGCTTTGCTGGAGTCTTCTTAATGGCCTCATAAATCAGTTAATTTAGCCTCCCCACACTTTAAGGTGGTACCTAATTTTCCTACTTGACAGATGCAACTGTCTTTCGGGTTGCAAAGGTTGACAACAGGCTACACACAATTGGTTGAAAACCCACTCCAACCCGGGCTGGCTTCGAACTCATGGCCTTTTGGTCAGAGTGATCTTAATGCAGCTGACACTCAGCCAGCTGTGCCAAATTCCATAGTATCGAGTCATGGCAGTGGTGTTGGACTGTGTAGATGAACCCAGGGACAGTAATAAACAAGATGCTTAGTGCAAACTAGCTTCTTCAGCCTTTATTATATTAATTTTAGAATTAATTGTAATATTTAATGACAGGCAGTGCTATCAGTGAATTATGCATCTTATGCCACAATATCCTCAATTTCCAAATAGATAGATGGTAGAGATACAGAGATCAATGATAGATCTCTATATAGATAGATAGACCAGAACCTTCTCAATTCCATTGTGCGCCATAAGGTACCTGTGGGATGATAGCAGCTATAGTACTACAGTTTCAGAGGGCACCAGGTGGGGAAGTCTGGTTAACTCTGATTGATATTGTTCTTCAGAACTGCAACTAGATATCTTCTCACATGCACACATTCCATCTGCTTCTTGAATATTGAATATGACTAGAAATGCTAAGAATTCAACCTGAGACCACCAATAGAAAAAGCAGGGCCACTAGCAATGAACTATTGTTTCATGTGAGTTACTTTGATATACATCTGTCTTATAGCATCCAATGATCTGCCCTTCTCAGGATGCCAGCAAATAAATTAGCCATGCTCTAACATAAGTCTCACATGAACAAATTCCTGATAGATGGCATGAATCAAAGCATGGCAAAAACATATGTAAGCAGTGTGGACTGTTCTGTGTTTTTCCACAGCTACTTTCCAAATGTGTACAGTTTCTTGCTATATGTCTGCAACTTTCTGTCAACACAAGGATCCTAGATTACCATTGTGGCCCAACATTGTGCTTTTCACACCATCCAATTGTCAATTGGATGTGCTTGGATAATTCTTCTTATTCAACCATAATCATATACTCGTTATGCAATGGCCAAATAAGTACAAACACATATACCTGGAGATATCACCAATAAGATTCCAGTGAAACTCTTGCTCCTTAAGGGTGATAGGGTAGGGGTTGATATTTTTTTTGGGGGGGGGGGTGCATTTCACTTGTTGGAGGTCCCATCCTAAAATTACAACCTCATCACATGTGGAAATTTCCTAGGACGCTTCTGCCCCAGTTGAGCCATGGAGTCCATTTGCCACCCATCACATGATATAGCCTCACTTCCGGTGGGCTGCATGGCTCAACTGGGGCAGAAGTGTCCTAGGACACTGCGCCACCAACACAGGAGTCTCCCCGTGTTCCATTTGGAACAACAGGGCTCCCATGCAGGGAAGCTGCACAACGATGCTTCCCTATGTGTGATGGGGATGTATTAGTGAGGAAGGGTGTTGGGTGCTGGGATTGCCCCACTATCCCCCAATTCTCCACAGAGGCTGGTGAATTGATCTGGAGGAGCTCATCAATGTGATGAGGTCCTTACTGTCATTATTCTTGCTATATTTTTTTCAAGATGATTGACATTTCCCTCTAGTTGGTTACAAAATGAACAGCATTTACTCCTGAACATGGGAAACAGAGATAAAGATTACAGATTGTGAATGTGTCATCCGAAGAGGCTCTCTAGCTAGATCCATAGCATTTATTCTGCTCAAGTTGAGAAAAATTGGCTATTATACTACAAAGTGGGTCTTGCCAATTCCTGCCTTTCTCTTCAAGCAATTGATATATGTGATTGCTGGTCTTGGACAAATCTAACCAGACTCTTCAGTTGCTACTTCTTTGTTATAAGGTAAAAATGTTATTCTCATTCACAACACTACCAACTGATTTTTTTTCTTGTTATCAGCTTTTCTAGATGCGGACCTAACCTTGATTAACTGTGCAGATTTTTCTTGTATATTTCAGTCATTTAGGCATCTTCTCCTTAAAGTTAATCTCAAGGGTTGTCTTGTCCAACCCTCTGCTTGTGCATGAACTAATATCTTAAACACCCCTGAGATGAGTCCCTCTAACCTCTGTTGAAAAACCTCCAATGAAGGATGGTCTAACTCGAAGTTTATTGTGTTATCAAACAGGTCTTGCCATCATGAAGTTCTTCCTATCACTCAGATCAAATCCCTTTTTTTGTAATTCAAATCAGCTGCTTTGGATCCACCCCTGAAGCAGCAGAAAACTTCACCCCATCTTCTGTAAAGTGCTTGACATATTTAGTTGTGACTGTCAGATTGTCTCTCTTCTCTTCTCCAACATTTCCAAAGCCCTCAAAATCATAACAAATGGATATGGGCAGCAGTAGATGGCACCTGGTGATAGGGGGCAGGATTGTTATTGTTGTTGCCGTGTGTCTCCAAATTGACTCCAACTGAAGGCAACCCTATCCTAGGGTTTTCTTGGCAAGAATTATTCAGAGGAGATTTAACATTGCCTCCCTTTCGGATCAAGAGTATGTTACCTGCCCAAGATGCTCAATGCTGCACCTTCCTCTGGAATACATGAGGATTTAGAAGGCAGCATGGAACACTTGCAGCTCAAGTGATGCTACCTCACCCATTCACACCGAACGTTATCAGCTTCTGGAAAGCAATATTTATCACCCAATCTGTGAAAAAGAAATTCAAGACATCTTGAGACAGTTCCAGACAGCGGTAAAGTCTGCGCTGACCCAGGTTTTAAAAAACTCTGGTTGGGGTGGACTGTAGTCTGCACACCAGCCTGGAAAATGTGAGGTTTTGGGGATGAGTGTACAAATGTCCCCCCGAAATGTTCTGGAAGGACATTGATACACCCTGACCTCCCCACAACCCACCCCCAAACCCCTTTAAAAATAAAAGAACTTACCCTGCCACCATTTGTATGATGCCTAGCTCTCCTAGTAATTAAGAAAGATGCACCAGGATTTTCCTTCTCCCTTCCTTCTCCTGGCATATCATTCCTAAGCATCAGGAGAACTCAGACACCATGCGTATGGCAGCCGGGAAAGTTCTTTTATTTTCTAAGGGTTTTTTGAGGGGGGGGGCATTAGAGCCCTCTCTGATATTCTGGCCTCATGGAGAATGGAAAACACAAAAGGGCTGTGTGGATGGCCCCCTCAAAAGTCCCAGGATTTCTGAGAGGATAGTCCAGACTCTTCTCACAGCGGGAAAGATACAGATCTTTCAAGAAGACCCGCATCTTTCCTGCATTGTGTTGAATGCACTCACGTCTACATTGGGTATCATCTGGACCCCCCATGGGAAAATGCGGGAGGACGCATTTTAGGGCCTGTCTGGATGGGCCCTTAGAGAGTTTACCGTGCTTTCTGGAAACTTGAAACTGAATCCTGATATAAACCCTTTGCACATCCCTCTGTGTGTCCTTGTTTTTTTGGCTATGGAATGACTCCTCGGCTTTTTGCTTCTGGAGTGCTTATTGGTCAAATGGCTTCCCTCATCCAGTGAATTAAGACGCCCAATCATTTTCCATTACTGAGTGGGGATTTGAACTTTCATTTCCTGGATTCTTAGTCCAGAAACAATAGCTAGACAAGTTTAATCAAAAGGAAATGACATTCAGTACTTTTATTAGGAATAACCCCTCTTGCTAGTGCACTAGATGATTAGATAATGATCTTTGCTTTGATTGACTAAGGGGTAGTGAATCATTTGAGCTAATTAGTTTCATAGGCTCAGAAGAGAGTGAAAGGAAACTGAGAAATAGCCTTTATGTAACTCTATTGCAGTCTCTATCACACAAAGATAGTTGTTTGATAAACAGTGGCACTGTTCTGATAGTCCAGTATTCTGCTCCAACATGCTGATATGGTGATAGTGATAAAGCTACTTTTTTTAAAAAAAGTTATGAAATTGAGATATATGTGACATTATGCTTTCCACAGATGCCACCTAACATGCTTATAGTAAAGGATGCCGCAAGCCATGCATGACAAATCTGACCCACCATGTTATTTTATGCGGACCAAGAGGCTTTCAATGTCAGGACATAGTTACATTTATACAGTTTTACAATTACAAATGGCCCTTTGAAGGTAATCATAAGGCTGCTGTGGCCCTTGGTAAAAATGAGTTGGACACCCCTGCTGTAAGGTAATGAGATTAACATTGAATACCAGTGTATTCATAGAAACCTGTTAAGAGGTGTATAGCAAGGTAAAGACTTCCCCTGACATTAAGTCCAGTCGTAATCGACTCTGGTGGGTAGTGCTCATCTCCATTTCTAATCCAAAGAACTGGTGTTGTCCATAGACACCTCCAAGGACATGTGATCAGCAAGACTGCAAGGAGCGCCATTACCTTTCCGCATGTTTTTGAACTGCTAGGTTGGGAGAAGCTGGGCCTAACAGTGAGAACTCATCCTGCTCCCCAAATTTGAACCATCAACCTTTTAGTCAGCAAGTTCAGCAGCTCAGTGGATTAACCCACTATGCCACCAGGGGATCCCTAGAGATGTATAGTTCCTGAAAAAACATAGAATATATAGGGGATGGGATAGTTGGCTACATTGTAAGATGGGTAAAAATATAACAGAAGGGACAGAATTCTGCATGTGTGAAAGTGTCATGAAATATCTGTATACAGACAATCCCTACTTACAAACAAGATAGGTTCTGTAGGTTTGTTCTTAAGTAAAATTTGTTTTTAAATTGGAACAGGTACATTTTTTCAGGGTAACTCCAGCATACACATGCATACGCACACACACACACACACACACACACACACACACACCACACACACACACTGCTGAACAGCTCTCACAGTCATGAGGAAGAACTTCCTGACTGTGAGAGCCGTTCAGCAGTGGAACTCTCTGCCCCGGAGTGTGGTGGAGGCTCCTTCTTTGGAAGCTTTTAAACAGAGGCTGGATGGCCATCTGTCAGGGGTGATTTAAATGCAATATTCCTGCTTCTTGGCAGAATGGGGTTGGACTGGATGGCCCATGAGGTCTCTTCCAACTCTTTGATTCTATGATTCTATGATTCTATCACTTTGGATAAAATTGGGAAGGGTTAACACGCCTGTGGTGTTTGCTTTGCTGTCTGTGCCTCTGTTCAGAGGATTTCACCTCACTCTCTGTCCCAGTGATAATTGGATTTTTTAAAAAATGGCTTGTTGTGGAAACAAAGATTTCCGAGAAAGCTTCAGTGGAGGCACCTTTTACCCATGATAATAACTCTTTCAAGAGTGAATTTCCCTTCTGAGGGATAATTTTCTCTCGCTTCCTATTGTCTGACCACCGTTCCTAACTATGAGTTCTTTGTAAGTCAGGTGTTTGCAACTTGGGGACTCTCTGTAACGCCTTAGCAGTCACTATGTGAATTATAGAAGAATGTGATTATGTTGAGGAATAAAGGGTTATATTAAATGCCCTCAGTGACTAAAGTGTGTTTGCACTCATTTTAGAAATATAGATTGTTGTTGCTGTTTGATAGACAGTGCCAATGTTCTGATAGCCCGGAAATCTGCTCCAACATTGTGATAGTGGTAAAACTATTTAATAGGGCTGGTTGATCAAGAAAAAATTTGGTTCTAAAATCGATTTGTAACTGGGGTGTTTTTTTGTTTCGATATTTAAAATAATTACAAAATTTCCCCCTACAATCCGTTAATATTTACGAAAATTTCGTAAATATTTACGAATTGATTCGTTAAGATGGCGGACCGCCGCGCATGCGCAAAAAC
>NW_026846588.1:265423670-265449637 GCF_025583915.1 Anolis sagrei ordinatus | reverse complement strand
ATTCAGTTCACCCCTCCTCGCTTTCCCACTCTCTCCTCTCTCCCCCTCGCCTTTTGTCTGTTCTTTCACTTGAAGCTGTTGTCTGCTGCGCATCGCACTCTAAGATCCGCCTCCTACTCTCTTCAATTAGCTCCTCTCTCTCTCTCTCTCTTTCCTCTCCTTCCATTCCCCCCCTTCTCTCTCCCTCTCCCTCTCCTCACTTCTCCTTCTGCCTCTCCTTCTCTCCCTCCACCCCTCCTCTGTGAGGACACACTGCCATATAATCCAGTTTAAAGCCCGTTTTGGGGGATTTTGTGCTTTGAGATTCTGAGTTATATGGCTGTGTGGAAAAAGCTGGGTTATGTGAGGCCACACTGCCATATAATCCAGTTTAAAGCCTCGTTTTGGGGGATTTTGTGCTTTGAGATTCTGAGTTATATGGCTGTGTGGAAAAAGCTGGGTTATGTGAGGCCACACTGCCATATAATCCAGTTTAAAGCCCGTTTTGGGGGATTTTGTGCTTTGAGATTCTGAGTTATATGGCTGTATGGAAAAAGCTGGGTTATGTGAGGCCACACTGCCATATAATCCAGTTTAAAGCCCGTTTTGGGGGATTTTGTGCTTTGAGATTCTGAGTTATATGGCTGTGTGGAAAAAGCTGGGTTATGTGAGGCCACACTGCCATATAATCCAGTTTAAAGCCCGTTTTGGGGGATTTTGTGCTTTGAGATTCTGAGTTATATGGCTGTGTGGAAAAAGCTGGGTTATGTGAGGCCACACTGCCATATAATCCAGTTTAAAGCCCGTTTTGGGGGATTTTGTGCTTTGAGATTCTGAGTTATATGGCTGTGTGGAAAAAGCTGGGTTATGTGAGGCCACATTCCTGATAGTTCGGCTGATCGGCTGATCAGTAAACATATTCGTGAATTTCCTGCTGTTATATTAAGACTCTTACCCATGCTGTGACAGTAATCTCTCTCCCCCCCCTTTAAAAAGTTTGAAGACCCCTGATATATAGTAATAAATAATAGTTTGAAGCTGCTGCCCAGGAAGACAGCATGAGGAAAGAGGAGGGAAGCAGCAGAGCAAAGGTGGCTGGCAGGAGGGGAGAGACTGGAAGTGGGGCATATGCGCCGCTTGCTAGCTTGCTACCGGGGAGGGAAACACGATGCTTGGGAGCGCCGGATTGGCTCCCAGGGCACCAGCAGCCTCCATCCCATTTACGAAACGGGCGGAAGCTCGTTAAAACAATGGGGGTTGCCGGTTCGTTATTTTTAAACCCTTCCGGGTTTGAAAATGTGTTTTGTTATCGTTTCGTAAATGCTAAAAATAACGAATGTTTAACGAATTAAGAAATTAACGAACGAAACCGCCCAGGCCTACTATTTAAAAAAAAAAGCTTTGAAATATATGTGGCATTGCGCTTTGCACAGATGCTGTTTAACATGCTTATAGTAATGGGTTGTTGTTGTTCTGTGCCTTCAAGTTGTTTATGATTCATAGCAAACCTAAAAAGAACCTACGAGGGTTGAATGAAAAGTAATGCCTCCAGCTTTGTAACTCTTCAACAGATGGCCGTACTGGTATGTGGCAGATACTGGCTTGTTCAGTAGACTCTCCTCTACAGTTCCATTTTGGTGGGAAGTCTTAGCATTGAATGGTTGTGTTGTTAAAGTGCGAAGTATGGAACCCTACACAGACGGTTGGTCAATGCGAATTAAGCAACGTGCAGTCATTGAATTCCTGACAGCAGAAGGTGTCACCCCAAAGGAGATTAATCAGAGAATGCAAGCTGTTTATGGTGATTGTGTTACTGTGAGTACTGTGCGCCTTTGGGTGAGTAAGTATAAAGATGTTGAGGTGCGCGACAAACAAAGAGTTGGACATCCTGTGACAGCAACCACTGAGTTTCACAAGCAAAAGAGTGACAGATTGATTCAGGATTATCATCATATCACTCAGAGAGAAATTTCAAGCATAATCAGCATTTCACAAGAACATGTGTGTCACATTACTGCTTTGCTTGCTTATCGGAAGATCTGTTTACGATGAGTTGAGGAAACAGAGTGTTGACTTCTTTCGTGATGGCTTCAGAAAACTTGTTCATTGTTAGAAGAAATGTCTGGTGATTATGTGGAAAAGTGAATAGTGGTAGTTAAAGAGCACATTCTAAGAATTATTTCTGTGTTTGATTTATTAAAATATTCCCATCCAAACCCAAGTAACGAAGGTGGAGGCATTACTTTTCATTCAACCCTCATATGAAATAATTTTCCTGAAAGTTTTTTTTCCAAAGAGAGTTTGCCTTTGCCTTCCTCTGAGACTGAGAGAATTTGACTTCCCCAAAGTCAGCCAGTGGGCTTCTGTGTTGAGCATGGATTGAAACTGTGGTCTCAGAATCCAGCACTCAAACCACTATATTGTGCTTAGAAATGTACACAGCAGGGTTTGTGCAATTTTCAAATGTGCACTTTATCCAACATTTATTTTATTTTATTGTTTTCATATAACAACCTGTAAGCACTGTAAGATGCAAATGGCCTCCAGTTCTGTATTTATTCTGAGAGGTGGGGAATCAAATACATTTGTGATTAAAATGTCAACAGTAAATTTCTTACATAAGAATACATTGCCAAGAGCAGGAAAAATACTGTGTTCTTTAGCATGAGTCCATGATGAAAAAATTGATCTACTTGCAATTTCGCATTATTGTTTTCAGGTTGTATCTCAATGGCACTTCTTCATGGCTTTATTGAATAAACAATCTATGAAATCTAAACCATTACTGCTTTTCCCAAGAGCATCCCTTTTCCCTATCTCTGCAGACATTTTGAAGTGTAATTTGCTAACATGGTTATCTTGCCATAATTGAAAAGCACTTGCCTTGAAATCAAGGCGTAACTGACTTCTTCACTTTTGAGACTGTTGCCATGAAGAATCAAGTTTCTTCTTCAGGAAGACTGTATTTATTTGCCTTGAATGCAGAATAATTTTAGATGTATAATTATAGGCAACCGTTCTATATTTATGTTCGCTACTTAGGACTTTATAACAGGAAGCACACAAATTGCAACTACAACAGTGTTTTGTTTTTGTTTTTTTTGCCTTGGATTTATCGCATGATGTGTCTCTTTTTCTCATTGGTCTCCTAGTTACAAGCTAGATAGATGTGGGGAATGCCGTGGATGTAGCATGTTTGTATTTCAGTAAGGCCTTCAACAAGGTCCCCCATGACCTTCTGGCAAACAAACTAGTCCAATGTGGGCTAGGCAAAACTACGGTGAGGTGGATCTGTAATTGGTTAAGCGAATGAACCCAGAGGGTGCTCACCAATGCTTCCTCTTCATCCTGAAAGAAGTGACGAGCAGAGTGCCGCAGGGTTCCGTCCTGGGCCCGGTCCTGTTCAACATCTTTATTAATGACTTAGATGAAGGGTTAGAAGGCATGATCATCAAGTTTGCAGACGACACCAAATTGGGAGGGATAGCCAATACTCCAGAGGACAGGAGCAGAATTCAAAACGATCTTGACAGATTAGAGAGATGGGCCAAAACTAACAAAATGAAGTTCAACAGTGACAAATGCAAGATACTCCACTTTGGCAGGAAAAACGAAATGCAAAGATACAAAATGGGGGATGCCTGGCTCGAGAGCAGTACGTGTGAAAAAGATCTTGGAGTCCTCGTGGACAACAAGTTAAACATGAGCCAACAATGTGATGCGGCAGCAAAAAAAGCCAATGGGATTTTGGCCTGCATCAATAGGAGTATAGTGTGTAGATCCAGGGAAGTTATGCTAGCCCTGTATTCTGCCTTGGTCCAATTAGGACATATGAAACCTTATGAGAGGCTCCAGGCAAACAGGATTTGTTTCTCTCCCTACATATTGAAGGATTTTTTTAAAAAAAATGTGAGACCCCTTATCCATGGACCTTACATTTCCAGAAGGGTCACAGTTACTTTAAAGTATAGATACAGCTGCATGCCATTAAATTGCCTGATGTCCAGTCCTAGCCTGCCAGAGTTTAGCTGAATTACTTATTTATTTATTTACTGCATTTGTAGCCCGTCTTTCTCAGCCTTATGGTGACTCAAGGCAGCTTACAGAATTGGCAGAATTTGATGCCATACAGTCATAAAAATACAGTTAAAAACATTCAACATAACATAAAAACCATTTAAAACCATTAAAAACATATCACCACCAGTGTCGTCCTGTTAAAATCATTATCCAGCAGCTGAAGGACTTATTGCTTCCAACAGAGATATTTGCTCTAAGAATTTGCTAGATCCTCCAGCATGACTCAATGCTAATGCTGCAAGGGGAGAAAGAGGCATACCATAGAATCGCTTGGAGAACCTAGCAAATTTCTAAAGAGACCATTTCCCCCAGACACAGGTAAGTGAAATTGCAAATATAAGTTCTGCATTTATGGGGTCTTACTCTATTTGTGTTAGTCCCCATATGATACAATGTCTTTGATCAGCTCAATTGAGTATCGGAGCTATATCACTGCAAGCGTGAAGCATATTTCACAAGACAGAGCATTTTCAGTGGTGGTACTGAAACAAGTCTTTTCCATACTACTCCTATGTTGGGTGAAGACCATTTTCCATTGTGTGAGTTGTAGTAAACATAATTGATGGCTTTGTTATAAATTAATGATTTTTGCCTACTTTGGGTTGATGCAAGAAGATCCTTGTGTGATGCTTACATCAATGTCTCTTTTCACAGCATTTTTGAACAATGGCTTAGAAGACACCGACCTCTACGTGAGGTTTATCCTGCAGCCAATGCCCCAATTGGACACAACCGTGAATCCTACATGGTCCCCTTCATTCCACTTTACAGGAATGGGGAATTCTTCATATCTTCAATAGAACTGGGATATGACTATGAATATCTAACAAATCCAGGTAAAATATGAATATTGAATTAATAATTTCATATTTAATCTCTTCATATATAGAGGAAGTAGGAAATATGGGGAATGACCAAAGAAACATAAAGTGTGCAAGAGGAGATTTTTTAAGGGAAGCTTTTATTCTAAGTAAGCTATCTTACATTACAAAAAAAAGTAACTTGTTTTGAAGTCACCTTCCTTTGGGCATTACTTAATAGTACTGTAGTTACAAAGTTCTAAAAACAGTCCCATTCAGGTGAGGTTAGAAAGAAATCACAAGCTCTAAAGCATCTAGTTGTATATTCCTATTACATTCAAAATACAGATAATGTGTTTGGTCTTTGGATGTTCATTGTCTGGAATCTGAAACCATTGTCGAGTCTACAACCAAGCTTCACATCCCTTCCAAAGTCTCTCCAAATCTCTAAAGTTCTCCTTACACTTTGTGGCACCATACTTTATAATCTCTCATCTTGCAAGCATCTTGAAGTATTTGCTGGGGGTCTCACATCCAAGTACTAACCAGGGCTGAATCTGTTTAGCTTCCACAATCAGAAAGAAGCTGGTGCAGGTCACATATTTAAGACCATATGCTATAATTTGGAGCAGTACAAATCAAGCATGGTAAACTTTCTACATGCCATTCCTTCAGGTATTTAAACATGCTGTTTTATCCCAGAGGAGGAACACTGCTGTCCTTAAACACCACACCAGTATAGTAAAATCAGCAAGCAGATTATTGAAGAAAATATATAAGCAAAGCAGTAAAACTGGTAAAAACAGTAAAGTCCAAAACAGTATAATCCAAAGAAAAAAGATAGTCCATGAACTTCAAGGTACAAAGGTAAAAACACAAGATCCAAGGATGCAAAATTCAGAGAAAAAGACAAAATGGAATCAAATACATGAAATGGGAATTTGGCAAAACTTGAAACATGAAACTAGAAATCCACTTGAAAACAAGACCAACATGAAGTTTCAACACTGCTGAGACTGAATTAAAACCCTTGTTAAATATAAAGCTTTTTGTGTCCCAAGAACTGAAAGGAAAGCATTCCACTACATTCCTTACAACCAGATAAGGATTTCTTATCTTTCTTTTGCAGCAGATGGATTGACCTTCACCAATCCTGAGAACTCTGGCTCAGTTTACAAAAGTCTTTTTTTTCTATCTTTACACTCATTAAATTCTGCACCTGACAAATCATCCTCAGAAGACAGTTTCTCAGAGAAAGACTGCTGTGGGCCTCTCCCAGGAATTTGACCTTGTGAATCTGCAGGAGAAGCACTCCATTCATGAGACACCTCGGGCCTCTCAACAAGGCCTGGGCTTCACTCAGGTCCAGAAAAACCCTCATCCTCATTGACATCAGGCACAGGCCCAGAAAGCTCTTCATCCCCATTGACATCAGACATAATCACAGGCTGAACTACAACACATGCTTTATCATGTGGAAGATAAAGCATTCTTTTTTTTTTCTGATGCTCCAGAAATTCCACCTAAAGAGTAGGAGGGATTTTTTATTGAGAACTGTTTGGCAACAAAATGAACTCCCTTGGAAAATGATAAGTCTCTCTTTGGAGGTCTCTAAACAGAAGCTGGATGAGCATCTTTCAGGAGTGCTTTTTTTTAAAAAAAAAATCCTGCCTGGTAGGGGTTAGGCAAGATTGCTCTCGCAACCCTTTCCAACTCTATATTTCTATGAACCTATTATTCTGTATGTGACTGGAATGGAGGAAAATTAAAATGTCAGGTTAAAAGAAATTATTACAAAATACATTTTAGTTATGTGGGCTTCTGTCTGGAGGAAAGAAAATAAAGAGTAATAAAAAAAAGAGGGTTAGAGTAGACCATATGGTATGACATTTTCCTCTCCTTATCTGCACTCCCTTAATTATTAGCACAAACAGGCAATTTTTGAAAATGTAATTACAATTTCCTTTCAAGCTTATTGGAGCAGGTAACAATCCACTGGAGGGCTCAGGCAAGGCGGGAGAAGATCTATTGGGAAAGTGCTTGAGATTACTGCAGATGTAATTATTTCATAAAGGTTGGAAGTAGCAAAATGGAAAGTCGGGTCTCACAAGGAAATAAACAGAGATAATTTGGTATTTTCTTATGATTAGAACTCTCAGAACCACCATCATCCTAGCCAACATGGCCATGCTGATTTAGGAATTCTGGTGGCTGTAGTCCTGAAAGACACATTTTTACAAGCTTTGAATAAACTCTTATGAGCTTCTTATGGAAAACCTCGCCTTTCCGATAGCTCCCAATTCATGTTCCGAAATGTTGATGTTGAAGTCTATGGAATGAGTCAAGAGAAGGGTGACCAAGAGCCCTTCCACACAGCCAAACAATCCAAAATACCAAGGCAGATAATCCACAATATCTGCTTTGAACGGGGGTATCTGAGTCCACACTGCCATATAATCCAGTTCAAAGCAGATAATGTGTGATTTTATACAACTGTGTGGAGGGGGCCCAAAATGGTCAAAGGTGTGAAAGCCAAGCTCTGTAAGGAGTGGCTTGGAGAACAGAAGGGAACATGATAGCCATGTTTAAGTATTTGAAAAGACATCATATTAAAGAGAGAGCAAGAGAAGAAGAAACCCTTTTAAAATTGTAGTGGCAGCAGCCTTCGCTTGAAATGTATTTAATATTTCCATTCTTTTTTGTTTGTTTCCCTGGAATGGTTGCTGATACAGGAACTTATTTTTAACAGTTTGCAAAATAAAAGAGAAGCCTGTGTTTCTGCTGAATACCACAACCATCAATTACTCCTACTGCTACCTGCGGGGTGGTATTGACTGAGTTTATCAGAGCACAGTAAAACCCTGAGATCATCAACTGGCATTAATTGGTTTGGATCTATGCCTTGACTATTGAGCTGCAGCATTCCCAATACCCTAAGTTCTGCAATACTCACAAGCTGCTCAACAAACCGAGTCGTCCAGCTGAACAACAGTCTCAAAACCAAAAATTGGGTACCAGCCACTATGCCAAAAAAAGTTTGCATAGTTCATAATTTTTTGGCACAGATGTGTTAATTACATTATGCAACTTTGTGTTGCAGAGTTCTGGTGGCACAATGGGTTAAACCCTTGTTCTGGTAAGACTGCTGACCAATGTGGCGGCAGTTCGAATCCTGGGAGAGTGCGGATGAGCTCCCTCTGTCAACTCCAGCTCCCCATACAGGGACATGAGAGACACCTCCCACAGGATGGTAAAAACATCAAACATCTGTGCGTCCCCTAGGCAACATCCTTGCAGATGGCCAATTATCTCACACCAGAAGTGACTTGCAGTTTCTCATCTCATTCCTGACATGAAAAAAATCCCTCTCCAATGTCTTAGTTGTTTTGTGCCTTCAAGTTGTTTTGAACTTATTGTGACTCTTATCCATGTGTTTCCGGGAGCTGACTTGCCCAGGGCAACCCAGTGGGCTTCCATGAACAGGCATGGAACCAAGACCTGTCTCCAGAATGATAGCCCAACACTGAAACAAGGTTTTTCAATGTCATCATATACTACAAGGCAATGAGATTGTAAGAATAGATCTTCCTCAAGTTCCTTTTTTGGATACTAACACCAAGAATCACCTCCTTCCAGGGAGCAAACTCTCCATAGAAGCCAATGGTGTGTCTGAAGACAGGAATTTCAATGAGAAAGTTCTCAGCATGGAGGATGTACATTGTGCTGGCATTTGAATTCCTTTTCTTGCACTGCTAGTTTGCATGAATCTATTTAAGCCAAGCATTTTGCAATAAGGTAGCTTCCCTCAGGTTGCAATCAGAGGGCCAACAACTTGTCAATCATTGTTAGAATCTTTAGACCTGCCCCTTTTCCCAGGGTTTTGGAGGGAAAGGTGGACTTTGTTCAGTCTCTGTTGGAAGCCTAACAGAAGGACGTGTGGGATTCTCTTTCCCACCTGCMCAAAAGCTTCTSGTCTCACAGTGGGGGTTAAAGAAATAGTTCCTACAGCCTTCRTGGAGAAACTAAAGGACACCTTTCAGCTTGGCTTGGCAGATCTACAGGAACCTTGTCTGGTAAGGGAACACTCAGGGTATCCATAAAGCAGCTTGGAGCCGGGAGTAGGGGCCTCATGCCAGCAAGGTAAAGAGAGATTGCCCAGGGAGGGGTCAAAGGATTTCCCTAAGGAAGAAAGGAACAGTTTACCACCAGTTGCCTGCCCCTTGTTGGCAGATTGAGGAAACTACCGGTTTTCCAAGGTTATAAAGTGTWTAATTCATTTGTTTGAAGATTTAAGCCCAAATAAAGAACTTTGTTGAACGTATCTTGAGCCTCAATWGAACTTTGTGTTGGGAAATCTGAAGGACCCTTCAGCTGAGGCACCCCRGYGTCCCGTTGGGCATACAGAGAGCATGTCCTGTAAACAGACATTATTTCAGGACCAGCGTGTGACAGCACAACATTCTATAAATCCAAGACAATTTTCCATATGGTTAATGTACAATTTGGTATCAGCATAGGTTTGAAGCAGTTTGTTGTGCAAGAAGCAAACATTATTGGATCCATTTCTTTACTCCAGTTTATCTCTTGCTTGTGTCTTGGCTTCTCAATGATTGCAGTTTTATAATAGAAAACTGAGGGAATGATCTTCCTTTCTCCTTTTCTGTCTTTACAGCCGATCCCTTCCAGAATTTTTTCCTGCCTTATTTGGAACAGGCACGTCAGATCTGGCCATGGCTGGTAGGAGCTGCTGTGGTGGGTGCCATTATAATGTTGATTGTTGGCATCATTGCTCTACGATGTCGAAAGAAGAGAAAGATCTCAGAGGAGACACAACCATTACTCATGGAGAGTGAGGATTATCAGCATGTGACATACCAGTCACATGTATAACCATGATCCAGTACCCATACTTAGAGTGAAACTTGACATGTTGTTGGGAATCTGTGACATATTCTCCTGATATCTTTCCCAAAGCTTGGTGCTCTGTGTGTGTCATGAATACTCTTTAAACCAGGTTCTTTTTATTGCAATTTTCAGTGTGAGAGGCTATATTAGAACTTTTACAGAACTTTTACACTTTTACACAAAGAAGATATACAGATTCTATGTAACTATATTGGATTCACAAACAACTTACAGTTACATTGGCTCACAAACAGAGAAAGAAAGGGGTTACATTTTTACTCAGTATTCACACTACATATTCATTCATCCATCAGCATGCATACAACACCATTCTTCCTCCAGCTGTCATCTGGAGAAGAACACCTCTTAGACCAGACCCTGCTTCCCTCCCAATGCACAGATCCAAAACTTCCATAACACCAAAACTTCTTTCCCTAAGAACTTGCCAAGGACCTGATCTCTGTTTTCCATACAGCAGAAACTGACTCCCTGCAAACATATCATGACTCTAAAACACACTCCTTCCTCTTCCCTTGAGAAAAGGAGGCCCGAATTGTACATAATCCTGCTTCCCTATAGCAGTTCTAAGATGCCATACACCATCTCCACAGAGCATGGAGAGTGAACAGCTCCACTGTCTGTCACAATTTGAGAATTGTTAGATTAAGTCTTTTATAGGAATATTCTACTGATGTTGTCTCAAAGTTGTAAATTATTGTCCAGTTGAAATTATCTTGGGTCTTCACCTCCTGACATAGATGTTTGTCTTCAGTTAATGAACCATTGTGTGCTGGGTTTGATTTGAAAGTGCATTATCTTTGACTAATGTAAACAGAGATCATTTCCTTTAGTATTTCTGGTCAGCAAAGGTTGACAGATGTAAACAAATGTAAACATTTATCTTATCATTGTCACGGTTGCTATCACACTTTACTTTTTCAGTTCTCATTAGCAACATTTAATTACATTCCAGCAAGCAGGTAGTTAGTCACTGCAGGCCTCAATCTTAGAATTGTTCTTCAAATTATTAGCTTTCATTCATTCACCTTTTAGCCAGTTCCATTCCATTCATACCCGCACATTTCAAATCCACATTTTCAAATCTGCACATTATATTTCTTGTGGCATGTGTTTGTCTATTAAAATTGGTTCAGGACGGCAGTTAAAGTAAATGGATATAGTAGAGAAACAGAAGGTGTGTGCTTGGGGGGGGGGGGGTAGGTGATATTTCTCACTTTCCTGCCCCATTGTCGACAAGCAAAATGCTGGGAAATCTTTGGTTCATGAAATATTTTCAATTCATCCCTATCTGGCATGGTCAATAGTAAGCCACTGTGGGAATTGCAGTTCAAAACATCTGGTTTGAATAAATGTTCTCCAATGCCTGGCTAGCAAATATTGACCCCACAGAAGAAAAAGACAGTGTCCTGAAATCCATTGTTACTTTCAAATAATTAGACTTACTGAACCAATTGAATTGACATATGTGTTGAGTTACCAAGTTACCACTGATTTAATTGGTCTAGAGTCCAGCAATAGGAGTTAGGTCAGATACAATATGAGTACCTGTTATTTAATATCTGCAAAAGCTGCTTTGGAATAGAGAGGATATACCGTAATTTTATTGAGAGAGTGATCAAACACAGCAACACCAATCCTATCCTTCCACCACATGAAATGGTTGATTTGGAAGCTTTGAAAAATCATCAGAGTCTCCTGTTGTGAGTCTATCATAATTTGTCAGTGCTTGCCCTTATTCTTTCAATAATCTAATGTGGTCATTGAAAATTAAAACCATTTCAAGGCAGATTTAAGTACATTTTAACCATTCTTTTGTATGTGGAGCTGGTTCAAGAAGCAGATTTCATTATACAGCAGCACTACACAACATCGTTAGACAATCAGCCTGATCCGCTTGCCATTGTTGTCATTTTTAAAAAACACACTGAGTAAAACACCAGACTTACTAGCTCAAGGTTAATTCCACCATTCTTTTCGGCAATTAGAGGAATCTTATTTTTTGTTCAATTCAAAGAAAGCCCATCGAATCATAAGATTTTTCTTATTTGCTGACTCAGCACTCAACATTTCATTCAATGTTTTAACTGTAGTTGAAACCCGCCAACATGATTTTGGCCAATGTCTTGAAAAGGTGGAATTAACTTTAGGACACTGTGGCAGCAGACATTGTATTTGGAGGGCATTAAGGAAAAAGACACAATGTCAGCTATTGGGGGCCAGCACAACCAAGGAATGTGCTTTCCCATCAGTCTTTGAAAGATAATGCATTACTGTAGAATGGCAGACCATCAAACAGCATCTCCCAAGTTTCTTTTCTCTCTTAAAATGGGCTGGGATTATATTTATGCTGTCTTTAGCCTTCTATGCCAAATAATGTTGGTACCTCACCAAACTATTGCTCCTATGACTACATAATTAAGCCATGATAACTAAAATAGCATTAATTCAACAGTGTGGATGCATCCTCGGATAGGATGTGGACAAAGATACCACAAGGTGACAATGGTTCAAGATGAACACATCTGACACAAAAGTGATCAATTTCAAGGATGATTCTATATCACAATGAATATTACAATATCTCAGTACAAGAAACATTTAGCCCACCTTGGGTTGAAAACATTTATCAAACTATGTAGACCAGTGTTTCCCAACTTTTGGGCCTCCAGGTGTTTTGGACTTGAACTCCCAGAACTCCCAGCCAGCTTACCAGCTGTTAGAAACTGTAGGAGCTGAAATCCAAAACACCTGGAGGCCCAAAGGTTGGGAGCCACTGGTACTGGTGTAGACCATTGTATATGAACAAGCATGTTTCCAGATGTACTGTGTGCCACTATTCATGCCTACACATGAGACACTGT
This sequence comes from Anolis sagrei ordinatus, assembly GCF_025583915.1. Lineage (NCBI taxonomy): Eukaryota > Metazoa > Chordata > Lepidosauria > Squamata > Anolidae > Anolis > Anolis sagrei. The sequence goes on along the minus strand of NW_026846588.1, from coordinate 265,436,991 downwards.
TATGTATTTTGAAATCTGCCTTTGTATTTTTATTTCTTAAGGGCAATTATACATGTTCACCCCTGTTATTGTCACACACTGAATAATCTACCAATAAACATATCTTATTCTGCCTTAAAAGGAAAAAAAAATGTTTGCCTCCATATGTCAAAGACTTTCTTGGAAAATTGATATTGACTGATGACTTGCATCAGTTAAATTGGATATCACAAAAGCTCAGGACTGAAATTTCCAGATTTAATACTGGGACAGAGCACCTGCTCCTTTAATGGTTAGCAGATATTTTTTCCAACAGGCTAGATGGCCATCTGTTGGGAGTGCTTTGATTGCGTTTTGAGTATGGTTGAACTGGATAGTCTTGGGGTTTCTTCCAACTCTATGATTCTATGATCTTGGGACAAGACAATGCAGCATAAAGCTCTGCCAGGAAGAACTATGCAACAACTTCTCCGTCATCCCTTAACTCTATGTATTGTCGAAGGCTTTCATGGCTGGAATCACTCGGTTCTTGTAGGTTTTTTCGGGCTATATGGCCATGTTCTAGAGGCATTTCTCCTGACGTTTCGCCTGCATCTATGGCAAGCATCCTCAGAGGTGAGGTTTCTTAACTCTGTTTTTTAGCTGCTGCATCCTGCCTATAGCAAGGGCATTTACTAGCTGGTGGAGAGCAAGGGATGTCAATGCAGAAGAGTTTCTGTTAACTATTAAAGAGAAAGGTCCAATATTCAAGCCTACTCAATGTAAGGTTGCATATTTTCACGACCCCAACAGTCAGGGCTTGGCATGTGCTGGGATTTGGTTCCAGCCTGCCCTCCCAAATACTAAAATCCATGGATACTCATGGCATTGTAAATTATGTCAAGATAAAATGGTGGTTCTTATATAAAATGACAAAATCAAGGTTTGCTTTGGGATTTTTAAAAATGTTTTAATGGACAGCTGAATGGGATGGTTGACAAGTAATTATTCCCAACAGTTGTTTACCCATAAAGGGGTTTCAGGACCTTTCAAAGTCCTATTTAGACCCTAAATGTGAAAGAGACCCCTGGAATACACATTTTCTTTCCCGATGGGGGATCATCTTACCCTTGACACCTACAGTTTTTCTCTACCTTGCCCAAGTCTCTTTCCTGCTATAAAATGGCAGAGTGAGGGCTGCACATGCAGGTTCTGTAATAATTTATTTTTATGGTTGTATTCAGTTATGCATTTATTTTAAAACACAGATACCCCTTCCCTACTGAAACATTCCAGTTGGATGCAGAGGATGTCTTTACTGCAAACAGTCTGGCAAGTGGTTTGCAAATTGCAACAACCTGGAAAAAATTCATTGCTTCATGAGCACTTTATTGAGAGCTTCTCTTCATGGTGATATATTTTCATAATGCTGCCGCTCTCTGCCAAGTGTGCCCCTGGCAAGTGCAGCAATCCATATGAAGTAAAACAGGTGGTTGCGGAACCTTTTAATCGGCAGGGCTGACCTGTGCACAGACTTTTTGTTGGCTTCCTGAGCTGTCAAGACATGGGCAGGATACAATCTAAGTGCAAACCATTCACATTTTCTGCACTGGTAATTTCAGTGGGGGGCAAGATCGCAGGAATTAACTGGAGGAGGCAATACATTACTGGCACAGGATTCAAGGACAAAATAAGCTAGTAAAATGTGGGCTGGGCAATGCTATTGTTCGGCAGATTTGTGTTTGGTTGACCAGCCAAATCCAAAGTGTGCTTACTAAAGGCTCCTTTTCATCCTGGAGAGAAAAAACTATTTCGGTGCCACTGGGTTCTGTTCTGGACCCAATGCTAGTCAAAATATTTATGAATTAATTGGATGATGGAATAGATGACAACTAAGATGACACCAAAACAGAAGGGGTAGTTAATATCCCCAGAAGATAGGATCAAAATTCAAAATGACATTAAGAGTGGGGCCAGAACAAAATGAATTTCTACAGGGAGAAATGACAGTGACAGACTCTGTATTTCTAGGCGCAAGGATTACTGAAGGCACAGACTGCAGCCAGGAAATCAGAAGATGTTTACTTCTTGGGAGGAGAGCAATTACCAATCTCAATAAATTAGTGAAAAGTAGAGACATCACACTGGCAAGCAAATCCACATAGTTAAAGCAATGGTATTCCCCACAGTAACCTATGGATTGAAGAACTGGACCATGAGGAAGAGTGAGTGAAGGAAGATAGAGGCTTTTGAATGGTGGTGTTGGAGGAAAATTCTGAGGGTACCTTGGACAGCAAGATGATCCAACCAGTCCATACTCCAGGAAATAAAGCCCAACTGCTCACGGAAGGGAAGGATATTAGAGGCAAAGATGAAGTACTTTGGCGACATAATGAGAAGACAGGAAAGCTTGGAGAAGATAATGATGCTAGGGAAAATGGAAGGAAAAAGGAAGAGGGGCCGACCAAGGGCATGATGGGTGTGACTGGCTTGATGTTGAAGGAGCCGGGGGTGACCATGGTCAATGTGGGCTGGTCGATGAGGTCACAAAGAGTCGGAAGTGACTGAACAAATAAACAACAAACAGGGAGAAATATAAGGTCATCCACTTAGGCAACAAAATACTAAATGTACAGATGTTAGATAGATGACCCCTGGCTCGACAATTTATATATATAAGCTTAGAGAGGGAGGGAGGGAGATGCATTTTGCAAATTAGCAGCCTTCCCCTGTTTTCTGTATTTTACTTTTCATTGACAAACTTGCACAGGCTGGGGATTTACATCACTTTGCTATTTTGCAAAGTGTTTGTAGCTGGGGGACTTCAAACCCATGCTACCAGCTGTGTGTGATAATGTCCCAAGAAACAGGTGGCAAAAAATGTGAAGTGTCCCCCCCCAAAACAGACAACTTTCCAATGCAGTCCTTCAGTCACCTGGCAACCACCTATACCTGGCCTAGAGTGCCCATTGTCAATCTCCTTTAAGAGAGGAAAGTGGAATATAATAATAATAGCAACAATCCAGACAGTTAGCCTTTGCTCGCTATTCTTCTTTGACATCTAGACACCCTCAGAAAGTATGGCTGGCAGAAGAAACTAGATTTCCAACCTGTTATGTTGAATCAGTTTACTGATTGTAGCAGCAGGGGTTTTGTGCTGCACTGGTGGACAAAATAATTGTTTCTAAGGTTTCTTTTTTTAAAAGAAAAGAAAAATACATCTTCTGTCCACTTCATTAAATAAGCATTCCCTCAGAGTCTTCTAAGGCTAAAGCAGTATGTTAAGAAGGATGGATGCAATGCTTGGTTAGATTCCATCTTCCCCACCAGTAATGATGAGTGTTCACAAATTAATAGTTTAATTGATGTTAACATGTTAAGGGAAACCTGGGTCAATTCAAAGATCTGGGCTTCTTCCCAGTTTACTCAAAGCATTAAAATTGCCTAAATCTAACTGTAAATCCTAACCAGAGGAGAGGCAATGAATCAAATACTGAATAGAAAGTCCACACTTATGTATGTCCCCATTGATTCAATTTGTCTACCCTAGTTGGAACTGAAGAAAGCCAGTTGTAAGTTCTAGCATGCTGTAATGCTTTGAGTGTTAAGACTATGGCTGTATCTATATGGAGCAGATTAATCCAGGGTATCTGTGTTCCAAAGCTGCCCTGAATCCAGTATTTACCTGGTGAATCTGGGGCTATATCTCCAGATGGTCTAGCCATCCCCTTGTCTCTGTATTGCTGCTGTTGCTCCTCAACATACACAACATTCAAGCTCCTGCCATTTTCCTCAACATTCAAGCTCCTGCCATTGTCTGTTGAGGTCTGCTAATATCATAAAGGGGTGCTTATGCTATCAGCAAGAAGAAGATAGAGTGCTCCCCTCCTTGCTGGTTACAAGAGAGTCCATTCTAATAGCAGATGACAGCAATGGCCAGGCATTTGCAGGGAGTTCAGGGAGCTCAGTGTCTGGTGGGAACCAGCAGTAGTGACATGGGGACAACCCATCCCCTTCCCTGATCAGTGCAGGTGATGGAGGCAGCTTCCATATGGATTGTAGAATTGGCTAAAATAAATCTGATCAAGTTGTCCAACCAGTCACAAATCCCTCATATACTCCAGAGTTTCCCAAAATATCCACCAACATTGCTTAAAGCAAAATCAAGAGTAGACAACATGAGATATATGCTAGAAATCATTATACATTGCATGTCCTGACAACTCTGGATTAAAGATAACTTCTGATTTTTAAAATGTGTATAGAGGAGACTATGGCTTTGGAGAGTTCAAATCCTCACACAGCTATGCAAACTCATTGAGTGAGCTTGAGTAAGTCACATACTCTCACACCCAGAAAAATCTGTTATAGGTTTGCCTTAGGTTGCCATAAATGTTCGGAAACTTCAGTTGGTCCAGAGAACTGCAGACAGGTTACTCAATGGGGCTGGCTACAAGCAGCAGACAACCCCACTGTTGCAGCAGCTCCATTGGCTGTCAGTCTATTTCTGGGCAAAATTCAAAGTTATGCCCTAGATGGTTCAGTCCCAGGCTATTTGGCTGACAACATCTTGTATGAACCTGCCCAGGCCCTGAGATCCTCTTCAGGAGAAGCCTACCTCCACCTCAAGCTCATTTAGTGGAAACCAGAAAGAACAGAGCCTTCCTTCTTGGTGGCTGCCCCATGAGTCTAGAACTCCTTGCCCAGGAAAAGCAGAATAGCCACTTTGGGTCTCCTTATGGAGAAAAAAGCAGGATAATAATAATAATAATAATAATAATAATAATAATAATCGGAGACTTCTCAAAGCACAGCAGACAAAGAATCAGTACAAGAAAACTGCACAACAAACCAGAGCTGACAGCTGGCACGAGCATTGCATGGACAGTTTCTTGACAAAATTGAAGGAAAAGTTGATAAGGAGAAGACTTGGTTATGGCTCACAAATGAAAGGAGACACGAGGCCTGATTCTTGCAGCCCAGGAGCAAGCCATCAGAACAAATGCAATTAAGGCCAGGATCGAAAAAATCAGCTGATGACCCAAAATGCAGATTGTGCAAGGAAGGTCATGAAACCATTGATCATATCCTCAGCTGCTGTAAGAAAATTGCACAGATGGACTACAAACAAAGGCACAACTCTATGGCCCAAATGATTCATTGGAACTTACATCACAAGTACCACCTGTCAGGAGTAAAGAACTGGTGGGATCATAAACCTGCAATGGTAGTGGAAAACAAACACGCAAAAATACTGTGGGACTTTTGAATCCAGACTGACAAAGTTTTGGAACACAATACACCGGACATCATGATTGTGGAAAAGAAAAAAGTTTGGATTATTGATGTTGCCATACCAGGTGACAGTCGCATTGACAAAAAAACAACAGGAAAAACTCAGCCATTATCAAGACCTTGAGTTTTGGAATTGTAGTTCACCTACATTGAACTTCAAAGGCTCTTGCTTACACCAGTACAGGTGGTCCCAGTGGTCATCAGCACACTGGGTGGTGTGCCAAAAGATCTCAACCAGTATTTGGAAACAATAAACATTGACAAATCACGATCTGTCAACTGCAAAAGGCCACCATACTTGGATCTGCGTGTATCATTCAAAAATATATCACACAGTCCTAAACGCCTGGAAGGTGTTCGACTTGTGATTTTGTGATATGAAATCCAGCATATATATCTCGTTTGCTGTGTCATACTGTGCTTTGTGTCAGTAAAATGACAATCATTCAGAAATTACTTGAAGGTGCAAAACAACTATAAACAACAACTGAGGTGGGAGAGCATGGCAGGATGCAAAAGGTGATGCCCAGGTTTGAGTGAGTGGTTGAGTGTGTCTCATAAGCTGAGAAGAAAGCTCGATAGAAACTTGGCATAGCTTTTTAAAGTACATTTTCAGTTCTTTTTAAAAATCAGTGCATCCTTCCTTTTGACTGACTCCAGGCAGCTTGCAATCAAAACAATTTCACAGTTAAAATAATTAAGACCAATCCCATGAAATTGCAAAACACAGCACAGCAGGTAAAGCCGCATAAAAGAAGGAAGTCGAAAGAATTAAATGCTATTAAAAGGCAGGGCAAAGAAAATTGCTTTAACTTGGCATCTAAAAAGAAATTAAAGTAGGCAGCTGCTTGATGTGTTGGGAAACAGGGCCAGAGCCGGTTCAAGGCATCCCTGGGCAGTAGGGTTGCCAGACTAAAAATGAGAAAGGGCTCCTGTACCTTTAATGGATGTGTAGTTTTCTAAGAAATAGTTTTCTAAGATCTACAGAGACCAAATTTCATTCACTGGACCAAATTTGGCACAAATACCTGATATGCCTAATTTGAAAACTAGTCGGGTTGGGGGAACGAGATTTTGTCATTTGGGAGTTGTAGTTGCTGTGATGTATAGTTCACCTACAATCAAAGAGCATTCTGAACTACACCAACAATGGAATTGAACCAATTCCAAATGGAATTGAACTTGGCACACAGAACTCCCATAACCAACAGAAAATACTGGAGGGGTTTGGTGAGCACTGATCTTGAGTTTTGGAATTGTAGTTCACCTAAAATCCAGAGAGCACTGTGGACTCAAATGGTGATGGATCTGGACCAAACTTGGCGCGAGTACTCAATATGCCCAAATGTGAACACTGGTGGAGTTTGCGGAAAACAGACCTTTACATTTGGGAGTTATAGTTGCTGGGATTTATAGTTCACCTACAATCAAAGAGCATTCCAAACCCCACCAACGATAGAATTAGGCCAAACTTCCCACACAGAACCCCCATGACCAACAGAAAATACTATGTTTGCTGGTGGTCTTTGATGACCTCTCTGACACCCCCTCATGACCCCCCAGTGGTCCCGACCCCCAAGTAAAGAAACACTGGTGTAGATGCAATCTAAGTGACTACAACGAATCATCCCTAGATCTCAGGCTTTGACCCCGAAGCATGACTTGGCAATGCTAGTGGCCAATTGCTAGACCCCATGAGCTAAGATTTCTTCAATACCTTTGCCCTGCTCTGACACAGCCTTGCTGTCCATGACTGTCTTTTCCCAAGCTAGTGCAGGGGCTTCTGTGCTTCTCTCTACTGTGTCTTTGTTTCCTTCCATCTCGAGTGGCTTCTTCCCAGGAGTTCCCATGGTGTGCTGCCCAGCATCCCTAATCACATCCACTGCATTGTGAGTGCAAACAAGGACACATTCTCTGCAAAGGGTGACAGGCCTTAGGGATTATTCGGGGGAAGACAGGAGATCCAGTTCTCCCCATTTGGATCATGTATCCTAATCTGGCAAGGGAGATCTGCTTCCTCTGAATGTAATATATGTCCCTCTTCCTCTGTAAGCACGTGAGAAGAATAAATTGGTCAAAGGACGAAGGATTTCCATCTTTCCAAGCACAACATCCACGGAAGCACAACATCCACGGCAAATATACACCCTGCGATGGATGGAGGGAGAAGATGGATAGCTGTGTGGTAAGGAGAGCACTCTCATTGTCTGAGCCAAGTCCTGTGCCCAAAGAGAGGAGGAGGGGAAGGGCAGATGGGGATCGGAAGACTGCTGCAATGACCTTGCAGTGACAGAATTTTAATGTGCGGTTGATGCGACGGAAGCAATGCAGCAGCCTGCCTTTCTCTCCCTTTGCTTTCCCCTCTTCTACCAGCACTCCTCTGAATATCAGACAATTACATAACACTGCTTTTTGGGCATTCACACTTGCCCTTACCTGGGTTCAACAAACTGTTCTAACCGGAGATGTATTTATCAAACTGTCAGTTTGGCCCACACTCAGGGCAAGCAGCCTTTCTTCCCCATCTCTAGCAGTGAAGATTTCTTTTCATTAAGAGGCAATAGCATTTGGGAGCAAAATTCAAAGCAGGACAAACCACTGTTGGGGACTAGACTTTTCTCTCGTCCAAATTTAGTCATTCCACAGGTGTATATATAGGTGCTTAAGAAGCACACCTGGATGCCCATTTGGCCCCCACTGAAGGCATTTTATCTATACCAGTGTACAATGCCTGATGTGGGACTGATGGTTATGTATAAGAAAGTGCAACCAGGTGTGCTTTGTGTATATATTCAGGCATACAGGTTGAGCATTCCTTATCTGGAAAAAGGCAAATAAAAAAAATACATCCAAGTTGCTCACATGGATGGCTGAGATAGTAACACCTTTCTGATAGTTCAATGTATGCAGAATTTGTTTCATGCACAAAATAACTTAAGTATTGTATGAAATTCTCTTCAGGATATACACGTAAGTTATATATGGAAAAGAAATACATTTAATGTTTCAATTTGGGTCCCATCACCAAAATATCTCATTATGCATGCATGTGCAAATACAGGTATTCCAAAATTGGGAAAACTCCCAAATCCAAATAATTTTTGGTTCCAAGCATTTTGGATAAGGGATAACTCAATATATATTTTGTAGTTGTTTATTCATTTAGTCACTTCCAACTCTTAGTGACCTCATGGACCAGCCCACACCAGAGCTCCCTGTCGGCCATCACCACCCCCAGCTCCTTCAGAGTCAAGCCAGTCACTTCAAGGATGCCATCCACCCATCTTGCCCTTGGTCGGCCCCTCTTCCCTTTTCCTTACATTTTCCCCAGCATCATTGTCTTCTCTAAGCTTTCCTGTCTTCTCATGATGTGGCCAAAGAACTTCATCTTTGCCTCTAATATCCTTCCCTCAAATGAGCAGTCGGGATTTATTTCCTGGAATATGGACTCAATATGTTTTGGGAAACTACGTATTTGTGCATCAAGTATGTTTCATTATATGCCAGTTCCAGCTATGGAGACACATACCTTTATTATTAGGCTTGTGCATTTTGGCTGAACTTCAGTCATTTTGTGCTGGTTGGATTCCGGTGGACTCCCGTATCTGTTTTCACTCACCTCCTGAAAACAGGCAGGTAGCCGGATAGCCGTTTTCGGTCTGCAGCCGAAAAATGTGGCTAGATCCAGCCCCCTGGCAGCAATGGAGAACTTACATGGCTCTTCCTTCCATTCCTAGGACCCTTTCCCCCTTTCCCTTCAAGGGAGCCTGGGTTTCAGTTAAGGGACCAAACTCAACTTGCGTAAGATACATCATGGCATTCTTCAATTCCAATTGGCCCAATAGGCAGGGCTCACAGGCAAACTCTGTGCAAGCAGCATGCAGCGACCTCTTTGTGTGCCTCATGATGCCGAATAGAAGAGGAGGAGCTGTGATTGGTTGCTACATGGTCCCATTACAGATGGAAAAACATGATGGTCGGGCTCTTGCCATTACGCCCATCCAAACAAGCCATTCTGACAGAAGGGAACTGACCACTCTGAATCCATGCACAAGCCTATTTATTATAGCATCCCCTCCCATATGTCTCAGATGAAATCTTGGACATGTGTGGGAAAGCAATGTAAGTGTAACCATGCACATTTGATAATGCTATATAAATTGGGCCCTACTCTAGTAAATGTAGCATATACATTACACACACACACACACACACACACGACACTAAAGTTTTCTGGCTGAGAAATCCAAATGCCCCCCCTCTCAACTGCAAATCCACCCATTTAAAAGTGGAAGGAGAGCTATAATTCTGTAGTTTGAAAGGGTCCAGGGGTTCAAATCACATTCTCTAGTCTCTGCTGTTTCTTAAGCAAATAAAAGTCTTCTCTTCCTTTCCTTTTCATCTTCAGCAGATCTGTAAATATTTAACATCCTCCTGTACCTGTCTTGACTCCTGGACTCTTCTGCCTCTCCCTCCATCTCTTGATGAATGTGTTATGACACCATTTACCTACAGCTCCATCGCTTCTCTCCTCTACAGGAATAATACAAATTGCTGGGCAAAAGGTGTCAATTTAAGACAAGAAGTAGAAAGGGATTATTATTTTTTAGCAGCAGGAATACAGGCATGTAATTGCATTTTATTTTCCTTATTGGCAAAGTCTGCAAAGCTTTGACTGGTTCTGTGCACAGTATTCACTGCTGAACAGGTTGTGGAAAACTGCCATTTTTGAATCCGGTATTTGTGTGTGAGTGTATGAGAGTGCATGTGGAAGCAGAGATATTTTTATTATTCTATTTCTAAAATATCATGTTTCTGACACAAAACCAGGCCTGGGAAATGATATTTAAATGTGAAATAATTCCCCCTTCAAGGGTTTTGGGCTTGCATTTTGCTATTTTGTATGCCTTTTTCATCATAGGGAGCATTCAAGAAAAGCATACAGTTGACTGAAGATCACGGAGTGGCAAAATCAACATCAAGTGGTCTACTCCTGAAATATGTGATTAATGCAATTGATATTTTTCTGATTAGAATTTGAGTTGTGTTTTGGGGGTCTACCTCCTTGGATCAAGGCCATTCCCTGACTCCAATATTTGCCTCAAATAGGCCCCATGGGGGCAAACTCAAAAAATCATAGAATTAGAAGAGACCACAAGAGTCATCCAGTCCAACTCTATTCTGCCCTGCAGGAAAAGTCATAGAATCATAGAGTTGGAAGAGACCTCATGGGCCATCCAGTCCAACCCCCTGCCAAGAAGCAAGAAAAACGCATTCAAAGCACCCCCAACAGATGGCCATCCAGCCTGTTTAAAAGCTCCCAAAGAAGGAGCCTCCACCACACACCAGGCAGAGTTCCACTGCTGAATGTCTCTCACAGTCAGGAAGTTCTTCCTAATGTTCAGGTGGAATCTCCTTTCCTGTAGTTTGAAGCCATTATTCCACGTCCTAGTCTCCAGGGCAACAGAAAACAAGCTTGCTTTCCCCTTTCTATGACTTCCCCTTACATATTTAGACATGGCTATCATGCTCTCAGCGTTTTCTTCTGTAAGTTAAACATGCCGAGCTCTTCAACCCACTCCTCATAGGACCTCTTCTCCAGACCCTTGATCACTTTAGTCACCCTCCTCAGGGCACATTCCAGCTTGTCAAGGGATCCAGTAAGGGAACAAGGGGTGGGGGTGGGGGGGGGGAGGTAAAATGAATTGGATTAAAACAAGTTAAAATGTAAGAATTCTAATGACAGTGGGGGCAGATGAATATGGAGACCTGGAAGTGATCAAGATCAACACATTATGGTATCAATATCCCTGAGAAGAAGAGCCAGAACTACCAACAATGCCTCCAATACCTTCATCATGTGAGCAAGCAGGAATTATAATTCTTTACTAACAGAAGGTCAAAACATCTTCTGAGGATCTCCTGGTCTTCCCTAGTTGGACATTAAGGGGCACATGATGTAGGACAAAGGCAGCCTATGGGTCCAATTCAAAGGGTGAAGTTAGGAAGGTGGCTAGAATGGGAGGGTGATGGTTGTGACTGTGACTACATGTTCCACCCCTTTTCCCAAAAGGCCTATGCTCTAACCTTGATCTCGAAAGGCCCCAAGTGAAGGTGGGTTTCACCCATTCCATTGAACACACTGCCACATGTGCCTGGGAAATCCTCAGAGGACCATTCTGAATCCTTCCCATTTTAAGTATTTTTTTTCCACAACAGTTCTGTCCAAAGCCTCAATATTTCAAAGCTGCTTTATTTGTGTGCCAGGATAGGGCAGAATTTGACTTCCAATGTATTTCTCTCCCAATCTGATCAGTCGAGTGCTCATTCAACCGATGCCATTTTCTGCGATCTGAAGCATTTTGGTGGAGAAAGTTCAAGAGTTCCATGCGCTGATCTTAGAAATCAGCCCTATAAGCAACTGTGCGCATCTCCCTCTAATTGCCTTCTGCTACTTCAAGCTCTGCATGGACAAATTGTCAGTTTCTAAGACATTTGGGTTTTTTGCATATCCAGGTAGAGTGTATTTCACATAATTCTTCTCCTTTCTAGAATTTTTAAATAATTATAAATTACTTAAGAAAATATGCTAGTCTTTGGTATGAGCCATCCAGCTAATGCTGGAGTCTTTGTTTCTTTTGTTTTCAGAAAATTGCACTCAGGTCTTCCGAACAGTGCCTGTAAAGGCCTGGAGCTCTTCAGCTGAAGGATTCTTTATTGTATTCAAACCTTGTCCCATAAGGGTTGCTACTGTTGCTCAGTTTGTGGAGCGCTTTGGAAATTCCGCTGGGTCCGCAGCAAAAAACGCCAACAGTCTTCCTGCAGAAATCAAAAACAGGTTCACCAAACTCATCTAGCCAAGCCCAAGACAGTTTGTTGACCACATAGTGTGCCTCACTCTTTCATTCTACACCAAAGAGTTTGCTTATTTATTTATTTACTCTATTTGTACCCAGTCTTTCTCTACCCCAGTGTTTCTCAACCTTCCTAATACTGCGACCCCTTAATATTTATTTACTGCATTTCTATACTGCTTTTCCTCAGGGGGACTCAAAGTGGTGTACAGCATAATAACTGGCAAAAATTCAATGCCTCACATATGCATAAAAACAATACATTACATATCAAAAACAATAACATATAATTATATGCGCCACCGGGATTGTGGCGCAGCTGGCCGAGTGTCAGCTACATTAAGATCACTCTGATCAAAAGGTCATGAGTTCGAAGCCAGCCCGGGTTGGAGTGGGTTTCCAACCAATTGTGTAGCCTGTTGTTGACCTTTGCAACCCGAAAGACAGTTGCATCTGTCAAGTAGGAAAATAAGGGACCACCTTAAAGTGTGGGGAGGCTAAATTAACTAATTTATGAGGCCATAAAAATTAGCAAAAGCATGCGGGGAATGCGGAAGTGCTTCATCAGTGTCGCAGATGGACGATGAAAGCGACAGCTCCCCTGGCGGCCAGAAAAAGTTAAATAGCCTCTGTCTATGTCTGTATATGTTGTATGTCAAATTGGCATTGAATGTTTGTCATATATGTGTACACTGTAATCCGCCCCGAGTACCTTGCGGGGTGAGGAGGGCGGAATATAAAAGCTGTAAATAAATAAATAATAAATAATAAATTTAAATTAAAATCATTAAAATGGTCAAACATGATTGTTTGCCAGTTTGTGTAGTTTTCAATTACCAATCTTGTAGACTGTGCAATTATAATGAAAGTTTGTGATGAGGACCAGAGCCATCAAGGCTGCCCAAAACAATAAGTAAGGAGTTGATGGAAAAGCCTCAGTTTAGTAGTCCTCACACATCAACAGATGTTACAGGTGCCATGCAGCAAGGAGTCACGCATTGGGGGCCATGGGGGCTCCCTGCACAGATGTTGCTGGTGCTGGGTAACTCCCTGCCCAGATGTAGCTGCTGCTGGGCGGCGAGGAGGCTTGGGCCCTTAAAGGAGCCAGGCAGTGGGGGCCATGGGGGCTCACTGCAGAGATGTTGCTGGTGCTGGGCAGCTCCCTGCTCAGATGTAGCTGCTCAATACAGTTCCTTAATACAGTTCCTTAACGG
>NW_026846588.1:265301194-265419926 GCF_025583915.1 Anolis sagrei ordinatus | reverse complement strand
AAGTAAGTAAGTAAGGTGACCCCCAACCATAACATTATTTTTGTTGCTACTTCATAACTGTCATTTTGCTAGTGTTATGAATTGTTACGTAAATATCTGATACGCAGGATGTATTTTCATTCTCCGGACCAAATTGGACACAAATACTCCATACACCCAGTTGGTGCAGTTGTTTTTGTCATTTGTGAGTTGTAATTGTTGGGATTTATAGTTCACCTACAATCAAAGAGCATTCTGAACTCCACCAATGATGGAATTGAACCAATCTTGGCACACAGAACTCCCATGATCAACAAAAAATACTGGAAAGGTTTGGTAGTCCCTGACCTTGACTTTTGGAGTTGTAGTTCACTTATACCCAATAAGCACTGTGGACTCAAACAATGATAGATCTGGACCAAACTTGGCATGAATACTCAATATGCCCAAATGTGAACTTTGGTGGAGTTTAGGGAAAATAGACCTTGACATTTGGGAGATGTATTTACTGGGATTTATAGTTAACCAATAATCTAAGAGCATTCTGAACCCCACCATCGATAGAATTGGGCCAATCTTCCCACACAGAACCCCCATGACCAACAGAAAATACTGCGTTTTCTGATGGTTTTTGGTGACCCCACTGACACCCCTTCGTGACCCCCCAAGGTTTCCAACTTCCAGGTTGAAAAATGTTGCTCTACCCTGAAGGGGACTCAGTTGGCTTTACATATGGCAACTATTCAATGCCTTTGAACAACAAACAGTTAAAATACATTAAGCTAAAGATTTAAAAATGAAAATTAAATGCACATTAAAACATATAAAACATTGCAATCAATATCAAAACTCAAAGTTTACATGTTCTTTCTGAACTTTTCAGATAAACTCATTTCTGTCTTGTACAAGGAAAAGTGTTTTTGAGAATCTGGCCAGAATTTCCATCTCTCAAGACTGCTTCAGAAAGGTAGACATTTGCAAGTATGGTTTAGAGCAGTGGTTGTCAACCTGCAGGTCCCCAGATGTTTTAGCCTTCAACTCACAGAAATCATAACAGCTGGTAAACTGGCTGGGATTTCTGGGAGTTGTAGGCCAGAACACCTGAGGACCCACAGGTTGAGAACCACTGGTTTAGAAAAATAAAATCACAGATATCTTACAGAAATATGACTTGCTAGAACACAAACAATGGACAAATATGCACAAACTAGCTTTGGTCAACTGGAGGAAACTTAGACAAAGGGGAGACTGGGCAAATACATGTACACAAGATGGAACATGCAAAAGAATTTTGGAAGAAAAGAAAGGAAGTAGTGCAATCTAATATAACAAAAAATAAAACTGCAGATAGGCGTCAAATATAGACAGTCTCTGAGTTACAACTGTTCGACTTACAAACAACTCACAGTTAAGAACTGGGTGAGACAAGGAAGAGATAGAAATCTACCCCTCTGATGAGAAATTCACACCTGAATCATCATGAAGAAAAGGTGTCTTCAATGAAGCTTTACCACTAATCTTTTTTTCCACAACAAGCCATTTTTTTCAAAATGCAATTCTCACTGAAAGTGAGATGAAATCTTCTGAACAGGGCCACAGAGAGCAAAATAAGCAGCACAGGTGTGTTAACGCTTCCCTATGCTATCCAAAGCTAGCTATGTCCCCAGCAACAGCAAGAGCATCCCTATGGGCAGCTAAAACAGGAAATCCTAATTGGATGCCCCCCCCCCCCCACGAGGGTCTTCCTCCAGGGGCAAGCCAAGAATGGGAAACTTAGAAGTCCCTGAACAGATTTAGAAGTGGAGTGGGCAGATCAAAAGACAACCTGGCAAAATGGCACTACCTAAAAGAATCCCCCGCCTTGTGTGGCTGTGGAGCAAAACAGACAACTCTGCATCTGTATGCTTGTCCACTATGCCCTGCCTCATGTACAGAGGAAGAATTGTTGGAGGCTACAGACAATGTCATTGTTGTTGTCCGTTTTTGGTCAAAAGATATTTAGCCGCTTGTGCTCCTTCTATTTTTATCAGTTTTATACTAATTTATGCAATGCTTTTGATACGAAATAAAGCTAGATAGATACATAAAAATATACGTGTTCCAACTTACAAACAAATTCAAATTAAGAACAAACCTGAGGATATGCCTTTTAAAAGGACCTTTTACTTACACTTTTTTTAAAAAAAATCTTGTGGGCCCAAAATGAACCAGGGATTCCAAAAACATAATCAAAATGCCCACTCGGGGGAAGTTGGGAAGCATTATGGAACATGATGTGTTTTTTTTTATTTTTTCAGCAGGAAGGTGCCATTCTCAAAGACCATAGAATCGTAGAGTTGGAAGAGACCTTGTGGGCCATCCAGTCCAACCCCATTCTGCCAAGAAGCAGGAAAATTGCATTCAAAGCACCCCTGACAGATGGCTATCCAGCCTGAGCCTCCACCACACTCTGGGGCAAAGAGGGCAGAGAGTTCCACTGCTGAACAGCTCTCACAGTTAGGAAGTTCTTCCTAATGTTCAAGTGGAATCTCCTTTCCTGTTGTTTAAAGCCATTGTTTTGCGGATGTAGACACTATACTTCAGATCTGCTGTGCCTAGCCCAGTTCTCCTAAACACCTCTCCACTGAGGGGAATTTCTTTGAACCCCTGATCATTTTGCTTGCCCTTTCCTGCCCTTCCTCATCTCTACAATATCCTTTTTGGAAATCTGGTGACTACTAGAACTATGCCAATGAATCCAAGTATGGGTGGATCACAGATGGAGGTTTTACAGTACTGCCAGCTTTATTTTCAAATCTTTTCCATCCTCCACTTCTTTGGTCCCTCTCCATTTCCAAATATGCCTCACAGCTGGCACAAACTGGGTCAATGTTGTCCTCAAACTAGCTATCATGGCCTTTCTTAGTAGTCCATGAAAATCTCTTTTCTGGTCAGTCGCTTCCAACAGAAGCTCTGTAGTTTTGGAAATGAAGAACCAGATGGCTTCACACTTAGAAAACTTGGCCACAGAAAATCCTACTGGCCTGATGGCATAGTATATGGGTTAGCTGGCATGTGTCCACCTTCATCAGGAGCTAAGCTTCCAGCATCCCTTTGAGTGACTGTAATTAGTTTAATTGGTCTAATGCCTGAAGAAGGCGACTCAAGATTGACAGGGCCCACCACTGGTCTCACACTCATGATCTCCTGTGGGAAAGTCACAATTAGAAAGCTTTTCAAAGCTGCCAGGCTTGCTTCATACCGAAAGGTGTGATGCCAGATGTTCTCAACACTTCCCAGTCATTTCTGTCATTCTGACAAAAGGACCCACAACCATCAATACACTTGTTTAAGAATCAGTTCAACCCACTCATGCTCATGGCTGAATTATAGCTCAGGGTTTTTGGTTATGTTTCTCCCATTTCTTTTAATTGCTGATACTTCTTTCTGTTTTTAAATCAAAAGTTTTGATATGGCTATAAATCTTGGCTGCAGTTACACAGTTATGTAGTTATAACTGATTTGTATGTGCAAGACCTCTACATTTTCAATAGCATAAGCTATTGTAAGGACAGTAAAATTTCCCTAAGATCAGCTACTTAGTTATGTATATATTGCACTTAGTTGAGGAGTCTGTAGGTCCTCCAGTATGACTCTCAGTATAGTGAACCCTAGAGTCATATAGGTGGACCTAGAGCAGTGGTTCTCAACCTTCACAGGGAGGAGCGAGCAAGCTTGTTTTCTGCTTCCCTGGAGACTAGGACACGGAACAATGGCTTCAAACTGCAAGAAAGGAGATAACATTTGAACATGAGGAAGAACTTCCTGATTGTGAGAGGTGTTCAGCAGTGGAACTCTCTGCCCCGGAGTGTGGTGGAGGCTCCTTCTTTGGAGGCTTTTAAACAGAGGCTGGATGGCCATCTGTCAGGGGTGATTTGAATGCAATATTCCTGCTTCTTGGCAGGGGGTTGGACTGGATGGCCCATGAGGTCTCTTCCAACTCTATGATTCTACGATTCCTAATGCCACGACCTCTTAATGCAGTTTCTCATTTTGTGGTGACCCCCAACTATAAAATTATTTTCGTTGCTACTTCATAACCCTAATTTTACTATATGACTCGTAATGTAAATATCTGATATGCAGGATGTATTTTCATTCACTAGACCAAATTTGGCACAAATATCTGATACGCCCAAATTTGATTTTGTCGTTTTGTCATTTTGGAGTTGTAGTTTTGGGGATTTATACTTCACCTACGATCAAAGAGCATTCTGAACTCCACCAACGATGGAAATGAACCAATTTTGGCACAAAGAACTCCCATGACCAACAAATATACTGGAAGGGTTTGGTGGGCATTGACCTTGAGTTTTGGAGTTGTAGTTCACCTACATCTGGAGAACACTGTGGACTCAAACAATAGATCTGAACCAAACTTGGCATGAATAACAACCCAATGTTAGGTGTCCTTCACTAAAAAAAATGATTTGGGAGTTGTAGTTGCTGGGATTTATAGTTCACCTACAATCAAAGAACATTCTGAACCTCACCAACGATAGAATTGGGCCAAATTTCCCACAAGAACCCCGTGACCAACAGAAAATACTGTGTTTTCTGATGGTCTTTGGTGACCCCTCTGACATCCCTCACCCCCCCCCCCCCCCAGGTTTAGAAACAATGACCTAGAGACTTCTAAAGAGCTTTTCTCTCTCAGGTTAAAAACGTCCAATTAAACATTGTTTTTTCTGCTTTTCTGGGGTCCTAAACCCCTAATCCGAACCAATGTGGGCCAAGTGTACTTCAATTTATTTTAAAATATTTTATTTTGCACTGAAAAGGGAGAAATGAGTGGCAGAATATCCTCACTGTGCCACAGAAAGCTGACTATCTGTTGGGAGTCAAACTCCAGGTGGGGAAAATGGAATGGAGTATCCAGGAAAAGGGTACGACTGGGTGGCTGTGACATTGTGTTGCAGAACTTTTGTGTACAATTTCTGTTAGGGGCGTCAGCTTCCAAGACAGAGCACATTATTATTGCTATGAATCTCTTATCATGACTGTATACAAAACATTTGCTGTTTCTCATGCCTGGTTCCTTCACCCATCTCCAAGTTTGTGGACTGCTGCAGCCGATCAGGACTCCAGAGGTGGCACATAAAAAGCAGGAAAGTGGGGACAGGAAGCAATGAGAAGTAGAAATCTTGCCTCCTGTTGCATCAACTTCCCAAATCCTGGGAGATGCACATAAAGAATACGCCGTTTTGGAGTTCTTAGTCATTTTGCATTTCCTGCCACCTTCAAAACACTGATCATTACTTTCCACAAAAAAAAAGTTACAACATTCTAGCAGAATCTATCAACTTGTTTGCAATGGAATGGGGAAGGAAAGAGGGGAAGGAGTAACCCACATCTCACATGGCAGGCACATGCTACATTGTCACCAGTAGATGGCGGCCTTTTGTTCACCATAGTTAAAGGAAAGGAGCCTCAAATGGGTGAAACAGGCGCTTGTCTGGGAAAGGGATGCCACATTAAAGTAAGTACGTCTTGCTTTTGCAAGTTTGTGATTATTTGGGATGCTGCAGATTCATGAAACTCTCCTTGCTGACATTTGCCCTGTTCCCCATGGGACCTAGGACTTTCTAAAAAGAGCATATTCATGAAATATATCTGCAAAAGTGAAACCTGCAAATGTGGAGAGCCATCTGTACTCATCCATAGGTAAAGGTAAAGGTTTTCCCCTGACATTAAGTCAAGTCGTGTCTGACTCTGGGGGTTGGTGCTCATCTCTATTTCTAAGCTGAAGAGCCGGCGTTGTTCGTAGACACCTCCAAGGTCATGTGGCCAGCAAGACTGCATGGAGTGCCRTTACCTTCCCATCAGAATGRTACCTATTGATTTACTCATATTTGCATGTTTTCAAACTGTTATGTTGGCAGAAGCTGGGGCTAACAGCTCAGCTCACCTCACCTCMCTGGATTTGAACCGCCAACCTTTTGGTCAGCAAGTTCAGCAGTTCAKCGGTTTAACCTACTGCGCCACAAAGGACTCCGTACTYATCTATAACCATTATGTATGCCCAGTATCTACTCAATTACAATTCTGACTCTCATCATAATTGTAGTCCTATCTTCACCTACTTTCCCAGGTATCAACTGCCTGGAGAAAGAATCAGAATTTATTTATTTATCGTACCAGAAGCGAAAAAAAGGTACAGTTGTAATGCATTTTAAAGAAACAAAGTTTTACATGTGGCATTATATTAAATGTCCTTTGTCCAGCAGCTGGCCACTTGGAGTGCCTCTCGTGTTGCTATAAGGAGGTCCTCCATTGTGCATGTGGCAGGGCTCAGACTGCATTGTAAGAGGTGGTCTGTGGTTTGCTCTTCTCCACACTCACATGTCATGGACTCAATTTCCTGGCTCATCTGTGCCCAAATTTGACCAAAATGACATTCACCCATTTACTTCTGATTACTTCAGCAACCACACCCAGAAGTAATCAAAAGAACATGGATGAATGACATTTTGATCAAGTTTGGGCACAGATGGGCCAGGAGATGTTACTTAGTTAACAAAGATCATTAAACATACTTAACTAAGGAGCTGACATAGAATACTGGCCATTAATTTTCCCCAAATCAATTAGAAGAAGTGTTTCAAAATGACACATGCATAAACACAACCCTGAGATACATCGCAAGCAAAGCACTTGGAAGAATGAGTGGAATAAGAAGCTACCTATTATGAAAATATGCAAAGCTTATTCCCTCCCACCCACTGCCTAGTTGCCTGGAAGATGAACCATTCAGATTATGGGAGGTGACAGATCTTTTGTTCAAACCCCCGTTCCTCTGATGCAACATATTAGATAACACCAGACATCAGGTGTTTTGGCATTAAATGATAGCATTAAGCCAAGAGTCATTTCCATACAAATGTGGTTTATTAAACTCACCCTGCTCCCATCCCTCAAAGGCTGCAAGGTAAACTGGGCTGGGAATCTTACTTACTGTCTGTTGCACTTGGCGATTTCATTAAATAGAAGTTTCCAGCGAGGCCGCCCAATGCAAAGACGGCGGTTCAGCACGTGGTATTTCTCTCCAATTATCTTCTGCAAGAAACAAGAGATATTACCTCCAGTGTGCCTTGCCAACTGCTGCAAATCAAGCACTCAACATTTTGAGTTTGTCAGTCTTATGCATATACTGCATGTCTTGGGGTATTGTTGTACTTGCCTGTGTTTAGTCCAGTGAGGTGTGTATTTGTACTTCTATGCAGGGCCAGCCCTACTATTAGACAGAAAGAGGAATCTGCCCAAGCAGCAGATGCAAGGTAGCAACTTGAATGAGAGTTATGTGCTACTCAGTCTGCCTTGTGCTTGGGATCAGTTAAGGATGCCAAACTACTGCCAATATTAAAAGAAAGGTTCAGTCGCTAGTCAAGTCAGCTACTTTAAATAGAAGGGTGGCGAATTTGCTCTCCCTCTTGCAAAAGAAGATATTTGGGGTCTGCCTACGACTTCTGCAATGAAGAGCAATGGTTGGTATCAGCCCTTGATACCCTTGACTACTGTGACGGCATCAACCAGACAGGACCAAGAACAAGAGTTGCCTTTTAAAAAAACAAACAAAAGTCATTGAGACCCAGGTCTCAAAAATCAGGAGCTGGTTGAGTCTAGGGCAGAGGTCCTCAAACTAAGGTCTGAGGGCCAGATACAGCCCTTCAAGATCATTTACCCAGCCCTCACTCAAGGTCAACCTAAGTCTGAAATGGCTTGAAAGCACGCAACAACAACAACAACAATCCTATCTCATCAGCCAAAAGCAGGCTCACATTTCCCATTGAAATACTAGTAAGTTTGCTAAAATTGTTCTTCATTTTAATTATTGTATTGTTTTGAAGCCTTTTTTTTTTTTGCACTGCAAGTAAAGTATGTGCCTTGTGCATAGGAATTCATTCATGGTTTTTTTTTTTTTTCAAATTATAGTCCGGCCCTGCAACAGTTTGAGGGACTGCGACCTGGCCCTCTATTTAAAAAGTTTGAGGACCCCTGGTCTACGGTTTCTCTACGATACAATACAGGACACTTAAAACAGCATATATACTTTACATATTAATGTATAAGTTTAGAAATTTAAGTTCAAAAATTTACCCAAATATCTATATTGACTTATCTATAGGACATTGTCAATACTGTACCTTTCCTCTAACCAAAAATAAATACTGTTTAGTCTATGCAAGGAGAACCTACAAGAAACATAGATTCCTCTCTACTCTTTCTCTGCTATTGTAAACTTCTGGCCTTTTTGTTGTGAACCGCTGTGAATCGCCTTCGGGCTGAGAATATAAGTAAAGTAAAGTAAATAAATAAATAAATAAATTTTTGAATGCCTGGGTGGGAAAATGGCAATGGTGGTGAGGGTTCTTTGGAGCTTCCTCCCAAAGAAGTGCTGAGAAAGTAGGGGGGGGGTGCTTCTTTTAGGGTCTCCCAGGATAGATTAGCCTCTCACCTTTTATCACTCTGCTCAGATGAGGGGATGCTCCCCTTTAAATAAGAATTAACTTTTATCTTTTAGAGTCTCGGTTGTAGAAAGAAAAGATCAAAGGTAAGCGTTACTCCTTGACATTATAGTCATGTCCGACTCTGGGAGTAGTGCACATCTCCATTTTTAAGCCGAAGAGCCAGCTTTGTTCATAGACACTCCCAAGGTCATGTGGCCAGCATGACTGCATGAAGTGTTGTTACCTTCCCACAGAAGTGGTACCTATTGATCTACTTAGATTTGCATGTTTTTGAACTGCGAGGTTGGCAGAAGCTGGGCCTAACAGTGGGAGCTCATCCCACTCCCTGGATTTGAACCACCAACTTTTTGGTCAGCAAGTTCAGCAGCTCAGCAGTTTAACCTGCTGTGCCACCAGAGAAAAAGCAAGATATAAATAAACATCATTATCATTATCATCAAAAGGATTAGAGCTTGGATTAGAGCAACTGAATGGCACTGGCACTTTCCCTTCTCTGTGGAATGGCTCTTGATTTATCCACAGGTCATATTAAAATTCATAATTGTGTTCCAAACCTGCCCTCAATTTATTCATGAGGCCAACTTATACGTGAACATTTATGGTACTCTGGCTGTAGTAGTGTGTGTTTTGCCTGAACCTCTTGGGAAGGAAAAGGTTCCTCTACTCCTTTTCTTTCCCCACTGTTGAGTCAATGAAGTGTAAACGTCATTTCAGATTCAGTTTGCAGCAATTGAATTAAGCAAAGGATGTAAGGGGGTAGAAATGGGAGGAAGAGAGAGAAACTGGGACAATTTAAAGCAATGGAAAAGGGTATTTCATGGCCGGAATCACTGGGTTGTTGTTGGTTTTTCAGGCTGTATGGCCATGTTTCTAGAACATGGCCATACAGCTCGAAAAACCTACAACAACCCAATGGAAATTGGGATGACAAAGGATTAATATCAGGACTGTCCCTATCAAGTCAATACAGCTGGAAGGGATGAATTATGCAGCTAACCATCACAGTTTGAGCACAAATGTTCACACAAATTGTCAGCAGAAAGGGCAACAAATATATTGCCATCTCATAGCGGGGATAAAAACAGTGTGTTTTCCTGTTTTTCGAGGCCAGGTAAAAAAATAAAGAGAGCTGAAGTTATACATGCCCAGTTTTTGGTTGGTTTCCAAAGATCTCCCCATGCAGCCACAAACTCCATTTCACTACCTACCTGTATCCCATCTGTTCGACTGAGGTATAACTGGATATTGACAAAATCTGGTCGGTTTTCTTGCCAGAACTGAAACCATTGTGTGTTACAAAAGGGCAAAAGGGAAGAGGAGGGAGAGAGGAAAAATATATTAAAACAATTCACACCGTTTCTTCTACGCATAAATATAGCAGTAGTGCCAAATCTCCTACCAGAGACAGATGTTGAACCCATCCTGTCTCAGTGCCAACCACTATGTGCGTTTATGCACACTCCTCTTTAGATTCAATTGAAATATGCAGAGGAAAACCAATGAGCACAAAACCTTGCGTGCTGGGGGTCATTTAAAGGGAAATATATCATTTCTCCAAGGCTGTGCACTGGGCTGAATTTGCATGTTACTGCAATAAATGCAAAAAATGATTGTCAGAGAAAAAGAAAAAGGAAAGAAGGAAGACAGGTATGGAAGGGAAAAGAAAGAAAAGGCACAGGGAGAACATATATATTACTTTAATGAGCTGAGGAGGTTTGGCAACATTTTTCTGTTTGCATGAGACTTATACATACAGGACCAGTATCCACAGTTTCACCTATCCGCATCTGACAAAATATGACTGCTCAAGGAATCTTCTGAGCAATCCAGGTGATCCTATAGTATGTTTGTGCTGGAAACTACTATAGAGATACATCTCTAGGAATTTGTTAGGTCCTTCAGCACATCTCTATGGTAACTTCTCACAAAATTGTTTATTCCAGTAGGGTTTGCAATTACCCATGGTTCCTTATTTCTTTGATAAATTCAGGAATATATCCCCATGGACATAGGGGTTGTGCTATACTGTTTGAGGACCAGGACATCTGTAGGGAGACCAAGGTGCTTGTTTATAAAGTTATTGTCCTTCCAACCCTGCTATATGCATGCGAAATGTGAACTGTCTACAGACATCACACTCAACTCTTGGAACAATTCCATCGGTGTTGCCTCCGAAAAATCCTACAAATCTCTTAGGAAGACAGGCAGACAAATGTCAGTGTGCTGGAAGAAGCAAAGACCACCAGCATTGAAGCGATGCTCCGATGCCATCAACTGGCCACATTGTCCAAATGCCCGATCACGGTCTCCCAGAGCAGTTACTATACTCCCAACTCAAGAACGGGAAATGGAATGTTGGTGGACAGGAAAGGAAATTTAAAGCTGGGCTTAAAGCCAAGCTTAAAAACTGTGACATAGACAGCGAGAACTGGGAAGCCCTGGCCCTTGAGCACTCTAACTGGAGGTCAGCTGTGACCAGAAGTGCTGTGAAATTTGATGAGGCACGAATGGAGGGCTAAAGGGAGAAACATGCCAAGAGGAAGGAGTATCAAGCCAACCCTGATCGGGACCGACTTCCGCCTGCAAAACAATGTCCTCACTGCAGGAGAACATGCAGATCAAGAATAAGGCTCCATAGTCACCTACGGACCCACCGCCATGACACTAAACTTAGAGGACCAACATCCTCAGTCTATGAGGGATCACTAAAGTAAATAAGTAAAGTTTATATGATAAATTCAGGAATATATCCCCATAGACCCAAGGGTTGTACTACACTGCCACATGTTAGATCTGTGCGATTTTACACTTCATTGTCCCTCAAGCGTTGGTATTTACTAGACTCTTATGAGTAAGCTTGCAAGGCCTTATTTCTGATAGATGTGCACAGGACTATAATGCTTTTGCACAATCCTCCACATGTTTTCTGAGAAGTAAGTCCTTCTGAGTTAAATGCATTGTATTCCTAAGTAACTGGATACAGAATTGTAGCTCCCTTGGATCCCATCTTGGGAATAAAATGGAGTATAACTGTAATGCATCTCTATCTATCTATCATCTATCTATATCTATCTATCTATCTATCTATCTATCTATCTATCTATCTCTATCTAGTATCTTTCTGACCATCAGTTGTGAAGAATTGAAAATTTCTTCAAAGCTCAGCCCAGGGAACCTACTTACCTTGTGATGCAATTTGCAGAGCAAATCAGCAAACCAGCGGAAAGACTGGATGTCTCTGCAAACCCATATGAAGTAAAGCCTCCTGATCTTGTAGCATTCCCACTCATCCCTGTATATCCATATTTGTTTGGGAAAGAGAGGATTAAAAATCAAATTTAATAAAACATGGAACAATTTTTGAGGGTGCATGCTTGTTATGCTTAGCCGCATTTTCAAGCTGCAGTTGTACAACCAGGTGATGTTTATGCCCACCGCATTATGAATCACTCTACATTCGCCTACGCCTTATAGTATGGAGATGTTTGACTCATTCAGCTATCCACCAGAGACTCAACTCTCATTTCAGTTGGATTTTATGAGAATGTATGAAAATGCCCATAGCTCTTATGCTGCACCATAGAAAGGAGACAGAAGAACAACAACCTAAGGTAAGAACATGATGATACCCAATCCATCAAATGCGTCCTACAAAAGCCAACTAGATTGGAAGTTTCATCTTGTTGTGATACTAATGGTGGAAACACATCCTCCTTTGTCTCTGAGGACAGTAGGCAAGTTTCTCATGGACAAAACAGGCTGTCCATGCAAATACAACCCGGACCTTGACAGATACAGGGCATTTTGCCCAGGAAACGCAGCTGGGACCTTCAACAACTTGATAATGGATCCTAACAGTCAAAAGTTTACTTGTCCGAACATATCTCCCTCTACGTTCTGCTTCATAGTTTAAGATCCACCGGGGAGGCCTTGCTTTCAGTCCCACCAGCCTCACAAATGTTTTATATTGTTGTTTATTGTGGTATTTGCAGCATCAAATTGTTGTCAATGTTAGCTGCTCTGAGTCCCCTCTCGGGGGTTGAGAAGTGCAGGGTAGAAATGTTGTAAATAAATAATAAAAGGCTTTGATATGGATGGATATCTGTATCAATTTCACTTCAGAGTTAAGCAGCAGTCTTTTTAGCTAGTACTGAAACTAGTGGACTTTAAAAAAATCCCTAAAAATGGGCAAAAGCAAAACTAATTCAGGCAGAAGGCAATGAGTCTTTATAACAAATTTAGGTTTGAATCTATGTGTGTCTTGTCATATTTATGGTGCTACATTAAGGTTGTCACCTCTTTTGTGTTCTGAGTCGGCCTTCACCTTTAAGGCTTCTTTGGCAGGCAAGGAAATACAATTTGCCCAGTGGTTGAAGTTTGGATATGAATTTATGAAACTAAAATCTACCTTAGCAGATTTGACTTTTGCAGATTTTGTTATTCATATATTCAATTTAAAAGGTTCTCTATGAATTTCTAGATCCTCCAGGATGACTAGGGCCTCTTCGATATTACCCCTATATCCCAGGATCTGTGTCCAGATTGTCTGTTTATCCCAGGTTAACCAGCAGTAGGAGCCCCCGGTGGCACAGTGGATTAAACTGTGCCACCGGTCAGCATGCTGAACATGCTGACCAAAAGGTTGCCAGTTCAAATCTGGGGAGCGGGATGAGCTCCCACTGTTAGCCCCAGCTCCTGCCAACCTAGCAGTTCAAAAACATGGAAATGTGAGTAGATCAATAGGTACCACTCTGGTGGGAAAGTAACGGTGCTCCATGTAGTCATGCTGGCCACATGACCTTGGAGGTCACATGATCTACAGACAACGCTGACTCTTTGGCTTAGAAATTGAGATGAGTACCAATCCCCAGGGTCAGACATGACTGGACTTAATGTCAGGGGAAAACCTTTGCCTTTAATTTACCTATCCAGCAGTGGAAACTCAAATAATCCAGTTTCTATCAGATAATCTGGGATCAGATCCTGGGCTATAGGGCAATGTAGAAGGGGCCTAAATGGTCAACTTTCCAAGTAGACATTGACCTTAGAGTCATGTTGAAGGAACTAGAGATTACTAGGAAGGTGTTCTCTCAGGTTTTTAAAAAAGGGCTTTCTTAAATTCTTGAGTTTTCTATTTTCATGGAGTCCAATGCCCCTGATTTCAGCATATACAAAGGACTGACTGTACAAATAATTCTGTAGATTAAGAACAGATAAGAGTTTGAAATGTAAATAATATGCCTATAGAGGAAACTGTAGCTAAGCCCTTCTGCATTACACAGTAAAAGCATCATAATTCCACATTAACTGCCATGACTGAATGGTATAGTATCCTTGGATTTGTGGTCTATGGAGACACTAGAAATCTCTTACAGAGTATTCTAAATACCTCTTCTTAAAGTGGGAATTCTAAGGTTATGATACCATAAGAATTGAAATAGAATCATAGGGCTATAAGTGTGTAGTGTGAAAGAGCCCTGAGGTTCATTCATCATCTTAGTCATTCAATTTACATTCTTTTTGTGTACAATATCAAGCATATATATTATATTATATTTATTATAATTTGTGTTGATTCCTATGCCCTGCCATAGAGCTGAATGTTGGATGTATTTATTTATTCATTTATGACATTTATATGCCGCCCTTCTCACTCCGAAGGGGACTCAGAGTGGCTTACAAGACATATATACATACAAGATATTATATTATTAGCATAGCACAATATCAGTATTACATGTTACTATATCGTGCTAAACCATTATATTGTAATATTATTAGTATTACATGTAATATAAAATATACAATTATAATATTGTATTATTATTAGTATTATATTGTATTACATTATAATATTATAAATGTATGTATGAACATTTGGATATACATAACTAAAAGGTAACTATTTCCGTGGAGAAAAAGGGGTGGGAGGGGGTGGGAGAGATGCGTTTTAACAACTGTAGATTCTCTGTGGCAGCAATGAACTACTTTGCCAGTCCTTGGAACGATAATTATGATTAGATTACTTTCAAAAATTATCTTGCCAAGCTGTTGTATTACAAGAAAACCCTCATTGTTATTAAATCACCATTTTGCAGTTCTGGTGAGAGCAACACCCACAGGGTAAATTTACTTGACAGATGCATTTTAGTAATGCCCAGGAGCAGAGTAGAGGAAGCTTTAGCATGATGAGGCTTACATACAGCAGGGTGTTGAGGATCGATGCGAACGGAGTCACTCCAATGCCTCCAGCCACACAGAGGCTAACCTCGTAATTGAAGGATTCCTCAAAGGGGCTGCCAAAGGGACCGTCTACGTACAACCTATGGGAGGATAAGAAACAAGGGCAGATGCAGTCACTCAAAATTAATGCAGTTCTTTGAAAAAAAACACCCAAAGGATATCAAAGTAATTACGGCATTTTCCAATTAAAACAGACAGAAAAAGCTTTAAATAAAGTAATTGCACAGGGCAATCCTGAGCTCCAGATCTGCTGGCTGGAGGCAGGTAGGATGAAAGTGTCCCTTTGGCAATAGGTAAGAGCTCTGTCAATGAGATAGAGGTGGTACAGTAAGAAAGAGATGGGGGAAGCTATTCTATGGAAAAACAGTTCCACAATTAGCACAGCTGATTGCAAGCTTGAGGATTCTGAATAGTGTAGAGCAGTTTCTCTCAAACTGTGCTCCTCCAGATGTTTGGACTTCCTAACAGTTAGTCAGCTGGCTGGGAACTCTGGGAGATGAAGTCCAAAACACCTGGAAGAGCAGAGTTTGAGAAACACTGGTGCAGAGGGAATGAGAACATTCATCCCTTCACATTTGTGGTTTTGACTTTTGCAGACCTCATTATCCACAGAGAACCTCTTCCAATGTGTCTCTATGGTCAACTTCACCCAGACATGATGGAGACCTAGAGATTTCTAGAGGACACATTTCTCTAGACCTCTCTTGGTCCTCAAATGTTATTCTATGGTGAGCTTCCAGATTATGTTAATCATAGTGCCATCCTGGAAAACCCAGGAATTCCAAGAGAAAATTGTTCTCTTACTTGAAAAAAATAGCATTTTCTTTAAGTACAGTTTGTTAGTTTATACGGATCCTGTGCTCCTAATTCCAGAGAATGTGGTGGGATGACTATGAATTCTCCAAAATCTTCATTCATTGAGCTCAGTATCTGAGTGAGGAATCCAACACAAATCTCTTAGGTCTACATCCATGGTCTGAGTGGGGACACTGCCAAAGAGGTTGTCTAAAATAGGTTGCTGTAAATTTTTCGGAATATATGGCCATGTTCATTCTCTCCTGACATTTTGCCTTCATCTGTGGCAGGCATCCTCAGAGGTTGTGAGTTCTGTTGGAAATGAGGAAAATGGGGTTTATATATCTGTGGAATGTCCAGGGTGGGAGAAAGAACTCTTGTCTGTTGGTGTGAATGTTTCAATTGGCCACCTTAATTAGCATTTAATAACCTAGGAGTATTCAAGGCCTGGCTTCTTACTGCCTCGGACAATCCTTTTTTGAGAGGTGATTAGCTGTCCCTGATTGTTTCTTGTCTGGAGTTACTCTGTTTTTGAATGTTGATCTTTATTTACGGTTATGATTTTATATTTTTTAATACTGGTAATCAGATTTTGTTTATTTTCATGGTCTCTTCCTTTCTGTTGAAATTGTCCACATGCTTGTGGATTTCAATGCCTTTTCTATGTAGTCTGACATGGTGGTTCTTGGAGTGGTCCAGCATTTCTATGTTCTCAAAAAATATGCTGGGTCCAGGTTGGTCTATCAGGTGCTCTGCTATGGCTGACTTCTCTGGTTGAAGTAGTCTGCAGGGCCTTTCATGTTCCTTGATTTGTATTTGGGCAATGCTGCGTTTGGTGCTCCCTATGTAGACTTGTCCACAGCTGCATAGTATATGGTAGACTCCTGCAGAGGTGAGATGATCCCTCTTGTAATTTGCTGAATGTTGCATTTGTTGTATTTTCTTAGTGAGTCTGTATCTGGTTTGTATGTTGTGTTTCCTCATCAGCTTCCCTATGGTGTCAGTGGTTCCACTGATGTATGGAAAAAACACTTTTCCTTTGGATGGATCTTTATCTTTACTCTTGTGGTTGTCTAAATGCTTCAGCTTGATGTGGAAAACATGGAAAGCACTGCTTCTTACTCTTCTTCAGCAAATATGATGATTCTACCTTTAATATTTGGTATGTGCTGCATTTAAACCTATAAGAAGTCTATCTGTAGGACTTGGGAGAATATTTCCAAAAGAAGCCATACAATGTGCCAGTAAAAACCAATGTAATCGCCTCAGTAGGGTGGTAAATTCATGGTTTTTAGTACAGACTTTAAAGGCTCTACTCAAGGCACTGAACTTATTAAGGGCTAGGATTAGATACCTTAGGTACTTCTTTAAAGTTCAGACTATATCCTGAAACAGCTCTACCCTTACAATTATAGGGAAGCCACGAGACAAGATGTGTATTAGTGTAGGAATGGTTGTGTGTTTGCAGGGCAACCTGACTGGCATTACTTGTGATTTCATAGAATCATAGAATCAAAGAGTTGGAAGAGACCTCATGGGCCATCCAGTCCAACCCTATTCTGCCAAGAAGCAGGAATATTGCATTCAAAGCACCCCTGACAGATGGCCACCCAGCCCCTGTTTAAAAGCTTCCAAAGAAGGAGTATATTTGTATATTGTGTATTTGTATATTTGCCCCTATACAATGGTGGCATGCATCCTTCATGTGACTTCTATAATAAAAAATACCCTTTTCTTTCTGGGGATATTGCATAATCCATAATACAATGCAAGAGCTTCTGATTTTGGGTCAATATAATGAACAGATGTGCAACTTAATGAAAAACAAACAAAAATATGTTCAAAACCTATTACAGAATATTTTAAGAAGAAGGCCATGAAATCAATAGTAGAGCCTCAAATCACAGAGGAATTCCATAGTAACAAAAAAGCAGATTTAGTCTGGTATTATTGTATTATCATGACAATGAAAACCAAGGCTGTTGCCTCCTTTATCTCAGAAAATACTTTTAATGCACTGTAATTTATGAAAGGACTAGAATTTTCACAACTCCAAGCAAAGTAATTCACTGGATCTTTTCCCCATTCAGTACCGCTGCAAGGCATTTTGGCTACAATTTAATTGTGTGGTGTACAAAAGAAGAAATAAACAAACAATTGAGTACAAATGATTTAAAATGGGATGGCAATACAAAACAAAAATAATTCCTATTACGTGTGAAGAGTGACTTCCTCACAACTTTAAATATGCAGATTTGGTAAATTATCTTTCAATATCAAGGACAAATCAAGAGGTAGACATCAAGAGTGTTACTCTATTGATAAAACTTTAATGATACTGTATTGATAATGTTTAGTCAGACTTTGAACACTGTCATAGCATATCTTATGTTTATAAACTATGGGCTGAACTACATTTTAAAAATCCTACAGCCACTTACACTTATTAAAACTTAACAGTTAAACACACTGATATGCATAATTTCTAAATCTGGATCTACAAGACTTTTAATCCCTATTTGGATAGAATAGGCCATATTTGTGATTAATACTTCACAGAGATTCTGTTTTAATCCTTTGTAGGCAAACAATGTCAAATTGAATAAAACTTTTGACTGATTACACTCCATCTTTCCTTCAATGAATTCAAGGTGGCATGCATAGTTCTCTTTCCAACAGTTTGAAAGCAACTGATCCAAACTAATGAGTGCTCTAGGGTTAGTTTATGAGTTTCAAAACTCTGAGACTTGTGGCATAAACCTTGCAATTCCCCTGCATGAAGAAACTAAAATAAGCAAGGGAGAGTTTTTACAAAAATCTAAGATAACTAGATTATAGTTAACAGAGTATAATTTAACCACAGAATTCAGTACCACAAAGCACAACAGGGGCTGCCTATCAAGAGCAATGCTTATAAGAGAGTGTGGTTACAGTGGTCCATGCTCTCATTACATCTCGAATAGACTACTACAACATACTCTATATGGGGTTGCCTTTGAAGACTGTTCGGAAGCTTCAAGTAGCAGCCAGGGAGCATACAACACCCCCTCCCCCACCCCCGTTGAACCAGCTCAACTGGCTGCCAGTTTGCTACTGTGCACAATTCAAAGTGCTGGTTTTAGTCTCTAAATCCCTAGATGGTCCCACTCCAGTTTACCTTTCAAAACACATCTCCCTTTATGAGCCAGTTAGAGCATGAAGATCGCTTGAGGTCCTGCTCTCGCTCCCACAGCCCTTGTAGGCTCAAATTACCTGTCCAAATGCATCTATCTTTATGAACCATCTAGGACTCTAAGATCTTCTGGGGAGGCCCTGCTCTCAGTCCCACCTCCTTAGCAGATGCATTTGGCGGGGATGACAGACATGGCCTTCTCAGTGGTGGCCCCTTGGCTGTGGAACGCCCTTTCCAGGGATATAAGATCAGCCCCCTCCCTTCTGACATACCGTTAAAGGGTTAAAACCTGGCTCTTTGAGCAAGCTTTCATTAATGCAGCATAATCAGGTAAATATGAAATTACTGAATGACTTCACGATGCAATTGGATAATGATTTTAGTAAGGAGACACTGAGAATTATGTTTTTATGGCTTTGTATGGTTTTTATATTATATGCTAAATGGTTTAATTGTATTTTATAATTGTTTGAATTGTATTTTATAATGGTTGAGGCATCAAATTGTTACCAACTGTGAACTGCCTTGAGTTGCCTCGGGGCTGAGAAAGGCGGTATACAAATGTGGTAAATAAATAAATAAACTTGAGAAGACAAGAAACGGCCTTCTCGGTGGTGGCCTCTCGGCTGTGGAACTCCCTCCCTAGCCCAATTAGATCAGACCTCTGTCTCCTGGCATTTAGGAAACAACTTTAAATTTGGCTTTTCAAGCAAGCATTCGGGGAGTGAGATGCAGTAGTCAAATGATAACCTCAGGATTGGTGTAATGTCTAATGTTCTATGTTTTGTCTATGTCCGATATTTTATAGTTTACTGGTTTTAATCTATAGTTATATTCTATTTTAGATATATGTATTTTATATTTTATGTGAGGCATTGAATTTTTGCCATTTACTTTGCTCTGAACAGCTTTGAGTCCCGTCCTCCCAGGGTTGAGAAAATTGTAAATAAATGAAATAATAAACAAACAAACAAATATACATATCTAGATGAAACTATCACCGAGATCAATGGCTATTGGCGATTGCACCCAAGTAGACTTTTAGAGAACTGAATCTTGAAAAATGGAGCAGCAAAACTAATGGACTATCTTTGGCCACTGCATCCCTCCATGAGGGAGAGAGGGTGGGATATAAAACAAAGTAAATAAATAATAGTCACAGTGCTGCTTCAAAGTTTAGAGACAGCAGGCTTCTTAGCCACCAATTTGTCAGAAACAGCAGTGCGAGAGGGCTATTTATTTATTTATTCATTTATTTATTTATCATGTTCAGGTCCTATATTTCCTCTGATGAACTCAAGATTGTGTGGCTCTCTTTCTTCTCCACGTTATCTTTACAGTGCATGGTCTAAAGCAGTGTTTCTCAACCTGGGGGTTGGAACCCGTGGGTGGGTCACGAGGGGGTGTCCGAGGG
Source organism: Anolis sagrei ordinatus (assembly GCF_025583915.1). Lineage (NCBI taxonomy): Eukaryota > Metazoa > Chordata > Lepidosauria > Squamata > Anolidae > Anolis > Anolis sagrei. The sequence continues at coordinate 265,399,816 of NW_026846588.1, read as the reverse complement.
GTCACCAAAGACCATCAGAATATACAATGTTTTCTGTTGGCCATGGGGGTTCTGTGTGGGAAGTTTGCCCCAATTCTATTGTTGATGGGGTTCAGAATGCTCTTTGATTGTAGGTGAACTATAAATCCCAGCAACTACAACTCCCAAATGTCAAGGTCTATTTTCCCCCAAACTCCACCAGAGTTCACATTTGAACATATTGAGTGTTCATGCCAGGTTTGGTCCAGATTCATCATTGTTTGAGTTCACAGTGCTCTCTGGATGTAGGTGAACTACAACTCCCAAACTCAAGGTCAATGCCCACCAAATCGTTCCAGCATTTTCTGTTGGTCATGGGAGTTCTATGTGCCAAGTCTGGTTCAATTCCATTGTTGGCAGAGTTCAGAATGCTCTTTGAACTATACATCCCAGCAACAACAACTCCCAAATGATAAAATCAATCCCCCCCAACCCCACCTGTATTCAAATTTGGGTGTATCGGGTATTTGGGCCAGTGAATGAAAATACATCCTGCAAATCAGATATTTACATTATGATTCATAACGGTAGCAAAATTAATTATGAAATAGCAACAAAAATAATAATTTTATGGTTGGGGGGTCACCACAGCATGAGGAAATGTATTAAGGGGTCATGGCATTAGGCAGGTTGAGAAACACTGGTCTAAAGTATATTATGGAGTTGTATTTTTGCATAGTTTTCTCTGCCGAAGAGCATTGGAGTCTCCCTAAACACACAAACTTCCATAGCATTGAGCCATGGAAGCTAAAGTGGAGTCAAACTGCATTAACTCTAAAGTGGAGATGTGACCTTAATATGGTCATATTAGGCCTAGTTATTCGTTATCCTACTTATTAGTCCTATTTATTAGTTATCTTTCTGTGTCACTTTTTTCACTGAAATACCAAAATATGAAGACAGAAAAGTCAGATTTTATTGTTTGGTTCCTAGGAGGTGGCTCTTTATTTTGACCGGCTCCACTTAAATAAAATCTATCTGCCTGTACAAATCTTTTCCTTTGAACATCATTTTTCAAGGCAAATGAAAGCTTATAGAATTTTCCACTTCATGGCTTGGGTTTATTTCTTTCCTAGCATTTTCCTTTTATAAATCTCTGGGCCTTTAGGGTATTTATTGGTACGATGTCTACATTACAATGAAGAGACCTGCATAAAACCCACTGGAATTAATTTGTCTCAGATGACATTTCTATATAAGTAGGTGAATTATATTTTAGCGTATTTTCACGATGCACATTTCATTCTTCAGCGGAGGAAGGACGTTCTCTGGCAAAGACAGCAAATTCCCCTCCTTTAGACTTCAGTGTTTATAATCTTCTTTTCCTATTTTAGACAGAATCAGGTCTTTCCATAAGATGTTTTGCTTACTTTTTAATTTGCAAGACGGAAATAAAAGAAAACAGCTAGTGGGATTTTTTTTTTTTTTTGCATCTTCTAAAGAAGCTCTTCAGGGATTATTATCATTTAAAAAAAAAAAGAATTTCTTTCTTGTTGCAACAAACAAACAAATCCTTCTTATTGGATATATTCCAAACTGAAAAAGCCAGTGCCTTCAGGAAACAAAACAAAACAAAGCAAGACACCTACCCTTCTTTGAATGTAGGCTTAAACAAAGACGGGTCCATTTCTCAGTTAAGTTAGATACTAAAGAGAAGACATATTGCTACAAATTATCTACTTCCATGCCATAATGAGATTATGGTTCAAAGAACTGTAGTTTTCAAAGAGAAAGAATACCCGCTGATTTTGTGAAATTGAATAAGGCGCTGGAAATGTTTAGTAGATCTGGCCATTAGTTGCCAGGAGACACTAAACCTGATGCAATGACAGTCATGACTGACTCTGGGGTGTGGTGCTCATCCCCATTTCTAAGCTGAAGAGCCAGCATTGTCCGTAGACACCTCCAAGGTCATGTGGCTGGCATGACTGCATGGAGCGCCGTTACCTTCCCGCCGGAGTGGTACCTATTGATCTACTCACATTTGCATGTTTTCAAACTGCTAGGTTGGCAGAAGCTAGGGCTGACATGTAATTAGAGAGTCTCAAATTCTGTTACTTATGGTAACTATATTTTTTAATAATTTTTTATATTTTTTAAAATATTTTTTAATAATTTTTTTGCTATCTTGAAATATCAGAACGGTTTTCAAAGAGATAATGGAGCACATTGCTCCACACTTTAGGACCCAGGAAACTGCAGGAAAAGAAATACTGACTGAACGTAACATCCCAGATCCATTGATGCTACCAAACAACGGCACTACTATTCCATTTGCACTGCCATTGTTCAATTCTATTGTACCCAGGGATTGGCAATTTAGGGGTGAAATTTAGAATTCTCAGACAGAAGATCTCACAAAACTACGAATCCCAAGATTCCATAGGAAGGAATAATAGCAGATCAAGTGAGATATTAATGCTGCAATTCTTCAAAATAAATGTGCCTCAGATAGAATCATAGAATCAAAGAGTTGGAAGAGACCTCATGGGCCATCCAGTCCAACCCCCTGCCAAGAAGCTGGAATATTGCATTCAAATCACCACTGACAGATGGCCATCCAGCCTCTGTTTAAAAGCTTCCAAAGAAGGAGCCTCCACCATACTCCAGGGCAGAGAGTTCCACTGCTGAATGGCTCTCACAGTCAGGAACTTTTTCCTCATGTTCAGATGGAATCTCCTTTGTCTGTATGACAGTGTAGCAGCCTACACCAGAAAGTGCTGTACTTTCCTTCACTGGAGGCTTTCAAATAGAGGTTAGATGGTCCTCTCCAAGGAGTGATTTAAAAGCGGATTCCTGCTTCTTCACGCTTTATGAGTTTGAAATGATGCAGCTGGAATTTAATCTGAGCTTTCCCCTCCCTTCATATTTTTCATCACTACTGACAGCCGCACAGCATCCAAGCAGAGCTTGACACTTCTCTCTAAAACAAATTAGGAGAGCAAATGTGAAAGTGACACATTTTCTTGCTCTTTCTGAAGTTCAAAGCCCAGGTTCAAGGCCCTATTAGACCAGGAGAAGCACCATCCCAGACATTTCATTTTCAAACAAAGTGAGGTCAAATTACAGGGCAGCTCATAATGATTACTGCATGTGAAAAATGCTTCCACCTTTATGTAGGGAATCCCCCCCTCTCATTAGAAATGTTGTATCCACTGACCTATGCTTCCTGCCAACTATTATCCCTCAGGTAAACAGACCCTGCTTTCTACCTGGCAGGCTGGAGCAAATTCTTTGCTTATTTATTATTTTTTTATTTCATATGCTTCTATGCAACCATTCTCCCAACAAGGGGGACTTATCTCTTTGCAATGCAAAGAAGTTCAGGTAGATACAGATTTCCTGGAATTCACTCTCACTCTTATGGGTTCTGCATTCTTCAAAGTAAGATTTTTTTTTCAGATTGGCCAGAATCTAATTTTTCCCAACTTCTGCCATGCAACCCCATGGAGTCATTGTGGTCTCCAATTAAATGCACTAGGGAGTTTTAACATTGTGAAGCCTCTAGACCAGGGGTCCTCAAACTAAGGCCCGGGGGCTACATACGGCCCTCGAAGGTCATTTACCCGGCCCTCACTCAGGGTCAACCTACGTCTGAAACGACTTGAAAGCACACAACAACAATCCTATTTCATCAGCCAAAGGCAGGCCCACACTTCCCATTGAAATACTAATAAGTTTATACTTGTTAAATCTGTTCTTCATTTAAATGATTGTATTGTTTTAAAGTGTTTTTTTTAACTACAAATAAGATATGTGCAGTGTGCATAGGAATTCATTCATGATTTTTTCAAATTATAATCCGGCCCTCCAACAGTTTGAGGGACTGTGACCTGGCCTTCTGTTTAAAAAGTTTGAGGACCCCTGCTCTAGACAATTTGTAGGTAAACGCAATTATCAAATACAGCTCTATCCCTTGGGTTTTTAAAAATTGTGTCAGAAGCAACTTGAGAAACTGAAAGTCGCTTTTGGTGTGAGAGGATTGGCCATCTGCAGAGATGTTGCCTGGGGGACACCTGTGGGCGGCTTCTCTCATGTCCCCACATGGGAAGCTGGAGCTGGCAGATGGGAGCTCACCCCATCTCATGAATTTGAACTGCTGACCTTCAGGTCAGCACTTCAGCTGGCACAAGAGTTTAACACATTGCACCACCATGGCTCCATCCCTTGGTTGAAAAGCACTGGTTTATGAGGGTCTTCCTTTTTGGAATTGGGTGGGGTGGGGGAGAGTGTGGTAATGTTTATTTATTTACTATATTTGTATACCGCCCTTCTCAGCCCTCAGGCGAAGTGCCTAGAGAAGTGTTCTGTTTAGGAATCTTTAGATCCTTCACTGAAACCATATGGTTAATAACTAGTTGAATGTTGAAGCAAGAAAACAGGGAAAGGATGAAGAAAAACACAGAAGTTCAAAAAATCAACTGTAGGAAAAAGAAGAGAATCTGTACCACTGGGAATTCTGAAGTGAATCCCATGATGGATGAAAAAGGAATTGAGAGGAGTCATTCCCAATTTAGGTTGGTACCTGTAGGGGTGAAGTTAACGGCGAAGGATACTCAAGCTCTGGAACATCCCAAAGTGAAATCTATAGAGATGCAAGACCATGTGTGTGAAGCACAGAGATCATGAAGAAGGAAGAGTTCCATCCTATGCTGTCCAAATTAATTCATTTTGTTTGTCTCTATTTTGTACATACCTCTCCAGAATAAAAACCTGACATGCATTCTTGCTCACCTCCTCCAAGGTGAACAGAATCACCTAAACTGGGCTTTACAGACCAATGGATGCACCACCACAGACATCAGAAGAGCTGCAAGACCAAGAACAAGCAACAAGAGCAAAGACAAAGATCCACCCAGAGGAAAAGTGTTCTTACCATACATCAAGGGAACCACAGAGCACATAGGGAAGCTGATGAAGAAACACAACCTACAAACGATCTACAGACCCACTAAGAAAATCCAACAAATGCTATTTTCAGCAAAGGACAAGAGGGATCCTCTCACCTCTGCAGGAGCCCACCATATACTATACAGCTGTGGACAAGTCTACATAGGGACCACCAAACGCAGCAGCATTGCCCAGACACGAATCAAGGAACATGAAAGGCACTGCAGGTTAATTCAACCAGAGAAGTCAGCCATAGTAGAGCACCTGATGAACCAACCTGGACACAGCATATTATTTGAGAACACAGAAATGCTGGATCACTCCAACAACCACCATGTCAGACTACGCAGAGAAGCCATTGAAATCCACAAGCATGTGGACAATTTCAACAGAAAGGATGAAACCATGAAAATGAACAAAATCTAGCTACACCTCCAAACAAAGGATTTTCCCAGGAAGCAACTACCCAGGCTTTGAAGCTGCAAGGCCATTTAATGCTAATCAAAGTGGTCAATTGTAACATTCACACTTGCCTCAAGCAGACAAGAGTTCTTCCTTCCACTCTGGACATTCCACAGATATATAAACCTCATTTACCTAGTTTCCAACAGACATCTCAACCTAGGAGATAATGCTTCTGGAACATGGCCATACAGCCCAGAAAATTCACAGCAACCCGATTCTTGCTCAGTTCTGTATTTCAGACCGGTATCCTGATATTGCATCCAACACGTACCTGCTCTTGCAAATGAAAAAAATGACAGCTCTTGTGCCTCTAGCCTAAATCATGTTGATCTCAGCACACAGAAATTCCAGCTAGCTAGTTAGACACCACTTGAATTAGCTTTGGCACCTCATTTCATTGCTTGCCTTTGCTCCTTCACAGCTGCTAACCAGGTTTTCAAGCTGCCAGCTGTCCAGCAATTCTGCAGCATATTTGATGTATATAAATAAGATATTTTATTTATTTAGAGACTGAACAAGAAGAGGGCAAGAAGGTGAGGTAACTGAATGGTGAAGTGGAGGTTTAAAGGGGGAACGTTCCATATTTGTACAGGTATGAAAGTTCATATTAGGCATGCTTCCTTACATGCTGCTACATCACGTATTCTTTCCCTATAACAGAGTTTCACCACTGGAGGTTTATGTTGCAGTTACCAGTCAGAAACATAAGGAAATAAACCTCTTGTTGGTGTCTTGGCAACAAATTGGAGGGAAGATCCCCAAAATACTGTAGCTCACCTTTTTGCTGCCTACCTAGTCCCAATGGCGGTAGTTACAGGTTCTTTAGAATCTAAGTGTCTGATATATTTTTCATTTGGGTTTCTTAGAATGATGGAAAGCCCTTGTGATCTTATACAAAGTATAAGGCTGGGAAATCTCTCCCTGGCCCCCACCCTGAATTCAAATGTTGTAATATACAATACAGTAAGACTTTACATAACCACAGAGCTCATATCAACAGAATCAGTTACCCAGGGGAAAAAAAAATCTATTTTACAGTGCAGAACAGGCCTTTACAGTCTATGTGCCCTCCAAGTGTTTTGGACTTCAGCTTCCACAATTCCTGACCATTGGACAAACTGCTTCCCAAACTACTGGAGGGCCGCAGGTTGTGGAGGCCTGCTCTAGACGCAGAAAAGTCATGCAATATTTCTGCAATTTTTGCTCAGTGGAATGAAAACTTGACATTCTTTATTCTACATGCAAGACATAGCTTTGCATTCACCCCATGTTTTGTAAGGTCATACCTTGCAATTATAAAAACTACTAAAAAGTTAGCATAATCTTGCCATGGATGAATAATTATCCCTTACCAAGTAATAATAATGCTGTGACTTATTTATAACTTTGTTCCTGGAAAGGGGAAGTAATTGCATATTAACACATTGACTTAATATACACTTAACTTCAGAACTTTAGCTTCAACACACTTAGAATCATAGAATCAAACAGTTGGAAGAGACCTCACGGGCCATCCAGTCCAACCCCCTGCCAAGAAGCAGGAATATTGTATTCAAATCACCCCTGACAGATGGCCATCCAGCCACTTGTTCTATCTTACAGTGCAGCTACACTGTAGAGTTAATGCCTACTTTAACCATTGTGGCTCAATGCTTGGGAATCACAGGAATTGTTGTCACTTTGAGTTTCTTTTAAGCGAGAAAGGGTGGCATATGAATATAAATAAATAAGTAATCATTGTAAAAGATCTTGAACTTGCTTTACCAAGGATGTTGGCGCCTCACCAAACTACAACTCCCAGAATTCCACAGCATTAAGCTATGGCAATTAAAGTGGTTTCAAACTGCAAGGATTCTGTAGTGCAGATGCATCCTTAGTGAGCCACTGTTTCAAAACTTCAGTCTAGGAAGGCTTGGCCTCCATGAGTTGCAACATGCCCTGTTTAATTTGAAAAATAAGTTATCACACAAACCCTTTCTGTCAAAGCTGCGAATGCAACTGAGCACATCAGAAGTCAATATTCCACAGGCTCCAGGCGGAAATCAAATGGGCAAAAGCTTTCAGCTCGAAAGCAAGGGATGGAAATGGCAAAATGTCAGAGAATACTAAATGAGTCCACGGAAGGCAGGAAGCCCAGGGACAGGCCTGGGAGTCATTCATTTAAATGCTCCTCGGAGAGGTGATAACCGCTCCTCATCTCTCACTAGCTCCCCCAGTAGCTTTTGAAAAAGGATGAAACAGAGCATGAAAAACATGTCAGTAGCAATGTGGCTGACTGAGAAAGGTGCCTAAGTGGCCGCCTGGTGAGTCTCTCCCTACCTCCGTGAAGAAGATGAAATTCACCTAAAGAACATTTTGCAAGAAAGAACCCTGATGTCCTGCCCCATGCTGAGCAGCATCCCTGATGCAGGTTAAAGAGACCATCCATTTTTAGTGGTTTCAGCAGGGCCTCCATTGTGCAAGCTTCATTACACTCTCATATCTTTCCCTCTGCAACAGTCAGTTCATGGAGAACCTTCTTAGTGCCTTTTCAAAAGTGGAGAAATGAGGCTGCACAGTTGTGAGACAGGGGAAAAAATGTCTCAATGCTTTAATTTGATTCTGAGGAATTGTATGTACAAGCAATAGAGAAAGAAGGTGCTTTACATGTTTTTGACTGGTTTAAATCATTTTTTAAATAAATAAATAAATAATTTTTTGTACCCCGCCTCCATCTTCCTGGGGGGATTCAGGATGGCTTACATATGGCACAACGAGCCAAGGCAGGAACTGACAAAGCATAAAATAAACACACAGTATAATACAATAAAGTAAAAACTATAGCATATAAAACAACAGTTTAAAACTCATAACAATGCCCAATGACCTATGGTGACAACTACTATAAGACATGGCCAAGCTGCAAACAAGATAAGGGAATGGGATAGTGCAAATTGTAGCTAAGGAACAGGGCAAAGGATAAAAAGAGTTATATTAATTTTTATTTTTTAATGTCTGTAATGTCTGTAAATTGATGTTTTACCATGATCTTCTGAAATTATTGTAAACTGGCTTGAATCCTATCTCGGGACAAAGATGGGATATTGATTCTAAAAAGAAAATAAAGAAAAATAAAGAAGAAATCATTGCAACTCTATCTCAGTTGGATGCTACTGCTAGGCCACCATGAAGGGGTAAATGTTTTGTATTACAAGCATCTGAAGAACTGTTATTAGGTCTGAAGACCCATTATTAGGGTAATCAGTGCAATATGATGGGCCACCCAAATCTGCAGCCACACACTACCACCTTCTTCCCAGAGAGCAACACAATAACCCAATAATAATAATAATAATAATAATAATAATAATAATAATAATAATAATAATAATCTTAATTTATATACCACCACCATTTCCCCAAAGGGACTTGGGGCAGCTTACAAGGTCTCCAGGGTGCACATATAACATACAACAGGTAAAAATGGTACAAAAGAATAAAAAAAGTCACATAAAATTATAACAACCTCCGTCAACACATGTAGCATAAAATAAAAATAATACAATTTTAAAACAACAATAGACTGTAACTGTTGTCAATTTACAAGGTGCCAAGTGTCAGCTTCAAGGAGCACCCGGTGGCACAGTGGGTTAAACCCCTGTGCCAGCAGGACTGAAGACCGACAGGTCGCAGGTTTGAGTCCGGGGAGAGGCGGATGAGCTCCCTCTTAGCTCCAGCTCCTCATGTGGGGACATGAGAGAAGCCTCCCACAAGGATGATAAAACATCAAAAATCATCCAGGTGTCCCCTGGGCAACGTCCTTGCAGACGGCCAATTCTCTCACAATAGGAGCGGTTGCTCCTGACACGACAAAAAAAAAAAAGGCCTCAGGCAGCCTACTCAAAGTCAAAGACCTGTCTGAACATCAATATTTTCAGGATGGAATTGAAGGACTAAAGAGTGGGGGCTACTCGAATTTCTTTTGGGAGGCTATTCCAGAGCTGGAGGGCTACCACAGAGAAGGCCCTCCCTGTTGTCCCCACGAACTGCGCTTGAAACGTATGGGGCTTTATAGGTAATAACCTGCACCTTGAATTGAGCCTGGAAAGGTTGTTGGAAAGCAGTAGAGCTGCTTCAGTAGGGGCGTGGTATGTTCTCTGTAGCTAGATCCAGTTAGTAATCTGGCAGCTGACTTTTGCACTAGTTGCAGTTTCCAAACCGTCTTCAAAGGCAGCCCCACATAGAGTTCATTACAGCAGTCCGTTCTGGATGTAACTAAGGTGTGAATCACCATGGCCAAGTCAGGCTTCTCGATGTACAGTCGAAGCTGGTGCACGGGTTTTAGCTGTGCAGAGGCCCTCCTGGCTACCACTGACACCTGAGCCTCAAGTGTCAGCACTGAGTCCAAGAGGATCCCCAGATTGTGGTCCTGTGTCCCCAGACGGAGTGCAACCCTGTTGAGCACAGGTAGCCACCCTATAGCCCAATCGGCATCACGGCTGACTAGGAAGACCTCTGTCTTGTCTGGATTAAGTCTCAGCTTGTTGGCCCTCATCCAATCCATCACAGCTGTCAGGCACTGGTTTAGGATCTGGGGAACTTCCCTGGAATTTGGTGGAAAAGAGTAGTAGAGTTGTGTGTTATCTACATAGAGATGACACCCAGCTCCATAACAGGGTTTCCTTGGCTAAATTTGTTTATAGGGGGTTAGCTTTTGCCTTCCTCTGAGTCTCAGAAATTGTGACTTGTCCAATGTCACCCATCTATATTTGAAATAGGTCTCCATGTTGTTTTAACTTTTGTGTTCTCCAGTATTTATACATTTTGTTTTAGGATTGTATCATGTTTGAATGGCAGCAAACTGCTGCCGAGTGTTAGCCGCTCTGAGTCCCTCAGCGAGGGGGATAGGGTGGGATATAAAACAAAGTAAATAAATAAATGGATTTTATTGTGTACATTGTATTCAAACTCACGTATAGCTGGTCTTGTCACGCAAAGGTAGCATTAACAAGTGGAAAATAGGGCACCCTCCAGCTCAAAACTATGCAAGTACCTCCCTTGTGAATGGCCGAGTGTCAGTGTCAGACAGCTTGATAAATGAACATCTCCATTTCCTTTTCGGAACCCATTTCTTTTATGGCTAATGCTGACACTTTTTGATATATTTAAAGCAGTCGTGTACGTGAGTGTGCTTGTATTATGCTTAAGTTTTGTAGATGAAAAAGGATATTGGGTCTTGTCAAATTTGATTTTAAATCATTGTTCTTTGTTCACAAAAACGTCAGTGAATAGGAGGTGAGACAAAGCAAAAAGGAAGCGGAAGCAAGAAAGGAGATCTTGTTAGGATTGAAGAGCTCAGTAAGTTTACAGGTACTCTGAGGTCAATTTAAAATACAAAAGGATAGCCCTATTGTTCTGCTTTAATCATCATTCCAATCAGGCCTGTAGCCAGGATTTTGTTTGGGGGGGGGGGCGGAATTTTTTTCAGGGGGGTTCGGGGGGGCTGAGTTTGGGATAGGGGGGGGGGGCTGAGTCTGAGTGAAAGAGGGTCTAGCCTAGCAAACCTTTTGTATCATTACCCTAGTACCCTCATGCATATGGGATATATTGAGTATGGTTATCAGATCATGATATGAATAAACATAACAGTTTAAATAATGCACCAGTAAGGCCTTTTCACGAACCACCATGAGAATGGTGATTCCAATGGAATATGGGGATTTGTAGTTTCTTAGGCATTAGGCTAAACATGCCTCCACACTGTACAATGAATGCAGTTTGACCCCATTTTAACTGTCTTGGCTAAATGCTTTGGAGGGCCAACTGTACAAATAACATAATGCCTTTGAAAAGGATGCTGGGCTGATTTTAATTGCACCATTTAAAAATATTTTTAATTGTTTGCAATGTTACTGATAGTTTAGCTCCATCCCTTTTGCCTTTTACAGGCAGGTGAAAACATACCTCTGTCATCAGACATTTAGGGGAAGATGACGGGCAGGCTGCTGGGAGTGTGATTTTGGGGGCTAGTAACTAATCATTTCCAAAGGCCTGATGAAACCACCAAGTCTTCAAGTTCTTGCGAAACAAGGAAAGTGATGGGGCCTGTCTTAACTCCCTGAGGAGGGCATTCCAGAGGTGGGGGGCCACCACCGAGAAGGCCCTCTCCCTCGACCCCACCAGTCGAGCATGAGATGGTGGTGGGAGCGAGAGAAGGGCCTTCCTGGAAGATCTTAGAGTATGTGCCAGTTCATAGAGAGGGAGATGCAATCACAGAGATATGTGGGACCCGAATCGTTTCAGGCTTTTCATTGTATTTTTACTGTGTTTTAACTTTTACACTGATAATAAAAATATTTAATTATTTTTAAAATGTTTATATGAGAAGGTATAGTAGGGGCCGTGGTAGCACAGTGGATTAAACCACTAGCTGCAGAAAATCTGTAGACTGGAAGGTTAGCAGTTTGAAGCCACAAATTGGGGTGAGCTCCCAACTGTCAGCCCTAGCTTCTGCGAACCTAACAGTTCGAAATCATGTAATGCAACTAGATCAATAGGTACCGTCTCAATGGGAAAGTAAAAGGGCGCCACATACAGATATGCAGACATGCTGGCAACTCAATAGGAGATATCTATGGACAACAGGCTCCTTGGCATGGAAAAATGGAACAAGAGCACCTCCCCATGGCCTGAATTAAGAGTTGTCTCCAGATGCCGGAGATAGAAAAAAAGGGGAAGGCCTTTATCTTTGTCTGTGTTGTATGTAGCTGTTCAGTGTGTGTAAAAGCCATTGAATGTTTGCCTCATATGTATATTGCAATCCGCTCTGAGGGAGGTAAAGTCCCTCTGGGGAGGTAAAGCGGAATATAAATGAAGTGTATTATAAAGTGTATGAGGTATATGCATTTAAATTTTATTTTATTGTGTCATGCCATTGTTAGCCAGCTTGAGTCCCTATACGGAAGAAGACAGGATAAAATAGAGTAACAACAACAGCAAGAAGAGGAGGAGGAGGAGGAGGAGGAGGAGGAGGAGGAGGAGGAGGAAGTAGTAGTTCCACTTTAATGTTGATCTTTTCTATGTTTTTGCTAAACTTTTTTGCTGCATTGGAAACCCTCCTTAAGTCCCAGTTCTGAGAAGAAGAAGAAACAAACCACGGGATATAAATGAAGTCAACAACTACAATAACAGACCTAATTCGGCTTGACACTAACTGTGTTAAACCAAAACACCAGGAGTCATATTTTCCTTCAGACTAACCTTAATGTGTGCTTGACTGTTGCAGAATCAATGTATGTGTGTGTGCGTGTGTTTGTGTGCATAATCCTCAGCTTGTTCATTAATGAGCTGTGATGCCAATTACTCATGTCCCATAATGAACCAACTATATATGTATTTATTTTCACGGCAAATAAATTATGTTATAAACTGTGTGCAGAAAGTCTTCTCCTTTAGTTAGCTGACTTGGCTTACACACTAAAGGCCCACTAGTGCACACACATGTACAAGTCACCCTTGTCACAGAAAAGTACCATTTTGGCCAATCTCGTCACCGTGCAATAATGAGGGTCTATTATCATTTCCAAGAATTTTGCTGCTCAATAATCTAACAGTCGTGAGATTATGGTTCAAAGAACTGTAGTTTTCAAAGAGAAAGAATACCCACTGATTTTTGTGAAATTGAATAAGGCGCTGGAAATGTTTAGTAGATCTGGCCATTAGCTGCTGGGAGACACTAAACGTGAAGCAATGACAGCAGGGAGCTGTACTTTGCATGTAATTAGAGAGTCTCAAATTCTGTTACTTATGGTTTTAAACACCTATATTCAGAAGTTTAAGGGGGCTGTTGCCATCAAAAGTCAAATGCTTCTTTTTCTAATCATTTCTCAAAACATGTCAAGAATTTTCTGGGTATGTAGAAGAAACAAGCTAATATAGCATTTTTCCATTGGTTTCAAAACAAAACTTGGAGGCTTTTTTCTGATGGTAACTGCTCAAATGAAACATTCCAGCCAATAATTTTTTGTTTAAAAAAAAAAAAAGAAAGAAACTTTTCCAAGTTCTGGTTTGAATACAGTAGAGTCTCGTTTAACTGACATTTGCTTATCCAACATTCCGCCTTACCAGATAGAAAGATATGGAAGGCTTTATTTGAAAAGTTGTATTTAATTGTACAAAATGCATAAGGTTGTGGGCAAACTACAACTCACATCATACTCGGTTAACCACAAGATACTCCATCAGTACTCATTTAAAGATCTCTCCTGTCCCCTTGACTTCAGGGTGGCCAGGGGGAACAGCCCTTAGTCAAGCCCACCAGGACGACAATGCGATGATGACCCTCCCCAATTGTTAACCCCCTCCCAAAAGCTTGCAAAGCCTTCCCCAAAGAGAGAGAAAGAGAGCTCCCCACATGCTTCTCCTTGGTTCCCCTTTGGTAAAAGGATGGTGCACGGCTCCTGGATGGATGAAAGAAGCAAGATGGATCTAGAAGGAGAACAGGTCACCAAAATCTCAGCTGAGGGCTTTGCAAGGATCCAAGGGAAGGGGTTTCTGGAATTGGAGGAAGGTGAGGGTGGGGCCTGCTTTGGCGTCCATCTCCGCCACTGTTGCTGCAACCCAAGGAAGGAGAACAAGAGATCAACTTCCCTCCTGGGTGGGGCTCCCCATCCATGTAGCAAGGAAAAACTAGGCTGGAGAGACTGGGAAGGGAGGCAGAGGAAGAAGGGCATGAAGCCCCCACTGGCGGTGAGTCAGTCAGATGGGCCAGGAAGGAAGGGGACAGGGGAGAAGAGGGGGGACAAAATGGGGTTGGGAAGCTGGCAATTTTTTTAGCCCCTAAAAAAAGAGGCAAACATGTTTAATATCCCTCTATCATCTGACATTTTTGTTTATCTGACGTTCTGCCAGCCCATTTATGTTGGATAAGCAAGACTCTACTGTTCACTGAAGGGTTTGGGACTATTGCCTCCCTATCTGCCATGTCTGGTATACAGTGCTATAAACCTCTTATTTGGCTGTTTATTAAATTAAAAAAATCTTTCCAACCACCAGTGGTGATGGGATTCACATTCTTTAACCCTCTTTAAAAGGAACTAAGAAACCAATTTAATTAGAAGCCCTACCAAGAAGATTTTTGTTCTCAGTGCCCTTAAAAGGACAATAAAATCAACCCATGCTGGTCCATTGGTGTGGAGAGAGAGAGAAGGACTTTGTTATTTCCAACTGCTTCTGGAGCAAGTCATAAACAGCCACCCTGCTGGTTTCAGAAACGTTTATTTGGAAGCTGCCCAGTTGTTTTAATTAAATATCCTTCCTTTTTTCTCAGTCCTGCTTTCTTTTGGGCATCTAATGATAGCGTTCCCTGGAACCGATCCTCCAATCTGGCCCAGACTGGGACTGAAGAACCCTCTTCAGCTCCAGCCATCTGGAAAACCTTTGCCCATCTTCCCATTTCAGTGACTCAGCTTTGGCAAAAGGGGCCTTCTGGCTTTCTATTTTTTAATTTCAACTTTTCAAACTGATCTTTCAAAAAAGGAATCAGCTTCCATTATGTGATTTAAGCTGAACTGGGAGGAATCCCCATTGAAATCAATGTAATTGTTTTTAATACCCTGTTTCCACTAAAATAAGACACACCCATAAAATAAGCCACAGCAGGATTTCTAAGCATTTGCGCAATATAAGCCATACCCTGAAAATAAGACATAGGGATAAGTGTGGCTATGCAGTGTACAAGGTCAGCTCGCCTTGTGTCCTGTTTTGCTCTTAAAAAAGAGCCTCAACACAAAATTGAAAGTAAAAGAAAAATGCTTTACTCCAGCAAACCCAAATAAGCAAATGCAATTGAAAAAGAAAACAAGGAAGTCTTACTACAGACACCAATGAAAGTCTTTTGCAAAAGTCCCAGCAAAATCAGCAGACAATAAGGCACAGATCACGAAGTCCTTAACACAAAGCAGGTTCCGGCAGTAACAGAGTTGTTGTTAGCAGCGAAAAGCTACATTCTCCTGCTTCTGATTTATACCTCACTTAGGGTGTCACCCAATTAGTTCATCAATCTTTTAGCCGCTAATCGAGCTGACCACCACCTGTCTCTGACTCCCTCCGTCTTTCTAAAAAAGTAGGCACCTGCAAAGCCTCATTGTCGGATTCTTCTTCCTCTCCCTCTAAGACCTGAGCACCTCCCTGCTCCCCTTCCTCTTCCGACGATGAGGAATCCTCAACACCTTGTCAGGTCCTGGTCATTCTGTGTGTGCTGCAAGCTGAGGCAAGCTGGTGGTTCTCATGAAATTTTCCTTCATTTAAGTCTACTGGTAGGAGGCTGATAGCCATGCAATGAATGGCTTTCACAGTGTTCAACCTTATTTATCTCACAGTTGGCGGCAACTTCCCATCTCACATCAGGGAGGGCAATGCCAGGTAGCTTGTAGAGTTTATCAACAGGTGTAGGTTTAAGACATCCTGTGATTATTCTGCATGTTTCATTCAATGCTATGTTCACCTGCTTTGCGTGGGCAAACTTGTGCCAAACAGGGCAGGCATACTCAGCAGTTGAATAAGACAACACTAGGGCTGATATTCTAATTAATTATTATTATTATTATTATTATTATTATTATTAACTTTATTTGTACCCCGTTAGCATCTCCCGAAGGACTCGATGTGGCTTACAAAGGCCAAGGCCTCAAACACAACATAACAATACACAACCGAAAGCAATTAAAAAATTAAAACAGTTAAAGCAAAATTAAACAACAAGCAATAAACAATACACCAAGACACAATAAAACTGGGCCGGACCAGAGTAATGGGTACAGGATTAAAAGTGCTGATGTGACAGGAGATATGTAAGGATTATAGGGTAAGTGCAGTGTGCGGTGTACGGCAATCTCAATTCTAATAAAGTGCTTCTGGGACTTGTTATTGGAGTTTCCCTATTCTGGAAAGGCACATCGGAACAGCCAGTCTTTCTAAAGACTGCCAACGTAGGTGCCTGTCTAAGATCTTTGGGGAGGATGTTCCAGAGTCAGGGGGCCACCACAGAGAAGGCCCTGTCTTGTGTCCCCACCAAACGCGCCTGCGACGCAGGCAGAATCACGAGCAGGGCCTCTCCGGATGAATGAAGTGAACGCGTGGGTTCGTACACGGAGATGTAGTCACTCAGGTAGGATGGTCCCAAACCGTTTAGGGTTTTGTAGGTAAGCACCTGCACCTTAAATTGGGCTCGGAAAATAAACTGCAGCCAGTGGAGCTCCCTAAAATTTTGAGGGACATGGAAAGGGCCTCCTCGAAGACTGAGTAAATACAGTAGGGCGTCCCCTGGGCAACGTTTCTTGTAAAAGGCTAATCTTTCCAAAGCCAAAAGCATTGCTTTCAAACATTTTAAAAATTTTAGTTGACCCATGCCTGCTCTAGATTCTGAGTGAGACACCATCAATGACAACAAGCAATGAAAGGGGGAAGAGAAGGGAAAGGGAAAGAAATGTTGGTAGCACTTTTAAGACTGGCTGGGTTGTATTTTAGTGTGATATTTTGTAGTTATAAACTCATTTATTCATTTATAAGTTGGATGGCTTGTTTTCAGCAAGCTGGGAAGCTATGTTTTTCATTATTGATATTATTTTGGCACCTATTAGGATGCCTTGTTAAAAATCCAGATGAGACTGGCCATCAGTGCAAGTGACAGAAACCCAAAAGACACAAAGAAGGATTAGCCCAAGAAGAGGTCTGCATGCATCAATGCACCATGTCCAGCAAAGATCAATTTCACCAGACCATGGTCCATGAGTCTTGGCCAACAGTGTAGATAGCAGATTTCCCCCATCTACTGAAACATGGAAAACTGCAGGGGGGCTCGTTTAAAAAACAAAACACAAAAATTCAACTGCTTTCAAGGAAGAGATGTTTACTTACTTTGGGTAATGCCTCTGATGGAAGACTGGCAGAATCTCAGCATCCAAGCTGGAATGTAGAAAGAGTAGATCCCGAAATCTCTCTGTCAAACAATAAACATATATAGTGTAGTAACAACAGGAGCTGTGCATGCAAAATAGTGCAGTGGTTTAAGTGTTGGACTAGGACCCTGGAGACCAGAGTTCAAAGCCCAACTTAGTCATGGAAACTCACTAAGTGACATTGAGCAAGTGCCACTCACTTAAGTCTCAAAGGAAGGCAATGAATAAATCTTGCCAAGAAAACATCGTAGTGAGTTTGTTTTGGGTACACAACAAATAGCAGCAGTGCTAGATGATGGTGGTGATGATGATGTAATGATGCTGTTTCAGAGATCTGAATAGGTTTGCTTATATATTGCATTTGATTAAATCATATCTGCACTTGCAGAATAATTATGATATGGGTTTAAAGCAGCCTTCCTCAGTTAGATACACTGTCTTACAGGTATGGTGTAATAATATAAAAGACAGGATTATGGGGATTGTAATCCAGCACATCTGTGAGATTCTCATCTGTTTGACCTCTGAAAGAGATAAAGGGAAACCGTGCAGGTTTCTCTTATGTTTGGAACAGTTTACTGGTCATAGGTGAAAAAAGTTACTAAGTTTTAGTTACCCAATGGGATAAATGGGTCTATAGGTTTGTAAGCCTATAAAGATGTGAATGCAAGCTTTTCCCCAGCCATTTATCCATGAGTTGTACTTAACTCCATTGTGATACACTTTTTTGGGTCACTGTGGCATTTAGGATGCATTGCACCAAATTCCCCCAAATCTGCCCATTTCCTGTTCGGTGGAAAGCAGAGGGAGCAGCAGAGTTATTTTCTATATGACATATATTGCCATTTCCAGAACTGATATCATCTGCAGGAACCTTTGGAGAAACCTCAAAGTTCCTGCAGATGCCTTTTGCTGATATATGGCAATAACTGGGTGCCGGGGTGCTGCCCTGCATGCTTGCTCCTCCATCCATGAAATGGCCAAGTTGAGGGAGCTGCAGCTGAGAAAAGGTGGGTTGGGAGGGTTGAATAGGATGCTACATCTCCTAGCACAGCTGCACATATTCTGTGTACTCTTTAATGTATTTTTATATATGGCACTAAATTCTATCCGATTTTGGAAGCTAAGCAGTATATTTTGGCAGATTGGGAAACTGCCAAAATATACTGCAGGTTGCAGTTCAGAGATGGAAGTGGCAAAACCACCTCTTGGTGTTCCTCACTCAAGAAAGCTGTATGAAAGTCATGGCAACAGGCAGTTTTTAAGGCATGTACATTTTCTTTCTTTCTTTTTAATGCTTTGTTTATTTGCTCTCTGGACACTCACACACAATTATGTACAAATAGGAGGCCATAGATTTGTTAGAACATCAGTGATTCATGATATAGAACAAAAAGATCACAAGTTTCAAGCCACTGATGCAAATGCATGAATGAAAAGGGCAATGAACAGATTTTTTTTAAAAAAAAAACAGGAGCAATTGGGGGAAAACATGAAAGCAAAATAAAATGGAGATCTCCGTTCATCTGTGCATCTCTCCCTGAAGAACTTGAGGCATCTTTGAAACCCTTCAGGAAAATAATTACAAGCAATGCATAGTGAGTCAACTTTACAGAAATTTTGCACAGTTGAACTTAATTGCCTTTCCTCTGGATTACCCTACTTGGTCATATTTGTAAATAATCAAGTTTCTTTTTCTGTCTTTGTTTTAAGTTTGACAAATTCAAAGAGTAATGCAATTAGTAACCAACTGCAAAATGTTCTATGTACAATCTCAACAACAACAACAACTCCTACACTTATTTACATGAGAAGCAAAGCTTTCCTATTATCTGTCAGTTTCAGGGGAAAAAAAGTAAACACTCTGGTCTAAAATATGCCATGAAAAAGAGAGGAAGAAGAAGGGGATTAAAGCAACAGTTCCAAACAGACAGATCAAATGAAACAAAAACAAAAAAATAGGAAAAGGAGGAACCATATAGAAAATCAAATAGAATCATAGAGTTGGAAGGGGTTTTCCAGGCCACTGAGTCCAACCCTCTGCTCAGAAATGCCAGCTGGAACTTCCTCAGCAGGTTGCTCTCCAATCCCTTTTTGAAGTTATACAGAGAAAGAGACTCCAAAACAGTTCTGTCTTTAGTTTAGGCTGAGGAACTGAGACTGATTTGGCATTTGCCAGTTAATCTGTATCTATTCGGAGATTCTTCTTATCACTTGCCCCGGCTTTCAATGATCAATGATCGTTACTATGCAAATAGCATGTTTTTAGCAGAAACTTGATTGCATTGACCCAAATGCAAAGCAACATAGATATTCATATGAGAAGAAGCAAGCAACAGGAATCAAATAAGTTCCAAAGTTCTGCCTTCCCTTCAGAATATGTTTGGTAAGATGACCCAGAATAAAGGGTAAAGTAGAAACCTATAGGAGGGCACAGCACAAATCTATTAAATCACTGAATTTATCCCTTCCATCCAAGTGCACAGTGCTATTTTTAAACTAGCCAAAATGGCACCACCCACCTTTCTTTCTGGTCATGGAAGGCATGTTTGGGGCATGCCTTCCAAGACTTCAGTACAAATGTGGACAAGAAACATCAGACTGTGATCATGATAGCAAAACTTATAAGTGAAGAAGAACACAAAACCACAGAGGGGTTGGGGCAGTTTGTTTTTGTCTGAGCCAACTGGAAAGGTCAAGATTCTTGCCATTCTTCTCCAGTTGAGTTGCTTGAACCAAAACAACTTTTTGGCAGGAAAAACGAAATGCAAAGATACAGAATGGGGGACAATGCCTGGCTTGAGAGCAGTACGTGTGAAAAAGATCTTGGAGTCCTCGTGGACAACAAGTTAAACATGAGCCAACAATGTGATGTGGTGGCAAAAAAAGCCAATGGGATTTTGGCCTGCATCAATAGGAGCATAGTGTCTAGATCTAGGGAAGTAATGCTACCCCTCTATTCTGCTTGGGTTAGACCACACCTGGAATATTGTGTCCAATTCTGGGCACCACAATTCAAGAGAGATATTGACAAGCTGGAATGTGTCCAGAGGAGGGCGACTAAAATGATCAAGGGTCTGGCGAACAAGCCCTATGAGGAGCGGCTTAAGGAGCTGGGCATGTTTAGCCTGAAGAAGAGAAGGCTGAGAGGAGATATGATAGCCATGTATAAATATGTGAGAGGGTCAAGATTCTTGCCATTCTTCTCCAGTTGAGTTGCTTGAACCAAAACAACTTTTTGGCAGGAAAAACGAAATGCAAAGATACAGAATGGGGGACAATGCCTGGCTTGAGAGCAGTACGTGTGAAAAAGATCTTGGAGTCCTCATGGACAACAAGTTAAACATGAGCCAACAATGTGATGTGGCGGCAAAAAAAGCCAATGGGATTTTGGCCTGCATCAATAGGAGCATAGTGTCTAGATCCAGGGAAGTAATGCTACCCCTCTATTCTGCTTTGGTTAGACCACACCTGGAATATTGTGTCCAATTCTGGGCACCACAATTCAAGAGAGATATTGATAAGCTGGAATGTGTCCAGAGGAGGGCGACTAAAATGATCAAGGGTCTGGAGAACAAGCCCTATGAGGAGCGGCTTAAGGAGCTGGGCATGTTTAGCCTGAAGAAGAGAAGGCTGAGAGGAGATATGATAGCCATGTATAAATATGTGAGAGGAAGCCACAGGGAGGAGGGAGCAAGCTTGTTTTCTGCTTCCTTGGAGACTAGGACGTGGAACAATGGCTTCAAACTACAAGAAAGGAGATTCCATCTGAACATGAGGTAGAACTTCCTGACTGTGAGAGCCGTTCAGCAGTGGAACTCTCTGCCCCGGAGTGTGGTGGAGGCTCCTTCTTTGGAAGCTTTTAAACAGAGGCTGGATGGCCATCTGTCAGGGGTGATTTGAATGCATTATTCCTGCTTCTTGGCAGGGGGTTGGACTGGATGGCCCATGAGGTCTCTTCCAACTCTTTGATTCTATGATTCTTCCCATTCTTCTCCAGTTGAGTTGCTTGAGCAAAAACAACTTTTGCACTTGGAATTCCATCGGCACCAAGTAAGATGAGGATAAAATGGGGAAGTTGAGAAGAGAGAAACCAGGATATTTCAAAAACAATTGGAAAAGTAGGGCAACACTGGATCAATTGGGACTAATACTGCCAAATCTTAACAGCTTGGGAGTATGTTAGGACCTCATCACACGAGGAACTTTTAGTGTCCTAGGACTCTGCCACCTCAGTTGAGCAATGGGGCACCACACCACCCAACACACAAAGTACCTTCACTTCCTGCGGGGCTCGATTGCTCAACTGAGGTGGCAGCGTGGAAGGCCACTGTGCTGCCAACATGGGAGCTTCCCTGTGTTCTATTTGGAACAATGGGGCTACTGTGTGGACAAGCTGTGTGGTGATGATTCCCCACATGTGATGGGGGAGTGTTACTGTTGGCCAGGAGGGGCACAGGGTACCAGGATTGCTCCACTATCCCACTTATTTATCACGGAGACTGGCAAATTGGTACGGGGAACCTCATCAATGTGATGAGGTACTTATAGAGGACGTGTTACAGAAAACCACATTTTGCAGGGAAAAAATAATATGAAGAAGTCCCATCACACACAACCCAGTAAGGACATTATATGATATGGCCACAGACTGCTTATTAATTCTTGAGGGATCAATGGAGGGGATGGGATACTCAATTATTTTACAGTTTTACCTCTGCTTCTGTGTTGCAATATATTCTTGCAGGTCCCACTCCAGCAATTGTTACATTATTCTGCATTGCGGCAAGCTCTGTACTGGTGTCTACTCACATTTCTCAGTTGTAGCATTATGATTCCTCTTTAACTGCCATGGCAACATCCTACAGAATCCTGAGATTTGCAGTTTAAGGAGAGAACTTTGAAATTTCCAGCCAGAGAGATCTAGTGCTAACTACAAAGCTCAGAATCCATAGAACAAAGCCACTACAAATGAAGTAGAATAAAATTGGCATAATTGAATAATGTTCCCTGGTGATAGAAATGGATGCTTCCACATCCTGATCCTGCTTTTAATCTGTTTTTCAATCTTTCCTTCTGCTTCTCAGTGGCTCCCCCTCTCTTAGGGTGCCTTCCAACTTACTCCAGAACTTTAATGGAGCAGGGTGAGAGAAAAGAAAAGGAAGGCATTCAGTGTCAGAGGATTCAGTTCAGTATGCTGAGTTTCTTATGCATTATTAACACTCAATGATTAAAAATACAGTGATGTGACCACCTATTCTAGGAAGTAGCAGAAGAACCCTTCAACTTACAAAGAACCCAGTTAGCGGAAGGAGCAGGGGACAGAAAGCACTAGAAGAAACAAAAGCATTCCAAGATGGTTAGCACATGAACCACAAAGCCTCCAAAACCGTTCCCAAGGAATGGGAAAAGCTGCAGCAGCAGGAATGGTAAGACTTCATACACAATTAATCTTGGCCTTTTAGTTACCAGAGGGAAAGATGCTCAAAGGAGGTTCCAGAATAGAGTCCTAGCATGAAACCTGCATAAATAAAAATGACTCAGAAGCTCCAAGGTATTAAATGGCCAGGAAGGTATCGGCACAGATGGACATCTACTATATGTATTCATGTAGAAGTTGAACTCATGTAGAAGTCGAGGGTAGATTTTGCAGTCAAAATTATGGATTTTGCTATGACCCGTGGATAAGTTTTGGGTTATTCCATGGAGAGGAGAAAGTATCAGCAGTACCTCAGGAGACCAGCCAAACTAACTTGCAACCATAATCCTACGTAAGCATCCAAACAGCCATTTCACAGCTCCATGTAGAGAAGGGAATGCTTTCTTTTCTGATACAAATTAAGGTATTATCAAAAAAGGGGGGAACCATTTCCTTCCCTGAGTAGAGTGCTGAAAGGCAGAAGTTTACTCTATTGTGGGAGAACTTGAAGAAGCCCTGACACTTTCTTCTGTTGCAGAACTCTTTTGAGAGGAAACGCCAAAGAGCTGCCACCACTGCCTTTCCCCCAGGCAGTCAAAAAGGTCAGAGGTGGTAATATGGTGGAGAGAGCAGAGAGGGGTGGTACCCATGTTGGATTCTCCTAGGACATACTAAGCTCTTATCCACTGGCACTCTACTCAAAGAAAGGGATGGCTCCTTTTCTTATAAGACTTAAAATACAGTACTGCTGTTGACCCATAAATAAGTCAACCCACGTTTTGGGGATTGATTTTTTTGACTAACATTTCTAGACATATACAGGAATACATAGTAAGTAAGCTTCCAGAGCCTTTCTCTCCTTCAATACAAGTATCCTCTCCATTCCACCATCCCTTTACATCCATTATCACCCATATTTTATTAATAAGAGTCTATTGCTCAGTACTACAGAACATAAGTAATGGCCCAGGTTTTATCTCTGCACTTCCACTTACAAAAAAGGAAGCTCATGTTAGCAAACCAGTGAAAGGGGATTTAATGAGCCTCTGCCAGTTGCACAAAGTATGGAAAGGTTATTTTGGGGGGGCAACCATCATCCCAAGTGGCTTTGTAAGAATTAAAGGTAGCACATCTCATCTGGAAACTAAGCAGGGTCAGATCTAGAAAGTGCTTGGATTGGAGACTGCCAATGAGTATGAGGTGTTGCATTTCAGAGGAAGGCACTCGCAAAACCACATCTGAGTATTCCTCAACCAAGAATGCCCTATGAAATTCATAGAGTCGATTAAGCTAAACTGGCAATTTGAAGGCACAACCACGAAACACAGACAGTCTGAAAGGGTATCTTTTCAAAGCTCTGCAGGAGTACAACTTGATCATTACCTTTATAATTTATTGCCTCATAAAAGAATATATTGAGGTGGCTTTCACAGCCTATCCCTGCACAGGAGTTAAATACTCAGGGCTCAAATGCCCTGCAGACCCTTATCCAGATCTCAAAAGGACACAGTCATTCATATATATATATATATATTCCTCTAAGTGATAGAAGAGAAATTTCACTATGTCTAATTTCGAGTAGGAAAAGTCTGTAGTTCAGACAGATCCACTCAATCAAGAACACCACAGCCCTGATTCTGCAAGACTTGAGCAGGAGTATTGATGCAAGGGTGACTTGGAGCTCTCTCATCCATAGCATCATTATAAGTATCATAAGTTAAAGTTGACTTGACAATGGATAAAAACAAATTTCCACCCCATAGCTGTTTTTAGCTCAGGAGCAGTGATTTGTAAAGCAGCAAATGAACTGGAAATCACTCCTGGTTTTCAAGCCCTCCTGGATCCAAAACACTCCAGACATGTCACAAATGGGATCAAATTGCTCCTCAGAGGTCATGGGGAAGGAGGAGGAGGACACACTCTCCACACTTCAGCGGTATACTATGGAGATAACAGAATGAACTATGACTCAAGGCATTCCACTGAAACAATTATGTTGTGTAGTCTGTATTATATCCTATCCATTAGAAAGGGAACAGATGTTGGCAGAACTGCAGCTTGCCTGAGGCAATCTGGTCTCAGGCTATGACACTACTAACTCTCCAGATGTTTTGGATCCCATTTCCCAGAAACTCAAACTCTCCCTCATATCCCCCACCCCAAGAAACTGAAGATTATGGAAACTGCAGTAAAAAGTACTAATATCAGCAACAGAATTCCCAAATGAAGGCTTTTAATAGTCCATCTCCAACAATATACTTCTTGTGAACTTCCTGTGCTACATTTCTTCTTCTTTCTATGTACTGGTGCTTTGAAATGTGTTTTAACCATTTTTTTAAAAAAAATTGTTACAAAATACAGTTTTAACTTAATCTTATTTTAAATTTTCACAAGTAACTTTGGATGGGGTGATTTGAATGCAACATTTCTGCTTCTTGGCAGGGGGTTGGACTGGATGGCCCATGAGGTCTCTTCCAACTCTATGATTCTATGATCTCATCCCAGGAGAAACGCAATATATAAATTCAACAAATCAATCAATATTGGACCCCCCTCAAAAGCACAGGTGGTCTAGGCCATATGGAAAAGAAAATTCCGTAGTCCCAATGTTTTCCAACTTTGGTATTTCAAACATTTGGGATTTCAAAACACAAAAATTCTGATCAATGACAGAGCTGGCAGGGATTTCTGGGGGTAGTCCAAAACACCAGAACGCTCTAAAACTGACAATCATCACTTTAGGCCAGGACTAATCAAAGCGATGGTACATGAGCCAGTCCTAGCCTCCAAGTTATTGATTGCAAGTGCATGACAAGTTTCCAAAAAACAAAGAAACATTTATAACTAAATAGCTTGGGGACCCGGCGCTGCCCGGGTTATTTGAGAAAGGAATTGTGTATCAAGGTTGGTCTTTATCAGTTATTTATATGGCTCGCAGTGGTCTCAGGAAGTTAGTGAAGGTACTGCGAGTCCCATCATCTGTGGTCCATCCTCCTCCAAACAGCACCAGGATGGAGAGTGGGTCATGGGGGCTCTGTGTGCCAAGTTTGGTCTTGATCAGTCATTGGATGAGGGTCACAGTGGTCTCAGAAAGTGAGTTAAGGTACTGTAAGTCCCATCATCCATAGTCTGTTCTCCCCCAAACCTCACCAGAATGTTGAGTTGGCCATGGGGGCTCTCTGTGCCAAGTTTGGTCTTTATTGGTATTTGGATGAGTGTTGCTGTGGTTTCAGGAAGTGAGTGAAGGTACTGCAAGTCCCATCATCCATGGTCCATCTTCCTCCAAACAGCACCAGGATGTAGAGTGGGTCATGGGGGCTCTGTGTGCCAAGTTTGGTCTTGATTGGTCTGAGGGTTGCAGTGGTTTCAGTAAGTGAGTGAAGGTACTGCAAGTCCCATCATCCATAGTCTGTTCTTCCCCCAAACCTCACCAGAATGTTGAGTTGGCCATGGGGGCTCTGTGTTCCAAGTTTGGTCTTCATCAGTCATTGGATGAGGGTCTCGGTGGTTTCACTAAGTGAGTGAAGGTACTGCAAGTCCCATCGTCCATGGTGCATCCTCCTCCAAACGCACCAGGATGTAGAGTGCATCATGGAGACCCGGTGTGCCAAGTTTGGTTCTTATCAGAAATTGGATGATGGTTGCAGTGGTCTCAGGAATTGTACTGCAAGTCCCATAATCCATGCTCGATCCACAGTCAAACATGGTTCATCCACCTCCAAACTGCAGTAGAATATCGAGTGTGTCATGGGGACTCTGTGTGCCAGGTTTGGTCTGTATTGGTAATTTTCTGACTCAGCCCCCCCTGGCCTTTTCCTTTCCTCTCTTTGTCATCTCGGAATCTTGGAATTGAGGCTGGCCAATCAGAGACCATATGCAAATTTCCTTCTCTCATGTCCCCGTTTCTGTCATGAACCCTTTTCTCCACCAGGGGCTCCTGTTGAAGCTGGCCAATCAGAGACCATATGCAAATAGCATCACAGCGACAGCCAATCAGAAAGCTGGCACATACTCCTCCACACCGCCACACGTCCGCCGCATACAAACTTTGACTTTTATTATATGTATAGATAGATGGCACACTAATACATTCAGAGGAAAAACCTATTGACACAACAAATTGGATAGCTTAAGAAATAGTGATGTAAGAAACAGTACCAACATGAAGAGTTGGTTGACCAGCTCCTTCCTTAGCAGATGGTCAGTTAGCAAAATTCCATCTGAATTAAAAGATTTTTTGCCTATCTGCAGAAGTCCTACAGGCAAGCAAAGGAAAGGAGGCACAAGGTGTGGAGCTATGGGACAAGATGAGGCACCAGCTCTCTAAAAATGACTTCTGTCCACCCAATGAAATTTCATTTTAGTCCCCAAATTTCTATCATTGCATATTGAAAATCATTCAAATCTAGAACTCTTCTATTTTCTGTATTCATATTCCTTTGATAGCTTTGTCTGTTGTTTTTCTTTGTTTGCCTGAGCTGCATCTCTAAATGTTCAATGGAAATAATATAATGTCAGATATTTGGGGCTTGAAGGCAAATTTAATGGAGTGAGGCAGTGTTCTCATTCTGCTCCTCCAATGGCACTCCTGGGAAATATAGTATCTCGGACAGCCAAGAAAGCCCTCCCATAACAAATAAAATCCTATATGTTTTGGGGTCCTTCCAGACAAAGTTTTTACTGTGCAATTGCTTTGATTTGCTCACAGATTTTCCCAGCAATGCCCTGAGCTGAACCCCTAATGTACTTTCAAAACCTTCTCCAGTTTCACTTTTCTGGATTGCAGCCACTGTGTAAAATTCAAAGCAAGATGACTATCTTATGTAACTTCTTCAAATTCACTTTCTGATGTTTTTCTTTATTGGATGAATGATGGAAAGCACAATAAGTAAGAGTTAGGTACAGTGGGACCTCAATTTAAGAACATCCCAACTTAAGAGTTGTCGCTCGACCCAGGTTTCACTTTGACATACAAGCAGCATTTTGAGTTAAGAACTAGCGCCAGAGGGAGCACTAGCACCAGAGTTAAGAGCTGGGTCACAGAATGAATTAAACTCTAAACTTATCGCTGTATTTGAATCGGAACTGGCATAATGGGGTAAAAAAGATGTTACTTATTATAGAGTATGGCTCCCCATGTCTAAAGGGATATATTCCAAGATGCTTGATGGATAATAGCAAACACTATGCTGTGAGGTAAATGAAGGTCATAGAATTACACTGCCATATAATCCAGATTTTCTGCTTTGAACTGGATTATATGATCTGTCATGAAATATGATAGATGGTTTGAATGGAATTGTATGAAAAAGTGGGGCCTAATTGGGCTGAAGACAGAATTCTAAAGAGATGAGGCCTGGAAAACAACTACATTTATGGACTGTAATTAAAAGTTGCTGAACTGCTGACATTGGTAAGAACCGTGACAATGATTAACTGTTGAAATTTTGGGGAAAAACATGTTTACATTAATCAGAGACAATGGCTCTTTAAATTAAGGAAATGTTTACAAGTTTTCTTACATTAAGAAAGGAGTCAACACAAGGCTTATGTTTACTAACACCAATTACGCAAAGTCAACATCTGCCCAGGAAGAGCTGTTGCCAGGATATTTCAGGCTGGAAAAACATCTATAATTTATTTACAACTTTGGAACAACATCAACAGAAATATTCCTATAAAAGACTCAGTCTAATAATTCTCAAATATGACAGACAGTGGTACTGTTCACCTGCCATGCTTTGTTGAAAGAGATGGTGTGGTAGATATGCAATGGAACACAGTCTGGTCACTTGATCCCTTTCTCAAGGGAAGAGAAAGGAGTGTGATTTTGGAGTCATGCTACGTTTGCATGGAGTCAGTTTCTGCTGTGGAGATCCGATCCTTGGCATTGTTCTTAGGGAAAGAGGATGTATTTTGACATTTTAGGGGGTTTTTTTTTGAAGTATTAGAAAACTAGCAGATTTGCAAGGAAGCCGTCTGTTGTTCTTCCCCAGGAGGGAGAAAGGATATGGTAACATTTGGATCTCCAGCAAAGGATCACTGCCTTGTTGCAGCAGTGGAGCTTGAGCACCTCAATGATGCCACGAGCGAAACCATGAAGATACACCCAAGATGGGACAATCATAGCTAAAGCAATGGTATTCACCATAGTAACCTATGGATGTTAGAGCTGGACCATAAGGAAGGCTGAACAAAGGAAGGTAGATGCTTTTGCACTGTGGCGTTGGAGGAAAATTCTGAGAGTGCCGCAAGAAGATCCAACCAATCCATACTTCAGGAAATAAAGTCGGACTGCTCATTGTAAGGAAGGATATTAGAGGCAAAGATCAAGTTCTTTGGGCACATCATGAGAAGACATGAAAGCTTAGAGAAGACAATGATGCTGGGGAAAATGGAAGGAAAAATGAAGAGGGGCTGACCAAGGGCAAGATGGATGGATGGTATCCTTGAAGTGACTGGATTGACTCTGAAGGAGTTGGAGGTGGTAATGGCTGACAGGGAGCTCTGGCGTGGGCTGGTCCATGAGGTCATGGAGAGTCAGAAGCGACTGAATGAATAAACAACAATAATATTTGGATGCAGGAGGATGAATGAAAGTGTATGGGTAATGTGAATTCTGAGTAAAAACGTAATTCCCCTTTTGTTTGTTTGCTAGCCAATGTAACTGTAGGTTGTTTGTGAATTCAATGTAGTTACATAGAATCTGTATGTTTAAATGTTGTTCTGTAAAAGTTCTGATACCCTTCCTCTTACAGGAAAATTGCAATAAAAAGAACCGATGATTTAAAGTTATTGAAAAGTTATTCATAATAGGTGAACCCTGCCGTACAATCCAGTTCAAAAGTAGATAATCTGGATTTTATATGGTAATGTAGAAAGAGCCGTAGAGAGGGGAAATATTTTTGGAGTGTGATAAGTGAAACCATGATACCAAATCCATGGGTAAGTTGGGTCATACTGGACATCAGCTACTTTTGCTTACCTAATGCTCATGGTCTCATTTGTAAATGTGACTTCATATTGAAGGTCTGATGTGAGCAAGACAAAATATACCAACATGAACCTAGACAAGATTCCAATTAAATTCTCTGTTAACATAAAATTGAAGTGTATGCCAGGGATGATCATAGGAAAATAATGGTTTTCCTAACATTAATCTCCTCAGAGATTCCTCCTTCTGTCAATCTCTTATAAGGTAGAATACTCAGAGAAATAGCTGAGCTAATATGTTCCAGTATTAAGAAAGGGTGGGGAATTCACTTTAGCATGGATTTTTGTGGATTACAATCCACTTCCTCAGAAGTACAATGTTCAAGCCTTAGGCTTAAAAATTGTATTCAATCTTGGATCAAATGAAACAAATTGCTTTTCTGCCTGAGAAAGAATAGAGTAACTCAACAACTTGGAATGTCCATGTTTAGTTTCTCAAGTCCCAGGATTAAGCCACAAGTGGCTTGTTATCGCTTCAGGAATCCAGTAAGGGTTGCTTGGGAAAGACTGGGAACACTGTGGAATTAATGTAGCATGATACAATTTTAACTACTATGGCTCAATGATATGGAGTCATGGGAGTTGTAGTTTGGTGAGGCACTAGGACTATTCAGCAGAGAAAGACTTGTAAAAGTACAAGTCCCAAGACTCCACAGTATTGAGCCATGGCATTTAAAGTAGTGTTAAACCACATTAATT
The DNA here is from genome assembly GCF_025583915.1 of Anolis sagrei ordinatus. Taxonomy (NCBI): domain Eukaryota; kingdom Metazoa; phylum Chordata; class Lepidosauria; order Squamata; family Anolidae; genus Anolis; species Anolis sagrei. Next base: position 265,369,396 of record NW_026846588.1, on the reverse strand, counting down.
CTATAGTGTAGATGCAACCTGGAAAAAGAAAAAAATGGGAGATCATGATTATGGGTTTAGGCTACTTACATGGCTATATGTTACTTTTGGGCTATCAGGAAACATAGGGAGATACTTGAGTAGTTTTTAAAAAAAAACTTGGGTGTAGGGCTGCCAGATTTAAAACTGGGAGGACACCTACGCCTTTAAGAGTTGTGCAGAAGAAGGACTTTTCAGCAGGCATTGTTAGTTATCCGGTCACAGCAATCTGCTGAAATTCCTTCTTCTGCACAAACATTAATGGCACAGGGAGTTTCTTCAGTTTTCAATCTGTGACTTCTCCAATTTTTTTTCTGCCGTCTCCCATTCCAGGAAAAATAGATACAAAGATCTGTGGCAGACATTCTTCTTATCCCTTAATTACAACTGCTCTCCAACACATACTGTGTTTGTATGTGTTGGAGAGGCAGTTAAAAATAAGATGTAGAAAGGAAATGAATAGTGCTGATATTTCCACAGAAGAAAAAGGAAGCTAAGGAATGTGACAGGGAAGGCAAAATAGTCTTCTAGCTTAGTGCTAACTTGGGCAATTAATTTTGTTCAGAAGGCCAATAGGAGCCCCCAGTGGTGCAATGGGTTAAACCCTTGTGCCRGCAGGACTGAAGACCGACAGGTCTGAGTTTCGAATCCAGGGAGAGCGAGGATGAGCCMSCTCTGTCAGCTMCAGCTCCCCATACRAGGACATGAGAGAAGCCTCCCACAAAGATGGTTAAACATCAAAACATCCAGACACCCCCTGGGCAATGCCAATTCACTCACACCAGAAGTGACTTGCAGTTTCTCAAGTTGCTCCTGACACTTGGGGGGGGGGGGGAGCAGGCCAATCTCACTCATATGCTTTTTTAGACTTCATTTCTGTCTGGTTTCATTCTTTTTTATCCTTCGCTGGTTCCCAGTGGACCTCTTTCAAAAGTGCACAGTTAAAGGCAAATTAAAAAAAATGCACTTCTCTCTACTGGCATCAACAAAATAAACCCAGAAAGGTTATGTCTGTAAGGACAGCCTAGTGCTATTTTGTGTTTACAGCAGAGTTGCAGATACCAGAAAGAAGCTAAACGCAACATTTATCTCCACAGTTTAGGAAATGCTCAAGGAAGTTACCAAAAATATCCAACCAATCAGAAGCCACATTTAGATCAGTAACCAACAAAATGGATCTCAAAAGCAATTATAGACCTATTGTGTTGTCAAAGGCTTTCATGGCCAGAATCACTGGGTTGCTGTGAGTTTTTAAGATTGTAATGCCATATTCTAGTAGCATTCTTTCCTGACATGTCACCTACATCTGTGGCTGGCATCTTCAAGGGTTCTTTCTCCCACCCTGGACATTTCACAGATATATACACATCCCACTTGGCTCACTAGCAACAGAACTTTAGAATAATACACCATGATCACATATCTCAATGAAAGATGCCATTTAGAACAGTTTTTCTCAACCTTCCTAATGCCACGACCCCTTAATACTGTTCCTTATGTTATGATGACCCCCAGCCATACAATTATTTTAGTTGCTACTTCATAACTGTAGATTTGCTATTGTTATGAATCGTATTGTAAATATCTGGTATGCAGGATGTATTTTTATCCACTGGTCCGAATTTGACACAAATACCCAATATGCCCAAATCTGAATACTGTTGGGGTTGGGGAGGGATTGATTTTGTCATTTGGGAGTTGTAATGCCTGGGATTTACAGTTCACCTACAATCAAAGAGCATTCTGAACCCCACCAATGATGAAATTGAATGAATCTTGGCACACAGAACTTCCATGACCAACATAAAATACTGGAAGGGTTTGGTGGCCAGAGACCTTGAGTTTTGAAGTTGTAGTTCACCTATATCCAGAGAGCACTGTGGACTCAAACAATGATGGATCTGGACCAAACTTGGCATGAATCTTCAATATGCCCAAATGTGAACACTGGTGGAGTTTAGGGAAAACAGACCTTGATATTTGGGAGCTGCAGTTGCTGGGATATACAGTTCACCTATAATTTGCCGTCCGTTTCCAAAAAAGGAAGAGAAGGACAGGCGGAGAGGTCTTCAGCCTTTTCTGCCGAAGGGGTTCCTAAGATCATCAGAAATATGTGTTTTCTGATGGTCTTTGGCGACTCCTCTGAAACCCCCTCGCAACCCCCCCCCCCCCAGGGTCCCAACCCCTAGGTTGAGAAACACTGATTTAGAATATCAGATAGAAAATAAACAAAGCAGCTAGGCAAAAATGAGCAGCAAAAGAGAGCACAACAACTGTCACCTTGTGATGGTGAGAGGGCTTGTGTGTTCTAATGAACCATCACCACACCTTCCCAAACTTGAGGGAGAGTGGCCAGATTTTATTGACTTTTTAAAAGTAGAGAAGAAAATAAAAAAAATGGGTTTTGCATAAGAATGAGAGATAACCAATATTAAAGAGATGTAAGAACAACAAGAAAAGAAAACAGGGGAGTTAGCGACAAGAATAGCAGGATCGCCAATGATATTCAAACGGTCCTGAACAGTTAATCTATCAGAAGTAAGAAGACGCAAGACAAAAAAGACAGATGTTTTTTATTATAAAGAAAGCAACAGTGTTAGGACAGGAAATGATGGATAGGACTTTCTGATTTCTATTTCTTAACTTTCCTTTCTTCTATGTTTCTACATAATCTATACTCGTTTTTCTATTCCTTTGTTTTAGACTAGATAAGAAATGCTTTTGTTGCTTTTTTAACATCATAGAAACCTTTCTTTTTTACATTAGATGACAATGGGAGAAATTGATAATGTAAGATGTGTTTTTTAAAAATCCCTACTCTATATCTATTCTTATATTTTATCAATAAAAATACTGGGAAAATAAGGAAAACCTCTAGCATTATAGCCTATGAAAAAATCAAAGCAATTACTTTACTCTCAACTGAAGGACAGAAAACAGAATGTTGGTGGACAGCAAAAGATATTTAATGATTGGCTTAAACCTAATCTTAAAATGTGACATAAATTCAGAGAATTGGGAAGTACTGGCACTGGAGCACTCTAACTGGAGATCAGCTGTTACCAACAGTTTTGTGGAATTCAAAGAGGAATAAAGGGAGGGTGAAAGGGAGAAACATGTCAAGAAGTCATGTCCAGCCAAACCTTGTCAGGACCGCCTTCCACCTGAAATCTATGTCCTCCATGTGAAAGACCAACCAGACTCAGAATAGGTTCTTTACAGTCACTTATGGACCCACTGCCAAGACTCTACACTTGGAAGGCAATCATACTTTGCTATGAATGATAGTTTATGATGATGTTCAGCAGGGGAACTCTCTCACCCCAGAGTGTGGGGTAGGCTCCTTCTTTGGAGGCTTTTAAGCAGAGGCTGGGTGGCCATCTGTTGGGGGTGCTTTAAATGTGATTTTCCTGCTTCTTGGCTGGGTGTTGGACTGGATGGCCCATGAGGTCTCTTCCAACTCCTCTCACCTTTGTAGGAGTCTACCATATACCATGCAGCTGTGGACAAGTCTACATAGGGACACCAAACGCAGCATTGCCCAAACACGAATCAAGGAACATGAAAGGCACTGCAGACTACTTCAATCAGAGAAGTCAGCCATAGCAGAGCACCTGATGAACCAACCTGGACACAGCATATTATTTGAGAACACAGAAATTCTGGACCACTCTAACAACTACCATGTCAGGCTACACAGAGAAGCCATTGAAATCCACAATTATGTGGACAATTTCAACATAATGGAAGAAATGATGAAAACGAACAAAATATGGCTACCAGTATTAAAAAACTCTAAATGACAGGTCCAGACTATTTGACAAACCGCATTTCCCTCTACAGACCAACTTGGACACTGCAGTCATTAGAGGAGGTCCTCCTCTCAGTTCCACCCTTGTCCCAAGCACAGCTCGTGGGAATGAAAGGGCCTTCTCCGTGGCTGCCCCCTGCCTCTGGAACTCCCTTCCTAAGGAGTTAAAAATGGCCCCCTCCCTCCCCACTTTCAAAAAACAGCTGAAGACACACCTTTGCTCACTGGCTTACGAGGAGGAGGAATAGTAGTTGGTAATACTACCATTATACCTCTGATTAATAGTTGCCATCCGTATCCATGCCCTGCTCACCTCACCAGCTCAATAGATATCTTGAGCAATGATTGATTGATTTGCCCCAAAGAAATGGGAAATTATTGTTTCCATTTGATGTTTGATGTTTTGTCTTATGTCTGTTATAATTTTAGTTTGTTAAGTTATAATTCGTATTTATATGTTGGGTTGTATAAATTTTGTTAGTATGGATGTATTGTTGTTGTATTCGGGCATTGAATATTTGCCTTTTATGTTTGGAATCCACCCTGAGTCTCTTTGGGGAGATAGAGCGGAATATAAATAATTTTTTTATTATTATTAAAATTATAACAGTAAATAAAGAACAATGCCCAAAAACAGGGGAACTCCAGACAAGAAACAATCAGGGACAGATAATCACCTCTCAACAAAAGATTCTCCCAGGCAGTAACAAGCCACACCTAAAAACTGTCAGGCCACCAAATCCTAATCAAGGTGGCCAGTTGAAACATTCACACCTAGCTCCAACAGACAAGAGTTCTTTCTCCCACCCTGGGCATTCATTCCACAGATATATAAACTCCATTTTCGTAGTTTCCAACAGACCTCACAACCTCTGAGGATGTCTGCTATAGATGCAGGCAAAATGTCAGGAGATAATGCTTCTAGAACATGGCCATATAGCCCAAAAAAACCTACAGCAACCCAGTCTCTTCCAACTCTGTGAGTCTATGTATGTATGAATGAAGCAAAGGGTATATATCCTGAACCATCGGATATAAAGGTGTCAGTATCTCAACTGTTCATATGGACAATTTTGGAGTATTTGAAACTCCAGAATTCCAGATAAGGAATATTCAACCTGTACTATGCAGAATACACAGAATCAAAGAGCTGAAAGAGTCGACCAAAGCCATCCAGTCCAGTCTTCACCACACTTCCAGGCAGCAGCATATCCCACTGCCGAACAGTTCTTACTATCAGAAAGTTGTTTCCTAATGTTTAGGTGGAATCTCTTTTGTTGTTACACTAATCTAGCCTGGATGCAACCAAGTTATGAATAACTCTGGCAAAACTCGGTGTTTCTCAAAAGGTGTCACGGTCAGGACAGCAACCAAACGCTAACAACATATGTGCAGGAAATTATGTAATTCTGTTTAGGTCTGGCTTGAAAAAGATCCCATGTTTAGAAGTTGGAAGAATCACTTTGGGGAAATAAACTTCCCAGAAACTCTTAAAAATGAGGCTGGCAGGAAGATTTGGGAGTTCCATTTTTTGTTTTTAAAAAAGTAGTGTTTCCAAGCTTGTTCTCTCCATCTCATTTTTCTGGAACAAACTTCAGTTTGGTTTTATGAAACTATTAACAAAAGGGAACTCAAAGAGGTATGAAAGAGAGAATAGCTTGATATCTGTTTGTTTACCACTGTTTATTAGCTATATTATTTTGGAAAAAGGAAAAACCTTCATCAGCAAGAACTGTAAGTGAGCTAATGAGCAGACTTTGTCACTCTCCGAGTGAAGCCTCAACCTGCCCCCCCTTTTTTTTCTCTTCTCCCAGTAGCCTGGATCAAATGCTGTCAAACTGTGGTCACTATTGATTACATGCTCCAGCTCCTCCATTACTCTAATCACATCCCTTGGGCTGTTCAAGATGATGTGTGGCTCAGTGTGCTGCTGGTAGTTTTTATCACTAAATTATTGCAGTCTGTCAAGAACTGAGGGACAAAAGTGTACTTCGAGGCATAACCTACACAATGCAGTCTGGTTCGGTGGTCCACACTCTGGTTACATCCCAAATAGATTACTGCAACACACTCTACGTGGGGTTGCCTTTGAAGACTGTTTGGAAACTTCAACTAGTCCAACAGGCAGCAGCCAGATTGCTCACCGGAGCACCATACAGGGTGCACACCACCCCTCTGTTATGCCAACTCCACTGGCTGCTGGTCCATTTCTGAGCGCAATTCACAGTACTGGTCTTGGCCTAGGTAAAGGTAAAGGTAGTCCCCTTACATTAAGTCCAGTCATGTCTGACTCTGGGGTGTGGTGCTCATCTCCATTTCTAAGCCGAAGAGCCAGCGTTGTCCGTAGACACCTCCAAGGTCATGTGGCCGGCATGACTGCATGGAGCGCTGTTACCTTCCCGCCGGAGCGGCACCTATTGATCTACTCACATTTGCATGTTTTCGAACTGCTAGGTTGGCAGAAGCTAGGGCTGACAACGGAAGCTCACGCCACTCCCCGGAATCGAACCTGCGACCTTTCGATCAACAAGCTCAGCAGCTCAGTGCTTTAACCCACTGCGCCACCGGGGGCCCCTTTATAGGTCTTGGCCTATAAAGCCCTATATAGCTCCGGCCCAACTTGCTTGTCTGAACATATCTCCTTCTACGTTCTGCCTAGTCATTTAAGATCTACCAGGGAGGCCCCGCTCTTGGTTCCATTGGCCTTGCAAACATGTCTGGTGGGGACGAGGGACAGAGCCTTCTCGGTGGTGACCCCCGCTTGTGGAACTCGATCCCCAGTGAGACTAGATTGGCAGTGTCTCTCCTTTCCTTTAGAAAAAAACTGAAATTGTGGTTTTGGAACCAGGCTTTTGGCTAGCAGGCACAACGGCACTTTGGATATTAAACTGAACCATATGATTGTTATGATAATGGAAATGGCTATTTGGCTATAAAATCAATGTTATTGCTTTTAATCTATTGCGTATTTTTGGTTTTATATTGTTGTTATAATATTGTGATATTGTGGCATCAAATTGTTGCCAGTGTTAGCTGCTCTGAGTCCCCCCTCGAGGGTTGAGAAGAGCAGGGTAGAAATGTTGTAAATAAGTAAGGAGGGAGACTCCAGTAAACTGGTCGTAGAGATCATGACAGGGTCAGACCAATCCCATTCTGTCATTCAGGAATACACAGTCTAAGCCAGGGGTTCTCAACCTTTGGGTCCCCAGATGTTTTGGCCTTCCACTCCCAGAAATGCTAACAGCTGGTAAACTGCTAGAGATTTCTGGGAGTTTTAGGCCAAAACACCTGGGGACCCACAGGTAGAGAACCACTGGTCTAAGCACACCCCATTGACAGCCATCCAGCCTCTTTTTAAAAACCCCAGCAAAGAAGCCTCCACCACACTGAAGCATATCTGCATCTTGAGTCCTAGAACAATATGAAACAAGCAAACCAGCTATGCAAAAAGGAGAAGCAAAAGAGAGCACAACAAATGAAGAAACAGGGCAGGAAACTAGAAAAGTAATGGTGCAAAGTTTACAAACACATAGCAAAACTAAACTTTTCTGGCTGGCAAAAGAAATAAGGGACACAGGTCACCAGCATTGCAGTGTCAAAATGCTTTGTGTTGACTCTGCCTTTGGTGGAACCCATAAATAATAATCAATTAACATTTAAGCATTGACTGCGAAATGCTAGACTTAAACTATTAATGAGGATGGAGGTGCTGTGTGTAAACTATTTATAAGGATGCCTCTTTGAGGTAAATGACTACTTTAGAAATATAACTGCTGCTTTTAGTTGTTGCACTCCAGGACAGGAAAAGCCCTCAAACTCTAAACACCACACCGTTGATTGGAAAACAATCCTTTTATTGAAGATAATTAAAAAGCAGTAAGTAAAAAGAACTTTAAAGAAATAGGTAAATAAAATAGTTTTGAAGATAAGCAGGAGCAAATGTAGTCCAGAGTAAAGTTTAGCAAAGTCCATAAAAACAAAGTCCACACTGCTCTAATATAATCCAGGAAAACAGGAAACATTAATCCAAGGCATGAGTAAGCATTCATACATTCCAAGAATCCAAACCACGAACAGGAAATACTTAGACAAGAATCTTCCAAAGCAAAGCTTCCATGAAACAAAGGATGAGAACTACACTTGATTCCAACGATGCTTCATCTGACTATATTTCCCATACTTGGAACTTTTTATCCCCTTGTAAGCTATTCCACACACTCAAAAATTGGTTTCATTTTACTTGAGATCCCCTTATCTTTTTCTGTCGGAGCCTGGCAGAACGCTGAAGGCACTGCTCAGCCTATCTGTTTTGACTAATTTCCTCTCGCCTATCTATTTGCTCATTAAGTCTCGCAGCTGGGCAAAGTGCCCAGTTGTTTTCAAGCTCCAAATACTGGGAACCCTCTGGTAGCAATTCCGGGAGTTCACTATCATCCCCACACCCTTCAGGGACATTATCATGGGAAACTACACTTTGCACAGGGGTCTCCTGGTCTTTCTCTGCATCAGTATCATTGACCAAACCATTGTCATCTTGAAACTCATTGGCATCACTTCCCACATCCAAAGCACCCTGATACTGAAACACAATCACAGGCTGAACTCCAACATTAGTTGGCAAAAGTCTGCATTTCCAGGTGGCCTGTTCAAGAGAATACATCTATGCAAAGACACATTCATACATAGGTGTCTCTCACCTGCCACATTCAGTGCTGACTTGGGTATATGACAACCCATTCTTATGGCAGCAAGTATTCAAAAGAAAAGATTAAAAGCTCTAGGGTAGCAAACATGATCAAAATCATGTATACTACATGTAAAAAGCATCATGTTCAATCCCTGGCACTACTAAATGGATCTAGGCAAGATTCCTGCAAGCAGCACTGGAGACTCGATACCAGCCATGTGTAGAGAGACCGTACTGAGTGAGGGTCCTTCCACTCTAAATCATGGGTTTTGAACAGGGGCAAAAAATTCCAGGACTTCAGAAGAAGTCCACATACAGACCTGTTGGTCCTGGGATTTCTGCCTCTGTTGTCCAGACTTGATGCTTTGTTGTTAGATTTGGATGCTCCCAAGATGGCCGCCACCAGAAACGTCAGTGGGTTGGGGTTTTTGGTTTGTTTGGGTTTTTTTTTGCTAATTTTGCTAATTTTACTGCTTTGTCTACAAATGGTCTTCAATAAACTGCTTGCTGATTTTACCAAGCTGGTGTGGTGTTTAAGGTAAGAGGTGTTCCTGTTCTGTTGTATGACACACCTAACTCCTCCCAACAAAGGATGCCTCCAGATAGGAAACAGCCAGGCTTTGAAAGGCCATTCAGTGCTAATCAAGGTAGACAATTGCAATATTCACACTTGCCTCCAGTAGACAAGAGCTCTTTCTCCCAGCCTGGGTATAACGGCAGGAGAGAATGCTTCTGGAACATTGCCATACAGCCCAGAAACTCACAGCAACCCAGTAGTACTCATATCTCCATTTGTAAAATAAGTGAAATTTTAAAAAATCAACAAATTTCTCACCCCAATGAGAAAACGAGCCTAGTCATTTAAAAATGATAATTGTCATGTGTTGTTCTTGTTGTTGATGTGGCCCTCTGTATGGGAGCAAGATGCTTTTCTTAAAATAAAAGGTTCTGCAAGAAGGCACAAAACTAGCCTCCTTGCCTTTGTAAAATGAAGCAGAAGGGCAGTCTGACCCAAAAGATCTACATAAGACATATTTCTAGCTTTTTTAGTTCATGAAACAAGGCAGCTTACACAAAAAGTAGTTTTGCTAGTGTAAATAATTTCTTTAAAATGTGCAAATCAATCTCGCCACATTAAAAGCTGGGGAGGAGGGGAGGGGAGAGAAAAAAAAGGTATCATTCTAATACATAAGAATGAGAAAAGCAAGGATTTAAATCCTTAGTTTTTATTGCCTATGAAATATTGACCAAACTGTCCCCAAATACTCTTCATTACAACAGGAATAGCTCAGAAGAATATACTGTTGCCGGGGAAAATCCATTCCACATCGCCTACTTTAGCTATTACAAATACTGCCGTTCTGTTCCGAGGGGCAGGACAGCCTGACAAAGCGCTGGATCATTTCATCATCCCTGCTAATCAAAAAGTCCTGGCACTTTTGAACTCGCAAACTCTGGCTCTGTTGGACAACCAGATTGTTAGTTGGTTGCTTTAATCCGCCTGCACAATCTACTAAGGGGGGAAAAATGCAAGTTAGGGAGAAATTGCATGATGTGAAAAGATTTCTCCAGGGCAAAGCTTCAAAAAGGGCTGGCTATGCCTAATTGAGGCCTGATTTGAACACAACTGGGGTGACCCAATTGTCACCGGCAAATCATTTCCCTCTAGTAATCGCTCAAGTTACCTTGGCAACTTATGGAGACTCCAGTTCTGTGGACCTACTCCTATTATATCACTCTTTCTCACCCAGCAGATAGGATTGAAAAGCAGGACTGCCGAGGACAGAAATGATTTGATTAGGGTGAGCCCACATGTATATCTTGTCAAAGTGACGTGAGAACGAATAATGAAATATTCTCAGTGTGTATCATAGCTGTACCAAATTGAAAAGATCAATTTGCCTTATCTGTGATAAATGATAAAACCAGCAGTTTTGCTTCACCTCCATCTTGGAGACAAGGGAAAATGCTTTTGGGGTTGGAAGACAATCTTCCTAGAAAACCCTATTTTTAAAATCATAGACTTGGAAGAGCCAAAAAAACTCTGCCATGCAAGCATACCAAAAATTGTACTAAGATATATGTTCAATCTTAATTGTCCCAATTAATCCTCTGTTATTCCATGTAGAATCATAGAATAATAGAGTTGGAAGAGACCACATGGGCCATCTAGTCCAACCCTTTGCCATGCAGGAAAAGCACAATCAAAGCATCCCTAACAGATGGCCTCCAGCTTCTGTCTAAAAGCTTCCAAGGAAGGAGCTTCCATCACACTCCAAGGCAGAGAGTTCTACTGCTGAACAGCTCATACAGTCAGGAAGTTTTTCCTAATGTCCAGATGGAATCTCCCTTCCTATAATTTGAATCCATTGCTCCGAGTCCTAATTTCAAGGGCAGCAGAAAACAAGCCTGCTCCCTCTTCCTTGTTACACTCTTTCACATATTTATACATGGGTATCATGTCTCCTCAAAATCTTCTCTTCTGCAGGCTAAGCATACCCAGTTCTTGAAGATGCTCATAATAAGGTATGATCTTCAGATTTATTTTTAAAACATCCAATTTCTTTCTCCTCTTCTTTCAGTTATCCCAGTTGCTGCAAACTATGTTCAAAGCAAAGATATAGTTTTATTAGTTTGGGCTTATTGAACTCAACATGGAGGAGAAACGAGAAGAGAGGAGGGTATAATCCCAGTCTCAGGAAAAAGCAAGCTACCATAAAACTCTCCTACCTTATGTGTCCTGACACTGAAATACAACACTGCCTGAGTTCTGCGAGTGCAGCACTTTTCCAAATGAAGCAGAGAGTGTTTGAGGACCAGGACATCCATAGACAGACCAAGGTGCTTGTTTATAAAGTTATTTGTCCTCCCAACCCAGCTATATGCCTGAGAAACATGAATTGTCTACAGACGTCACACACAACTCCTGGAAGGCATCAGCGTTGCCTCCAAAAAATCCTGCAAATCTCTTGGGAAGACAGGTGGACTAATATCAGCATGCTGGAAGAAGCAAAGACCACTAGCACTGAAGCGATGCATCTACGCCATCAACTCCGCTGGACTGGCCACGTTGTCCAAATGCCCAATCACCATCACCCAAAGCAGTTACTCTACTCCCAACTCATAAATAGAAAATTGAATGTTGGGGAACAGAAAAAGAGATTTAAAAATGGGCTTAAAGCCAACCTTAAAACTTTACTTGCTTACTTACTTTACTTAGGCAATTCCTTGTTGTCCGAGTAAGATTGTCCTCCAAGTTCGGTGTACTGGCGGTAGGTACGTAGGTGACTGTGGAGCCCTATTCTTGACCTGCATGTTCTCCCGCAGTTTCCAGGTGGAAGGCGGTCTCTCTTTCACCCTCCATTTGTCACAACCTTAAAAATTGTGACATAAACACCAAGAACTGGGAAGCCCTGTCCCTTGTTCGCTCTGGTTGGAGGTCAGCTGTGACCAGCAGTGCTGTGGAATTTGAAGAGGCAAAAATGGAGGGTGAAAGGGAGAAATGTGCCAAGAGGAAGGTGCATCAAGCCAACCCTAACCAGGACTGCCTTCCTCCTGAAAATCGAAGCACTCACTGCGGGAGAACATGCCGGTCAAGAATAGGGCTCCACAGTCACCTACGTACCCACTGCTAGGACACCAGACTTGGAGGACAATCGGGCAACAAGGGATCGCCTAAGTAAGTAAGTAAGTAAGTAAGTAAGTAAGTAAGTAAGTGTCCTTTCTTATTAATAACATATCTCATCTTGACCACATCCTGATGTTGCTTGACCACATGTCTCAGTTTTTACCCATGAAGTGTATGCTCATACTGTAATCCATAGTAGGCAACTTCAGGGATGACAATGAGCATCCGTGAACTCAACTGGGATTCAACCCAATGCCTATGTTTTCTTCTTTTTAGGAGAAGACACATGATCCTTGTGTGCCTTTCTTTACAAGCTCTTCTGTTCCATTTTTTGGGTGTAGTTACAGGCCTCTCCAAGACTTCGCTTGGTGCCAAATCCTGACACATGCTACTGCCATAAGATAAACTTTATTGGTGGTAAATGATGCAGCAGATGGTCTACTGCAGAGAAACACTCCAGTTCTTACACTGATGGGCTCCAAGCATCCCTTTACAGCCAAATTAGAATTTGACCCTGCCTAATTTATCTCTGGCCAGGCAATCCAATCCCTCATGGTTAGTTAATGCAATTTTTCAAGTCACTCCTGACACGACCAAAAGAAAAAAAAAGTTAATGAATTGCCCACAGGCTGGGCTGCACACTGGTCAGGTCAGGGCAAAATCAATAGAAGATGAACTCCCAAGGGTTAGTGTAATACAAAAACATACAAAGAAAACAAAGTGTGCAAGGGTGAGCCACCTCCCTTCCCACGTAGCTATCAGAACTATGTAAGCACCTTAGTAATGGAGAAAAAAACTGACTCCCCATCTCCATTCTTATATTTTCTGTTTACTTACTGCATGGGAGAATCTCCTGCATGGGAGAATCTGGCTACTTCCTGGATGGGAGAATCTTTGTTGGGAGGAGTTGGCTGGCCTAGATCATTTCTTGTCTGGAATTTCCCAGTTTTTTTGAGTGCTGCCCTTTATTTACTGTCCTGATTTTTTTAAATACTGGTAGCCTGATTATGTTCTTTTACATGGTTTCCTACTTTCTGTTGAAATTGTCCACATGCTTGTAATAAATAAAGAGCAACACTCAAAAAACAGGAATGCCAGACAAGAATCAATCAGAGCCAACTGACACCTCCCAACAAAGGACCCCCCATTCAGCAACCAGACAGGCTTTCAAGCTGCAAGGTCATTCAAAGCTAATCAAGGTGGCCAATTGCAACATTCACACTTGCCTCCAACATACAAGTGTTCTTTCTCCCACCCTGGATGTTCCACAGATATATAAACCTCACTTGCCTAGTTTCCAACAGATATCACAACCTCTAAGGATGCCTGTCTTAGATGTGGATGAAACATCAGGAGAGAATGCTTCTTTGGAATTCCCTCCCCAGGGAGATTAGACTAGCACCCACCCTGTCTATCTAAAGATGTGGATGTTCCACTCCGCTGCGCTTTTGACTAGACAATCCCCCAGATAGTTTCGCCCCAATTAGGACCCAAAATCTTGTCCTCACACTTTACTGTTGTTCTGTACCTAAAGTTAAAATGCTCTATCTTATATTGCCCTTGTAATGAAATATCTAATTATAATATAGGTTTGAGTATGTTTATTAATGTTAGTATATGGCAAACCCAGGCCAACCTTAGCTTCAGTTGCTTAGTTGATGTGTTGCCATAGTGATGAAGCCTGCAGTAGAAATGTATCCATTTCAATAGAGCTATGGAGAGAAAGGGGCGGAGCTAACAGAAGAGTGGACATTTTAAAATATTAGCCAGTCTTTAGCTGGGTGAGCTAAAGGAAGGTCAGTTCTGGCTATGTTAGAGCTGGACAAAAGAGTGCAGGTCTTCAGCCTTGATATTTCAAGTGTTTGATGAACCAGTTCTGAATTCGAAATTAACTTGTGAGCTAGGGGAAAGGAATTCCCATTATTGTATTGTGTCCATTGTCAGAGCTGAAGTAAATAAAAGGAGAAACTGTGTCTAAGTGTCAGTCTGGGGCACTGAGGAGAAAAGTGTTCTTTGAGAAATAAATTCACAGTTAACCCATTGCTAAGGTGAAGAAACTACAAGATTAAAATTACCCAGTCAGGAGACTGAGAAAGAATAACATTTTAAAGTGAAGGGAGTTACTAAACCAGGCTGGCAAAAAAAGATAATCCATTCTGGAAGTTATATAGAAACTGTTTCAAGTGTTCATGATAACAAAAGTTAACTGTTACCATATCTAAGAAGTACTGAGGAGAAAATACTGTGTAACCAATATGCTTTGTGTGCCTGAGAATACTTAAATAAATATTTCTTTGTTCAATTTCTTACAACAAAGACGTGTGTCAAGTTACTGAAGTGAAGGACTACTTCAAGGAAGACAACTGAAGATCATTTGGAACAGGATTCAGTTTATGGTATTGGGTTACACATATTAAAGAGACACATACAAGCATTTGAAAGTCAACCCTCTCTCATTCAAGCCTCATACCAAGCTCCATCGCACCCAGAAACTGATTATTATTGTAGAGCTCATTGGTTATTAGTTTGATGTTTTGTTTTTATATTTTGTTATAATGATGTTGCTTTTCAGTTTTTGTTTTATGTTGATGTCTAGATGTTTTAAAATGTTATATTTTAACCATGTTCGATCGGGCTCATCCCCATGTAAGCCGCCTTTGGAAGGATGGAGGCAGGCCATAAAAATAAAGTTATTGCTATATTATTATTATTATTATTATTATTATTATTATTATTATTATTCTGTAACATGGCCATACAGCCTGGAAAACTCACGGCAACCCTGTACACACACACACACACACACACACACACACACACACACACATATATATATATATATATATATACACACACACACACACACACACACACATATATACACACACACACACACACACACACATATATCCCTGTAAATATCTTACCCTGTAAATATCTATGCTTTTAGTATAGCCTGCACAAAAGACTGTTTGTGGTCAAAATTCATTGGCCTTTTTAAAAGAAAGCAAATTACCATCTATCAGCACGTGAATCCTTTTTGTCTAATTTGCTTTGTTTTTTCATATGTGCTATTCTGTTTGCTTCTTTGGAGAGTAAATATACACATAAACATTCAATTCTCTGAACATTTCTCTTCCTGTCTCACCATGCATTCCACCCTAACAAGCCATTCATCTTGCTTGCATTGCATTGCAATAACACTGCTTTCCTGTCTCCCTCTTCTCCCTTTCTCCCAGTCGGGATCCTGAATTGAGCCATTTCTCTGCAATGCTCTTCACGCCAAATAAATTAAAATAATAACTCTTTAGGATCGTAGAGGATCCCACCAATGAGATGTGAGGATATTCTCACAGCCCAAAGGAAGCACATCAGAACATGAAAGTGACTTGAAAATCCCAGCATGACATAAGGTGTTAACTGACCTGGAAGACAACCAAACCCCTGGTATTAAAATTCCCTTATCTAACAACTGCACATTTCAGCATTTCGGCTGCAGCCACCATATGTGGCCTCAAGGCAAGTATGGACCTGCACAGATATTTTTAAATGACATTAAAAATAATAGAGCCAAGTCAAGATAGAGGCTGATAATTCACGTGGGAATCAGAACAATTTGTCCAGAATAAATATAACATTTCCATCTATGAGCTCAACCTAAACAAATCATTACAATTATATAGCATTTTGTAAAATAGGGTGGGTTGGGCTGAATGATTAAGCTTGCATTGGACACATGAGAAACTGGTAACAGTGTTGTTCAACGTGTTGTCGAAGCTTTTCATGGCCGGAATCACGGGGTTGCTGTGAGTTTACTGGGCTTTATGGCCACGTTCTAGAAACATTCTCTCCTAATCTGTGGCAGGCACCCTCAGAGGTTATGAGGTCTGTTGGAAACCAGGCAAATGGGGTTTATATATCTGTGGAATGCCCAGGGTGGGAGAAAGAACTCTTCTCTGCTTGAGACAAGTTTGAATGTCCCAGTTCATCACCTTGGTTAGCATTGAACAGTCTTGCAGCTTCAAAGCTTGGCTGCTTCCTGTTGGGGAAATCCTTTGTTGGGAAGTGATTAGCTAGCACTGATTGTTTCTTGTTTGGAATTCCCCTGTTTTTGAGTGTTGTTCTTTATTTACTGTCCTGATTTTAGAGTTTTTAATCCCAGTTGCCAGATTTTGTTCATTTTCATGGTTTCCTCCTTTCTGATGAAATTGTCCACATGCTTGTGGATTTCAATGGCTTCTCTGTATAGCCGAGTGGTTCTCAGCCTGTGGGTCCCCAGGTGTTTTGGTCTACAACTCCTAGAAATCCCAGCCAGTTTACCAGCTGTTATGATTTCTGGGAGTTGAAGGCCAAAAACATCTGGGGACCCCAAGTTGAGAACCACTGGCCTGACATGGTGGCTGTTAGAGTGGTTCAGCATTTCTGTGTTCCCAAATAATATGCTTTTTCCTGGTTGATTCATCAAGTGCTCTGCTATGACTGACTTCTCTGTTGAATTAATCTGCAGTGCCTTTCATGTTCCTTGATTCATGTTTGGGCAATGCTGCATTTATGTTGACTTGTCCAAAACTGTATGGTATACGGTAGACTCCTGCAGAGATGAGAGAATCCTTCTTCTCCTTTGCTGAACGGAGCATTTATTAGATTTTCTTAGTGGGTCTGTAGATAGTTTGCCTAGTTTCTACTGGCCTAATTTCCAACAAACCTCACAACCTGTGAGGTTGCTTGCCATAGATGCGGGTGAAACATCAGGAGAGAAGGCTCCTGGAACATGGCCACACAGCTTGGAAAACTCACAGCAACCCAAACAAGAAGATTCATTCATTTTTGAAAGTAGAAAATCCAGTAGTTTTGTCCAAAGTACAAAAACTATAGATAAAACCACAAGTGTCTTAACAGACGAAAAACTGAGAAGGGGAGGAACAGGACAGCTTCGATATTGGCAAAATGTAAGAAAATTTCAGGTGGCGTCCTAATATTTCTTAGCAATCAATAAGAAGAAGTGTGTTTTTCACATACCGGTCCAGTCTCCTACGACTTTAACGTGGACTCCAAAGGTTGCTTTGGTAGCTGTCGGACACTAAAAAAGGAAATTAGTCAAAAAATGGTTGTGATAAAATAAGCAATAGCAAGGCAGTAATACAGAAAATAAAAAGATGGTAATGGGATACCAGATGGCAAGTTACAGCAATGACACTGGTTCCACTACATACTGCAATTATGGGAAGTCAGGAGAAACTGGAAAGTTACACAGCATGTCCATTCATAAAACTAGTCTTTCTTATTGACCGAATATAAGCTCCCTTTTGGTTTGGCAGAGAGTCCATGTGGCACAACTGGAGACACATGGGTTCAAATCCCCTCTTAGTGACTTTGTGCCAGTCATAATCTCTCAGCCTAATCTTTCTCATTGATCTATTGATATATAAAAGGGAGAGAAGAAAGAACTGCTTATATGTCCTTGATGAGGATGATAACATTTCTGTAGTGAGACCTTTAATAATAACAGCAACACACTGGAAAAGGTACACAGTGAAAGAGAGAAGAATCTGACCACTAATCCTTTCACATTTTCAACAACAAAATCCATTACTGTAATTGTCAAACAGCTGAACTGGTTAAAGTTGGAGCACAATGTGGAAAAACTTCCATTCCCACCCCTAAATTTTCTTACATGAGAAAATACATCTATAGGAATATATAGATTCTCCAGAGCGACTCTGTGGTTAACACTGGCAGAAAGTTGGCCACAGAATCATGCTGTGAGATTCCAAGAGAATTATCCCCTGTAAGAATGTCTAGGTCAGTGTTTCTCAACCATCCTAATGCCATGATCTCTGCATATAGTTCCGCATGTTCATATAGTTCCGGTGACTCCCAACCATAAAATTATTTTTGTTGCTACTTCATGACTGTAATTTTGCTACTGTTATGAATCCTATTATAAATATCTGATATGCAGGATGTATTTTCATCTACTGGGCCAAATTTGGCACAAATACACGACACACCTGAATTTGAATACTGGTGAGGTTGGGGGGGGGGGGGAGGATTTGTTTTGTTATTTGGAGTTGCTGAGATTTATAGTTCCCCTACAATCAAAGAGCATTCTGAATTCCACCAATGATGGGACTGAACCAAATTTGGCACACAGAACTCCCATGACCAACAGAAAATACTGGAAGGGTTTGGTGGGCATTGACCTTGAGTTCTGGAGTTGTAGTTCACCTACATCCAGAGAACACTGTGGACTCAAACAATGATGGATCTGAATCAAACTTTGCATGAATCCTCAATATCCCCAAATGTGAACACTGGTGGAGTTTGGGGAAAATAGACCTTGACATTTGGGGTTGAAGTTGCTGGGATATATAGTTCACCTACAATCAAAGAGCATTTTGAACCCCACCAACGATAGAATTGGGCCAAACTTCCCACACACAACACCATTGACCAACAGAAAATACTGTGTTTTCTGATGGTCTTTGGTGACCCCTCTGGCATGTCTTGCTAACAGTCCCAAGGGTCCTGACCCCCAGGTTGAGAAACACCAGTCTAGGTCTTCCCGGGTGATTCTGTCTTCAACTTATCCATGAAGTTGCCTTGGAGGACCTAGAGTTTTCTAGAGGGAACATTTCTCTAGGAAATCCAAGATCATCCAGGGCAAATTCTAGCAAAGGCAGAACAGAGAGTCACCCTGGAGTACCTAAACTTCCATAGAGAAAGGATTAATGAACTCAGCAAATCTGTGAAGAATCAAATCTGCAAAAGCTGAACTTGACAGGTTAAGGACAAACTGTGTTTCAAAGAAAAGAACTGGCAAAGCAACTCTGAGTATTCCTCATCTCTAAAAACACTACAAAACCGATGAGGTTGTCATAAGTCAATGGTTAACTTGAAGACACAATTTTTCAATGAATGAGACTTTTTCATCTCACAGCCCAAACCACAGTGATGCTGTTGAAACAACCAACATGGCAACATGAACACTCAAGAAGGAAGCATCAACAAGTTCAAGGAAAACCAAGTTTCTTAGAAGTGCAAAACTGGGCTGGGAGAACTATGAAAGGAAAGGAAGCATACCCCCCAAGATCAAACCTAATAAGTCTAGGGAGCATTCAGTCCCCAGAGAATGCTGACTGACATATAGTAAACAATGAACAAGATAATATAGTTGAAATCCTAATCAATACTCCATTTTCTTGCAGATCTCATGGTAACAAAGATGGCATCCTGGGGTAGAGTCACATTGTGCTGTCTATGTTTTCACTTTTATTGTACCACAAGAATGGAGAAGAGCAAACCACAGACCACCTATTACAACGCAGTCTGAGCCCTGCCACGTGCATACTGGAGAACCTTCATATAGCAACACCAGAGGCACACCAAGTGGCCAGCTACTGGTCAAAGGACATTTAGTATAATGCCAAGTTTTTTTAAAAAAAAACTTTGTGTTTTCAAATACATTTCAAATGTACCCTTGGTTTGCTTCTGATACAATAAATAAAACCACAAAAATTAGCACCACATACCATTGTGAGTGGGGTTGACTACTTTTCTTTTCAAAATGGCAAACCTCTGATGTGAGCCAGCAATCATGTTATTTTTTTTTCCAATCCCATGCCCCCTTTAAGCCTGTAGAGGCCTTTTTTAAAATCCACACTACACACGTATGGCACTATGATCCCATGTCAAGTGTCACAGAAACAACCTGTAAAATTCATGGGAAGGGCACCTAGAAGCAAGACCTGTCCTTTGCCTTACCAAACTAAAAAGCACAGGATTGTATAGGATGGTTGCATGTTTTGATATGGTCAAAATTGACTAATCAATAAAGAATTGTTGTTGTTGTTGTAACTATAGGATGGAACTATGGAACCATAGTGCCATAACTGTGTCGTGGTCTTTCAAAGGGAGTACAAGCCCATCGAGAACAGGTTGCAATGCCAGTCTCAGGTGAGTTTTTCCAATGGAACTATTCCAGCAAGACTGAACCAAAACCAGCCAAATTAAAAAAAATCGGTGAATTATCTTTAATGGTTGCACAGAAGAGTTCAACAGGTGTTGCTTATCACGCAACCAGGAAAAAGTAACATCTGCTGATATATGGACCTTCTCCAGTTTTCATTCTGGCAACTCTGAGCCTCAGATTCTTTTTTACACCTACATCAAAGCCTTCACTGGATCTAAACAGCAATCCAAGCCTTCCACGGCCTCCTTGGCATCAGCTGGCATGTGTTGTGGAGAAAACCCCAGCATATCTACTCATTAAATTTCACTGCCTTTGGCCTCCAAGATAAAATGGTTCCAACTGCAAACTGAAGTACTAAATAAAAAGGTCTTCTTCAAGCCTTAACCAGACAAATCAGCTTGGATACCAAAATCATCCAAAAGCAAACATATTGGAGTGGAACATATGGCTAAAGGCAAGGTTCTTATGTTGTTTTTTCCTTGTTGTTTTTCCTGTGAAAGAGCACTGAATCCCTAGAAGGTTTGGACTTCAATCCAGAAATTTAAGGGAAAAGTCTAATATCCTTCCATACCAGGACAAAAAAAACTCAAAATGATAGTCATGAGTATTTTTCTCTTGTTAATTGTTGTAATAAGATTTTTGTTAATTATTGTTACTGGGTGCTGTTATAGCATATCTATTGTGTTGTCTCTTTAAATATAGCATATAAATCTTTTGAAGATATAATCCCAAATACATGAAGCAAGCAACCTAAAGAAGGGAAACTTTTTCTGAAACAAGGATAAAAGTATACGGGAACTCTTGTCATTCCTGACCACGTTTCTGGTCACTGTTCCTGATCATATCCTGATCACTACTTTTCTCTATAAGAATTTCTACCACAATTTGGATTTTACATGGGACCAAACTGTACTGAATTAACATTATTATTACAGAGACTATAGAAGAACTTATTAGTTATTTTGGGAAATACTCAAACATGACTGCAATGTTTGTTATGCATTGTCAAAGGCTTATATGGCCGAAATCATTGGGTTGTTGTAGGTTTTTTGCGCTATGTGGCCATGTTCTAGAAGCATTCTCTCCTGATGTTTCGCTGCATCTGTGCTGTCACACGCTTGGCCTACAGCAATTGTCTTTTAAACAGGACATTCTCTTTGTGCCCAGCGGGAAGCTGGGTTGCCTTGGCTGAGAGGCCCTAAGGATTTTCCTATACAAAAGTCTTTAGATGCTTGAAAAGTTTAACAAAGTCCTTTATTATTGCTTAGATCTTCAACAATTAAACAAACACAATCTAATTTCTATGCTTGCTGGTTTGGGCTCTACTCCCAGCTCCAATTGCTTCTGGTTACCCGAGTAGACCTACCAGCCAAGGCTTTGTAGATTCTCTAGCTGGAGTTCTTTTGGATCTTTTCCACGGAAGATGTGGAGCTTTCCACTATAAGACTGAACTAAAAATTGTTCGTTCCCTCCCAGAGCCCTGGAAAAAGGGGCGGAACAAAAACTTAAGAATGATAGACAGGTGGCTAGCCCTATCACTGCAAACCAAGGGAAGTCACCTTTTGCAAAATGCATGGAACCTTGGAATGCATGCAAACACTCAATAGGAAGAAATGAAGTTGGAGCTCCTGGTACAGCCGTACCAGCCGAGCATCTATGGCAAGCATCCTCAGAGGTTGTGTGTCACAACCTCTGAGGATGCTTGCTATAGATGCAGGTAAAATGTCAGGAGAGAATGCTTCTAGAACATGGCCGTATAGCCCAAAACAGTACAACAACCCAGTGTTTCTAATATCTGTAAACGATGTCTAAATGTATTTGTTCATTTCCCATGGTTTTTTTTTACTTATAAATAATAGTCAGATTATGCATATCATTTAATTTTGAACTTCATATCATTACAATTAAGAATATAGTAACAGGCTAATTTTGTATTAACATTAGTTTTATAGATATATGTTTAGTGAGTGATGATTATTGGCCATGAGATTTTGCTAATATCAGCAGCAAATGAGGGAAACAGAAATTGTAAAAAAATATATGTTTGTGTTATATGTACTATGATAGGACTTTGCTTTCATCTCAAAAGGGAAGTAAGCGTTAGATCACCTAGGGTTCCTAGAAATTCTATTAGACAATACACTTTACTCCTCTGGAGTTGTGTTTTCATTGCAGAATTCACATTAAAGCAAGGAAGGGATTTTACAAACTTTGTCACCCAGAGAGAGCTGTAAACCTTATCTCTTGAGTATTAACCATCCTTCCTTTTTTTCAGCAAACAAATAATCTACAACCAAGTTTCTATTCTTTTCTGTGCCAGAAGAAATAAATGTATCTATTTGCCTAGGCCTTTTAGATCTTTCAGATCTTTTAGCATTTGTATATCTTCCTCCAGCACTTTGTATGATGAGATTAGACAACTCAGAGGTTTTACTATATATTGCATTTTAAAATAAAACATTAAGCTACTGCAGCGGACTTGTCATCTGATAAATGCAGAAACAGTCATTATACATATTAATCTAATCTGATATAATCTAATCTATTCTAGAAGTAGGCATAAAAACAAGTACTTCTGAGCTTCAGAAGCTGTGGATGTTACTGTAGCTGGAATTTATAAGTTCTTGGAAGACATGGTCACATGACCTCTGCAAATAAATGACTCCCAGAAGAGAACAGAAGCCGCAAAACTAAGATCTAAGCCAGTCCTAAGTCTGCTGTACATCAGCGAAATATTTCCTTGTGATTGTCAGGTGTCTCTTAGTGTAAAACTCTACTGTAAATCTCAAAGTGCACCTACACTGTAGAATTAATGCAGTCTGGCATCACTTTAACTACAATGGTTCGGTGCTAGGGAACCTGGAAGTTGTTGTTTTGCAGATGTTGAGCCAAAAGTGATTGTCCCAAACTACAAATTCCATAATTCCACAGCTTTGAGACATGGCATTTGTAATTATGTCAAACTTAATTAATTCCAAAGCACTTTTTTTTGCAGATGAAATCACATACATATGCAAAACATATTAGTTTTTTCTCCTGAAAAATAATTGTTTTGATTTTTGCAAGTTGTTGTTGTTGTTTATTCGTACAGTCACTTCCAATTCTTTATGACCTCATGGACCAGCCCATGCCAGAGCTCCCTGTCAGCCGTGGCCACCCCCGGCTCCTTCAAGTCAAGCCAGTCACTTCAAGGATACCATCCACCCATCCATCTTGCCCTTGGTTGGCCCCTCTTCCATTTTCCCCAGCATCATTGTCTTCTTTAAGCTTTCCTGTCTTCTCATTATGTGGCCAAAACACTTCGTCTCTGCCTCTAATATCCTTCCCTCCAGTAAGCAGTCGGGCTTACTGGATCCAACCAGTCCTGGCGTATGGACTGGTTGGATCTTCTTGCAGTCCAAGGCACTCTCAGAATTTTCCTCCAGCACCACAATTCAAAAGTGTCTATCTTCTTTCGCTCAGCCTTCCTTATGGTCCAGCTCTCGCATCCATAGGTTGCTATGGGGAATACCATTGCTTTAGCTATGCAGATCTTCATTATCACTGTGATGTCTCTACTCTTCACTATTTTATCAAGATAGGTCATTGCTCTCCTCCCAAGAAGTAAATGTCTTCTGATTTCCTGGCTTCAGTCTGCATCTGTAGTAATCTTTGCATCTAGAAATACAAAGTCTGCTACTGCCTCCATGTTTTCTCCCTCTATTTGCCAGTTATCAACCAGTCTTGTTGCCATAATCTTGGTTTTTTGGGTGTTTAACTGCAAGCCAGCTATTGCAATTTCTTCTTTCACCTTGGTTAGAATGCTTCTCAGCTCCTCCTTGCTTTCAGCCAAGTTGCAAGTTGTCTTTACATTTTATACACTTGTACTTTTCCATTTTTTTAGCTTAGACTGTCAACTGGAACTGGCTACATGTATCATACAACCCCTCATCTCCAGCAGCTCCATGAGGTGTCAATCTGTTCCCAGGCAGAAATCAAAGTGCTAAAGTGATTGTGGTGACCTAAAAGGTCCTATTTAGTTTGGGTCCAGGATTTCTGTTTTGGAAGGGTTGCTGTGAAAGAACTAGTCAAGCTCCTGAAGTGCAATGTATGTTTTGGATGTAAAATGTAAGTCAGAACAGGTACATTTTTAAGTGTAACTTGAGCCTCCCTCCTTCCCTCCCTCTGTCTCTGTCTGTCTCTCTTTCTGTGTGTGTGTGCCTTGTCATGTTTGTTTTGCTATCTTTGCCCCTATTCTGAAATTTTCACCTCACTTTCTGTCCCTGTGATAATTGGATTTTGAAAAGTTTGGCTTGTTGTGGAAACAAGGATTGGTAAGAAAGCTTCTGTCGAGACTCTTTTTCCCCATGACAACCCTTTCAGAAGGGAATTTCCCTTCCTAGGGATAGATTTCTCCCACTTCCTGTTGTCTAACCCCTGTTCTTAACTATTAGTCATTTGTAAGTTGAACTCGAGGACTGCCTGTGCTACAGTCCATGTCAACAGATTTCTATGTGTGGTTGTGAAAGCTGGACAGGGAAAAAAGTAGATAGGAAGACAATCACTCATCTAAATTTGGTTCTTTCTGGGTGAGGGTTCTACAGATGCCACGGATTGCTCAAAAGACAAATAAATGGGTCCTAGAGCAAATCAAGCTTGAACTTTCCATAAAAGTAGACTAAACTGAGGCTGCCGTACTTTGGGCATATCACGAAAAGGCAATAATGCTTGGTAAGGTGGAAGACAGTAGGAAAAAAGGAAGACCACATTATGAATTTTGCAAGACCTGAACAGGGCAGTTGAGAACCAACTAAGTTATTTTGATAGTAGTTAAGAGCAAGACTCTGAGAGCCATCTTTTCCAAAATGAGCATGTCTCAGCCCTGGGATGCTCTTCTCTCTATCCTGCCACCTTCACAGGTATGGCTAAGATAAGGCTTTTTTAGTGACTGCCTCTATACTTTGGAAGACCCATCCTAAAGAGATTAGACTAGTCCCTTCCTTGTTGTCCTTCTGTCAACAGGCTAAGACTTTTTTTAATCAGGCAGGCTTTCAGAATTGAAGGCATTTTTAAAAGACTGTAAATGCAGTATTGTTTTAAATTGCATTTATTTTTAAAAAGCAAGAGTGGAAAGCGTAATTCATTTTTAATGTTTATATTTTGTTTGTTTTTATTTGTACTCTTTCTAATATGTTACTCTCCCTGAGATCTGTCTTGGGGAAGAGACAGGACACCATGATCATTGTCATTATTGCTATCATCACAGAAGCACAGAACATTTTATGTAAGAATAGTGGCTTTACAGCAATTACTGAGAAAATGCAGGGTGTTGTTTAGCTTTGGAGTGCACGTCTATTTCCTTTTTTAAAAAAACAAACAATTAGATTTCTTTGCCAAAAGGAGAAAACATAAAAACAGGTTTGAAACCGAATACAATTCATGCAGTGTCATTTCTATCATTCACTTGCATTCCTTAAATTTCTACAAGGGAAGCAGCACCTCACACTGCTTAGCAAAAGTATACACTCTGGAAACATTATGTAGGGACAAGAGACTTGGAGGGTTTTGGAAGTGACAAGATATAAAAATGGTCCAATTTGGAGCACTATGAATTGAAAGAAATAGGGAGCTTAATTGCTTATAAAACAGGAACCTTTTGTCCAGTCTGTCTGGAACCTGGCAGATCGAATGCCTTCGGGAAGAAGCAGAACATCTGCAAATGTCATGCTATAGGGATGGAAAAGTGCAGAATTACATGCACCAGAAGACAGATGGGGCATGTCGACTGTAATTGGTATAGAAAGAAATGGAAAGAGAAATGTAAAAAAAATGATAAAAGAGAAACAGGGCTGCCAGAAACCAAAGAAAACCCAAGCAACATACAAGCCAGTCCTCCACATTTGCAGGTCTAATTTTTGCAGATTTGATTTGCAGTTTTGATTCCTCTAACAACTTCTAGGTCTTTCAACGCAACTCTGTGGTCAACTTCTGCCAGAAGAGAGAACAGTATAAATCACCAGAAAAGCGGGGACTAGTAAAAGAAAAAAGAACCGATGGATAGATCCTTTAAGTAGTCTTTTAAGGTAAAAGTTCAAGATACCTTTGCTGACTTATTCAAGGTTCATCTAACCTGGTTGTTTCATTTCACATATGCAAATTGTTAGTTTTTAATAAAAAGTTCCCCGAAGTACTCTTCCTCTCTGTGGTATTTAAATCTCTCATTCTATGGTATTTCAGCTTCTGAAACCAAGTTTCTGTTCAAGATGTAATGCCTGGAAATTAATTAATTTAGTTATTGAGGAATACGTGTGTGTGTGTGTGTGTCTTATATATTGAAATCAGTGGCACCCAACCTGTGGTCTGTGGACCACCAGTGGTCCGCAAAGACTAAAATATGGCCTGTAGCCTCACTGTTACTACACCATTGCAACGAGAGTGACTGGTCTCGCTAAACCCTCTTATAGTGCCGAGGCAACAGGGATGTCGATAGGGGATTGGCTGACTACCCATGAAAGGCATGGCAAGAAGCCTCCTGACTACTGCTTCTCCTCCTTCTCCCTCACTCTGAGCAGAGCCATTCCATGTGACACCTGGAAGAGGGATGCCTTGGTGTCTTCATTTTTATGTCTGTTCCTGGGGTTATTTGGGCTGCTGATTTAGAAAATTGCATTGGGTAGACCACATCAGCTCCAGATTATTAAATAAGGTTTTCTGTGGGCAAACAGATGGTGACTACTGGATGGCATATGTTCTGTATCAGAAACTAGAGCTGATGTGGTCTATTCAATGCAATTTTCTGAATCAGTACCCCAAATAACCAAAGCAAATCTGAAGTTGACCAAAAAACTAATTTGTAACCCTTTTGGTACTAATGTTGGAGAGTGGTACCTGGTCAAAAAAGGGTTGGGAATGACTGTTCTAAATAGTTTTTAACCCGCACTGGCTGTAACAATTGTAATCCACCTTCAGTCCTATTATTGCAAAAACAGTAAGATATCCATGAATTGTTGTTGCTTTGTTGGGGTCATTCTGTGTGATTCTCAAGATGATTCCAGGGCTTGGAAGCTGATTCTTAAGTTTGCTGCTATTGCCCACCTTTGTCTCTGAGCAAGACCAAAGGAGACTCCGGAAGTTGTGTGCCTTCAAATCATTTCTGACATGTGGTGACACTAAGGTGAAGTTTCCATGGAATTTTCTGGGGCTGAGAGTGTGTGACTCACACAATCCCACCCAGTGGGTTTTCCTGGCATAGTGTAGAAACAAACTATGGTCTTCAGAGTTGTAGTTCAATGTTCAAATCACTACACAATTCTGGCTCAGTCAGACTGGTCTATATCAATAATGAAGACTGTCGTGTGTCTGGACTATATTTTCCCCAGTACTGGTCAGGAGTTATGGAGTGACATATTCTTGCAATATGTACATATTTTTAGTCTGTTTCCATAGTTCCATATCACTGTTGCTAACGGTATTTGTGCTTGAGATACTTTGGCAGTTCTTCTATATGTTTTATTAATGATTCTATTAAATGGCTATATATTACTTTCAAAATGCACTGAGCAGAAGAAATTCCATTTTAGTGTACCCTAAAGGTTCTCTCGCCTCTCATTTCTTGAAAAATGCATAACTCTCCACATAATTAAAGAGAAGATCTTTAGCAGAGCAGGAGAGCTGGTGAATACTAATGGGTTACCCAAATTTTGCAGCAATGATAGGGAAAGTGAAACTTACAGGCTACATGTTTGAATTCCTCACATGCTCCAGATTTTTTTGAGGGTGGGGGATTAGACCTTTTTGCTAGAAAGTATGGGAAACAATTTAACCATATTTTCACCCTCTTCCAGAACATCTTAGGTCCAAAAGAACCATGGGTCTAAAACAGGCATGGGCAAACTTGAGCCCTGTGAGTGGTTTTGGACTTCAACTCAAAATCCTTACCAGCTTACCAGGCCAAGGTTCTCAATTCTCATCAAGATGGCTAAACTGAAGCTTTCATTATTTAGACATATCATGAGATTATATGGCTCCATATAAAAAGACGTAAATGCTTGCCATGGTGGAAAGTGGAAAGCCACATTACAGGTGGATAGATTTAATCAAGGGAGACTTGAGCAGGAAAGCTGGTGACCAGCAATCATGGAGGTCTCTGTGCAAAGATTCATTGTAAATCAAAGTCAACTGGATAGTCAATGACAACTACATAACAGTGAGTGGGATTTAACCCATTGCCCCTGCTGTCAACCCAATCCAGAACAGCCCCCCATGACTGGTGTTGTTTTGCATTGACAGAAGAGCTCTAATTTGCACTGAAGGAATTATTCTTTTAGCTGGGTGGAGAGGGAAATCTAGAGCGACAGGGCCAAACAAAGAGCTAAAGCCCAGCTGTCTCCCCAAGAAGGGGCCCTGCACCTATGTATGTTTTTGTTTTAAAACTATCCACACCATTTATAATTCTATTTTTACTGATACTTTTAGAAGCCATTTACAGAAATACTCATCATATCAATAGCACCTTGTTTATGTTAACCACAGATGCAGACATGAAACACTGGAAGATATCTTATTTTAAGACTATTATCTATACTGGAGGGCAAACCCAAAGGGGTAGGAGACTTCACACAGCGCAAAAGTATCTGAAGGATTCATTCTACCTTTGCAAAATCACCATATCCATAAATTTGTCACAGCAACCTCTTCTGTTTCCCATCAAAACAAGGAAGAGTAAGTGCATGCACTTCATTTTTGACCTGAATTACACAGCTAGGAGTCTTTGAAGAGCACAATTCAGTCTGAAAACAAGGCATGGGCTATCCCCACACATCATCTGAGCATACACTCATAGAATAAACAAAAGCATAATCTGAACATACACTCATAGAATTGGAAATGATTATAAAGACTATCTTGTCCAGAGTCCTATCTACCATACAAGAATGCACAATCCAATCACTCATGACAGGGGGCCATCCAGCTTCTGTTTAAAAACCTTCAAAGACTTCATCACACTCTGGAGGCAGTGTGTTCCACAGCTGAACAACTCTTACTATCAAAATGTTTATTTATTTATTTATTTACTCCATTTGTATACTGCTTTTCTCCCCCAGGGGGGGTCAAAGCGGTGTCCAACAAATCCACAGCAAAAATGTAATGCCTTACAACATATCAAAACCTTGTATAAAACAATGATAATATATAACTATAAATTAAATTAAACCATATTAAATAGAGAAACAACAATATCTAGACATTTAAACATGAATTAAAACAAAAATTATAAAATTAATATAAAACATTACAATCACACAATCCAGGAGATGAAGTCCGAGGCTTTTCCAAAAGTCGATTGCACATAATCTGTTTTTTGCATTGTTACTGCCCAAAAGCTTGGTCCCACATCCATGTCTTTACTCTCTTCCTAAAGACCAAAAGGGAGGACACTGATCTCATTTTGGTATGGAGGGAGTTCTAAAGGCAAGGGGCCACCACTGAGAAGGCCCTTCTCTTGTCCCCATCAATCGCACTTGCGAAGGAGGTGGGACTGAGAGAAGGGCCTCCCTGGACGATCTTAACCTCCATGACAGTTCATAGAGGGAGATACGTTCAGACAGGTAAGCTGGGCCAGAACTATTTAAGGCTTTATAGGCTAAAATCAGCACTTTGAATTGTGCTCRCCTGCAGACTGGCAGCCAGTGGAGCTGCTGTAACGGGGGGGGGGGGGGGCCCTTTATACCACTCTGGTGAGCAATCTGGCTGCTGCCTGTTTGACCAGTTGAAGCTTCTGAACAGTCTTCAAAGGCAACCCCACGTAGAGCATGTTGCAGTAGTCATCTAGTGAAACCCACAAGAGATGCTTCCTATGTTCAACTTCTTTCATTGTACAACTAACACATTCAGTTCATGACCATGTCAATAAAGGTTCACAAAGGGAACCATTTTTACATACCTAATTCCAACTAGAGTGCAGCAGTTAAATCAACTGAATTTATTTACATATTAACTTGCCGTTTAAAATGTGGACAGGTCTACTCTAACTGAGACTTACCGACAGGATTTTAGTAATTCAGTTACGCATTCTTGGAGGAATACAGAATCACAGCTCCCTTGCTGTCTAACTCTGACCTAGAGGTTTGCCTAGTCCTGCTAGGAGATACAATATTTTCCTCTACACAAAAGCTTTACCAATGCACCGGGACTGTGGCGTAGATGGCTGGGAGTGAGCTGCATTAATATCACTACTAGGAGCCCCCAGTGGTGCAGGGGGTTAAACCCCTGTGCCAGCAGGACTGAAGACCATCAGGTCACAGGTTTGAATCCAGGGAGAGACGGATGAGCTCCCTCTATCAGCTCCAGTTCCTCATGCGGGGACATGAAAGAAGCCTCCCACAAGGATGATAAAACATCAAATCATCTGGGCAACGTCCTTCAGATGGCCAATTCTCTCACACCAGAAGCGACTTGCAGTTTCTCAGGTCGCTCCTGACACAACCAAAAAAAAAGTTCACTACTGACTGAAAGTCATGAGTTCGAAGCCAGTCTGGGTCGGAGTGAGCTCCCGACCAAAATTGTGTAGCTTGTTGTCGACCTTTGCAGCCCACAAGTCAGTTGCATCTGTCAAGTAGGAAATTTAGGTACCACTTATGTGAGGAGGCTAATTTATCTGATTTACGAGGCCATAAAAATCTCCAGGAAGTATGCAAAGAATGAGGAAAGTACTTCATCAGTGTCACAAACGGACGGTGAAGCAAAAGCTCCCCTGGTGGCCAGAAGTTGGAATGTAAAATAGCCTCTGAGTATCTGTCTATATATGTTGTATGTCTATGGCATTGAATGTTTGCCATGTACATGTACATTGTAATCCGCCCTGAGTCCCCTGCGGGGTGAGAAGGGTGGAATATAAATACTGTAAATAAATAAATACCAATGAGCTGAATATTTTTAAATGAGCATACTCCTCCATTACATCCTAGGCATCAGGTCACATGCACAGTGTACTAACAGTCCAATATAGACATGTGTTATTGATCTTTTCTGATCCCAGGATAATTGCCACTATTGGAGAGGGTCATGATGGCAAGGGGAAAATGCAACAGGAGACAGAATCAGAGCCACATAATTAAATAGAAAAGAAGAAAATAAAGAAAACATGAATACTACAAAAGAATGGCCAAAGTTAGCTAAAGTCCTGCTAAATCTTACACAAATAGGTCAAAGAGGGGTTGTACTGAGAGCGAAAATGAGAGATTTTAGGATTTTGCCGATATCCTCTATAAATACAGCCCAAAGTCTAACATTATACTGAGACAGGGACAAGAGGGGAGCAGGGGAACCATATTCTCTCGGAAAAGAAGGAGCCCTAGGCATAACAATGACCTAGAAAAATACAGGATATGGAAGTTGCAGCTCATTGCAAAAGCTGGTCAGAACAGACTAGAAATTTCTCAAGTTTTAAGCATCACAGTAGTGTCATTTAAAAGCAAAACAACAATGAATTTTGACTCAAAGTAGCAGCTTGCTGTGCAATTACAACTCTCCAGAGCTCACCATAAATATAAAAAGCACACATTACAGCGACACATTTATGGGTTTTTCCAAACACTCCATCTTGGATCCTTACTACTGCAATGCAGTTGGCTGCATTGGTAAAAAAAAAACTAGCTAACTTTGGAGAGAGAATGCAAAGGATTCAGAAGCAGAGCGCAGAAGTAACAAGTTGCAAAAGAACAGTAAAAAAGGAATTATTTAATGGAGTACTTCGCAATTAAGTTTTGTCCACAATAACGAAGGCATAATTAAATTACACTAAAATTCTAACTTAGCAAAGGATAATAATACTTTGCGTAGCTATGAGTTTTCCGGGCTGTATGGCCATGTTCCAGAAGCATTTTCTCCTGATGTTTTGCCCACATCTATGACAGGCATCCTCAGAGGTTTTGTGGGGTCTGTTGAAAACTAGGCAAGTGGGGTTTATATATCTATGGAAATGGGTGGGAGAATGAACTCTTGCCTGTTGGAGGCAGGTGTAAATTGGCCACTTAGATTAGAATTGAACAGCCTTGCAGCTTCAAAGCTTGGCTGCTTCCTGCCTGGGGGAATCTCCTGCCGGGATTCACAGCTTCACAACCTCTGATGATGCCTGCCATAGATGTGGGTGAAACGTCAGGAGAGAATGCTTCTGGAACATAGCCATACAGTCGAGAAAACTCACAGCAACCCAGTGATTCCAGCCATGAAAGCCTTTGACAGCATATTAATACAGTATATTCTGGCGTATAAGACTACTTTTTAACCCAAGAAAATCTTCTCAAAAGTCAGGGGTCGTCTTATATGCGGGTGTAGTCTTATGCATGGGAGTCATCTTAACTCTATATTTTAACTGGAAAAGTTGGGGGTCGTCTTATACGCCCAGTCGTCTTATATGCCGGAATATACGGTACTTTGCTTGTACCTCAGAATCATAAACTCTTAAAGTTGGAAAGGATCACAAAAGGGTTATCTAGCTTGATCCCCAGACATGCAGGAATATACATTTACAACACTACTGAAAGATGATCTTCCAACCTCAATTTAAAGATTTCTAAAGCTATGAAGCAATATACACAGACACATAAAACATACATAATTGTCTGAGTTGTTGCACCACAATCCACCATATTAAATGGGCTAAATGTGGGGTATGTACTTCTAAAGAGACATGAATTGTGCTCAAAAGAATAGACTAACAAATTAATTTATTGCTAAGCTTGTTGCCATTTTACATAAACCTTTTCCTTCCCAGTAAGTCTCAAGTAGAAATAGGCAAAACAAAATGGGATTTAGCGACCCGTGCCCCAAAACTCACTCATCCATCCTTTAGCAAAGAAGAATATTCAGCTAGAACTGAATCATATATTTTCTCAGTTCAAAATAGTGGAAGTTGAATATTACTTGTCCAAAATACTTGGGAATCAGAAATGTTCTGTATTTCAAATGTTCTGGCCCTGATTTCAGAATATTTGCATATACATACAGAGATATCCTGAAGATTGGGCTCAAATCTAAGCTCTAATTACACCTAGACTGAAGGTGATTGTATATACATTTTAATCATGCACATAAAACAAAATTGGGTACATGGAAATATCAGAAAAACAAAATGTCACTATATCAGCCATCTACATAGACAACTTTGAAATATTTCAGATTTTGGAATTTAGGAAAAGGGGATGTGAACTGATAAGCAATACAGCTGAAACAAAATCAGCCATAGCAGAGCACCTGATGAACCAACCTGGACACAGCATATTATTTGAGAACACAGAAATTCTGGACCACTCTGACAACCACTATATCAGACTACCCAGGGAAGCCATTGAAATCCACAAGCATATGGACAATTTCAACATAAAGGAATAAACCTTGAAAATGAACAAAATTTTGCTACCAGTATTAAAGGACTCAAAAATCACAACAGCAAAACAGCAGAGAGGAAACAAACAGGCACATAAAATCACTCTCAACGAGGAATTCCCCCCGGGCACTTCCAAGCCATTGAATGCAAATCAAGGTGATCAGCTGAAACATTCACAGCTAGCCCCAGCAGACAAAAGTCCTTTGTCTCACCCTGGTCATTCCACAGATATATAAACCCATTTTTCCTACTTCCAACAGACCTCACTACCTCTGAGGATGCTTGCCATAGATGCAGGCGAAACGTCAGAAAAATTGCCTCCAGAACATGGCCATATAGCCCAGAAAAACCTACAACAACCCAGTGATTCCGGCCATGAAAGCCTTCGACAATACATGAAACAATTATAGTTATGCCTCAGCAAAAGAAAGATAAATGGTTGACATGGGATACATAAAGTACATTTCTCTTTTAATAATGCTTTTTTCAGGTATAGTTATTTTTATTAAATACTGTATAGGGAAGTATACATTATTTCCTTTTTGTTGTATGTCTTCAAAGTCATTTGCAGCTCCTGAAAATGCCAAGAGAATCCTATCACTGGGTTTTCTTTGAAGGATATAGAGCAGGCATGAGCAAACTTTGACCTGCCAGGTGTTTTGGACTACAACTCCCACAATTCCTAACAGCCAGTAGACTGTTAGGAATTGTGGGAGTTGAAGTCCCAAACACCTGGCAGGTCAAAGTTTTCTCATGCCTGGTATAATCTGAAGAAGTTTGCTATTGCTTTCCTCAAAAGCTGAGAAAGTATGACTAACCCAATGCCATCCATTGTGGGAATTCGAATCCTGGTTCCTCATAGTCCTCCAAAACCCAAACCACTGCATCAAACTGGCTCTGCTATCCCCCTTATGTTATCAGAAATAATCCAGTAAATTAATTTCACATAAAGCTTTGCATGTTTAGGACTGTAACATTTAAACCTAATGGGCTCAATCAGATAGCATTACTTAGAGCATTGGAACATTTTCCTGAAATTTCTCATTTTTTTCCTGGAAAATCCACCTCACTAGTCAAAGGGGATGGAAGCTGTAGTCTAAAATGTGTGACAGCGCAATCTTGGCAAAGGTTTTCTTGATATTATATTTGGAGCTTACAGTACATACAACTCGGCCCTCTATAACATGGAAATAACATGGTCTACATCAGTGGTTCTCAACCTGTGGGTCCCCAAGTGTTTTGCCCTACAGCTCCCAGAAATCCCGGACAGTTTACTAGCTGTTAGGATTTCTGGGAGTTGAATGCCAAAACATCTGGGACCCACAGGTTGAGAACCACTGGTCTACATTATAGGATTGGTGTACTGAACAGTGAGATAACACCAAGATGGAGAAACTTGAACTCTTCAAACATTTTGGACTTCAGTTGTCCAAAGCCCTATCTGCCAAACTGGCAGAAAGAGATTGCAGGTGCTGCAGTCCAAAACATTTAGAGGACTGAAATTTCTCTGTTCGCAGTATGAGTTTTGAACACCCAACACAGCATGAGTGCATTACATAATTCTTCTACCTAACTGTATTATATAACGCAATTCTTATTCATAACTGGATACATGAATGAACCAATGATTTTTAGTCTGCCAGGGAGAAAAAGGGAATGCTCATTCATCACTTCTAAATGGAAAACAAAAATACAAAACCACTATACCCCAAAATGCAGGTTTGAATGATTTCCTTACCAGTGTTAGAGTAAAGGGATGGCTTTCCACAGATGATACACCAGGACAATGCAGAATGACATACTGAAAGAGACAAAGATGGAAAAAGAAGAAAAGGGTGAAAAGGAACCCTCTTTTTGGTATAAGTCTTAATTTTTAACCCTTTTCCCAATAGAAAGGGACAGAGAAGGTTTAAGACCCTTGTCTTCCAAACATTCATGCCATTCCTTTACTGTATATGGTACAGAATACAAATACATACACCATGGCAAAATAAATTGACATTCAGGCAGGATCTACCTGATCTATAAACAATTGTTTTCAGAAGCAGACATAACACAGTGGCAGAGCTATATATCATCATCATGCCAGGTTCAATCCCAGTGGTAGAGCTATACATTTGCATCATCCCAGGTTCAATCCCAGTGGTAGAGCTATACATTTGCATCATCCTAGGTTCAATCCCAGGCATCTCAATTTAAGGGGATGATGGATCTGATGCTAAATCATTTTCTGCATGGCATTCTGGAAAGGAATCGACAGTCTTACATTCAAGTCGGCCAGATCAAGGACTGGAACTGCAAAAGGTTTAGGATTGCACTTTCCATAATCCCTCACAATTGGCTATGATACTTCGTGTTGATGGGAGTTGTAGATTAAAAACATCAAGAGGGCCATAATTATGCACCATGGACTGGATTCAACTTAAGGAAACTTCTTATGAATGCCTGCTCCAAGAGCTCTTCAGAGTTCTTGCATCATCCCAGGTTCAACACCAGTGGTAGAGTTATACAATACCTAAAGAGGTAGTGGCACGCATGACTTTTAAGAAATATACCAATCTCTCAGAGCACTGGAGGGAGAATTTTAGACTATTTTAGACATCAGGACAACAGAGTGCTTTATCTTGGGTAGGTCTGGAGGAGCTCAACTTTTGGATGGAAGCCATTGATTCTGGATGAACTTCAGAAATCTTCAGAAATAGGCATTGTGCCCCCCCCCCCTTGGAGCACAATGCCTAGGATCGACCAGACACCTTGGGCACTATCTGTGTTGGCCAAGGAATTTGGAGGATCTGTGATAAAACTATGGATGGGGAGGAATCGGAGCATTTCCCACTAGAAAATGAATTCCACTCAGGAATTTCTGCACTAACTTCAGTTGAGCATTTAGAGATACAGCATAGGCATCCAAAGGGGGAAAAAAACCCAAGTGGTGAAGGGAATGAAAATGAAGCAAATACAAGAGTTCCAGGTATGAACCATTTCCAGTATCTCATTATCTGCAATGCTAGAAATTTGAGGACTGCAGAAAATTTGATTTGGGTGGTCAGAACTCTTATTTGTTTGTTTTTTTACCTCTGCCTCACATAACTACACCTCTGCAAGGCAATTAACTTTTTCAAATTCTACTTTTATTTGTTCACATATTTGTTTATTTTTAGCCCAAGCCGAAATGACAGCTACCTGCTCATGGAGTTTCAAGAACTAAGATAAATCACATACATGTATGAGCACAACAGTGAGCCAAAGAAGGAACTTTTCCTCCTATTTTTAAGAGTCATATAGCTCATCTTTTGAGTACTATTGGCCCAGCTCTAGCTTGAGGCTTACTGAGATTTTGCCAGGGACCCGGGTGCCTGAACAACAAATAGTAATACACAAGGAGCAAAAATTAGAAAAAAGACTATAGGCCTATGATTTAGATGTGGTCCTGCCATAGGCTTCAGATAGATTACTGTAGCAACCTAAAGATGTATCTACACTGTAGAATTAATGTAGCTTGACTCCACTTGAACTGACATGGATCAATGCTATAGAAGCCTGGGAGTTGTAGTTTTAAAAGTCTTTAGCCATCTTTGCCAAATAGTGCTGGTGTCTCACCAAACTACAACTCCCCGGATTCCACCACATTGAGTAACAGCATTTGAAGTGATGTCAAACTGCATTAATTCTACAGTATAAAATGTACCCCTAGTCTGAGCCAGAAGGATCCCTCTTGTTGTCTTTGGAAACCTTTATGTCACACCACAAGCTTGTTGTGCCATCTTAATTCCACACTCCATCACACCATGACATTATAAATATCAATTTTATGGCAGTTTCATTTCTGAATCAATGCCCATTTTCATCCCATCATAGCTGTGAGAGGATTTTTACTGCATGGCAACTAGTGCTTTTCCCAATCTCTCTCTCTCTCTCTGCATGTTGTTATTTCTGTTTTTAAGTGCACATTTTTCTAGTCTATACATATCTAGTCTATACATATTATATTATTGTTGTATTATTAATAGTTATGTTGATATTTCGTTGTGCTATTGCTTTATTGTAAACTGTTTTTATATGTTGTACACTGCCGTGAGTCGCCCTAGGGCTGAGAACGGCGGTCAACAAATGCAGTAAATAAATAAATAAATAAATAAATAAATAAATAAATAAATAAATAAAATATTTGAACAATGGTTTGGGTACATTTTGTTTTTTGTTGGGTACATTCTTGGAATGTGTGTATGGTTTTGATCAAATTCCCCCCACCGAAATGCCTTAGAAATTTGCTTGTCTCAAGTGATGCAAAATTTTCTGAATAGGCAGGGAGAATACTTTATACTCTTATCCATTCGTATGAAAATTCAAACCCAGCCAATTTCTTTTTGACCCCTACGAGCTGCTTCCTGTGTCTTTTGATTTGTAGTCATTGGAATATCATCCAAGTGTTAACTCACCTGTCCAGGTCTGGCTCTGAAGTCCTCTTTCATCATCCGCACCTCAAGGACATCACAAGCATGGCTGATCACTGCAGTGATTGTGACAGGTTTATTGCTGCTACAGATGTAGCGGTAGAGCCTTTCTGCGCAATACAAACACAATGGGCCAGAGATCCAAAGCCAAGTCTGAAATAAAATAGGGAGGAGAGAGAAAGAAGAGACAGCTTACTATTAAAACCTTTGCAAACTTAGCCTGCCTTTATGCAGTATTTGCTATATGCACATCTAAGAGTTTACCCCTTGCATGGGTAAATGTCATTTGTTGTCTTCCTTCCTTCCTTAGTCTGCAGTTAGTCTATATTTATCTGCCCTCCATTTTGTAGTATACAGCCATAGAATCATAGAGTTGGAAGAGACCTCAAGGACTATCCAGTCCAAACACCTGCCAAGAAGCAGGAAAATCACATTCAAATGCCCAGCTCTTGAAGCCACCCCGCTTGGACTTGTTCTCCAGGCCCTTGATCATTTGAGTCGCCCTCCTCTGGACATATTCCAGCCTGTCAACATCTCCTTTCAATTGAGGTGCCCAAAATTGGACACAGTGTAATTCTAGGTGTGGTCTTACCAAGGCCCAATAGAGGGATAGCATGACTTCCCTGGATCTAGACACTAGACTCCTATTTATGTAGGTCAAAATCCCATTGGCTTTTGTTGCCAAATATGACATTGTTGGTTCATATTTAATTTGTTGTCCACGAAGACACCAAGATCTTTTTCACACACACTGCTGTCAAGCCAGGCATCCACCATTCTGTATAATTGCATTTCATTTTTTTCTGCCTAAGTGGAGTATCTTGCATTTGTCCCTGTTGAACTTCATTTTGATAGTTTTGACCAAGCATCTCTTTAATTTGTTAAGATTGTTTTGAATTCTGCTCCTGTCTTCTGGATTATTAGCTATCCTTCCCAATTTGGTGTTGTCTGTAAACTTGATGATCATGCCTTCTAACTCTTCATCTAAGTCAGTGGTTCTCAACCTGTGGCTCCCCAGGTGTTTTGGCCTTCAACTCCCAGAAATCCTAAAAGCTGGTAAACTGGCTAGGATTTCTGGGAGTTGTAGGTCAAAACACCTGGGGATCCACAGGTTGAGAACCACTGCTCTAAGTCCTCTTGCCTCTTCCCTCCATTTCTGGTTGGATGGCCACCTGTTGGGAAAGTTTTGATTGTGCATTTCTGCATGGCAGAATAGGTTGGACTGGATGACCCTGGGGGTCTCTTTCAAATCTATGATTCTATGTTTATATGCTTAAATCAGAAATTGACAAGGTGCAGACCTGATGCCCTGCATGGCTCCCAGATGTTTTGTCACCTCTTATCCCTCCTGACTCTGAACCTTTTAGGGCTGAAAGGAGTATATGGCTTCTATGACTGCACCAACTTGAGCACAATGAGGCATAGATATTCATACAAACCTCTGGGAAATGGGCTTGGAATTTAGGCTCCTCTATACAGACAATACTGCTTCTGAGAAGAGGCTCCATTTCCACTAAACGGCGAGGAAAAGGTTCCAAAGCATTTTCAGGGTGGGATTTCTCAAAGTCTCCTGCAAACCGACTCCCTTCTTGAATGGTCCTGTTAGGATTAAAGCACCCCGGAGGATGCTCTTTTACATTGGTTTGGTATTTCAGAACTCCCCTGTATAAACAAAAATAAGAAAAACAAAGGGAATGTAAATTGAAAAGAAAAAGAAAGAAAGAAACATTCTGAACATTCCCCCTCAGAACAAGAGTTGATGAGCAATAAATTGATCAAAATGCACATTTTTAATCACAGCAAGTTCCCTTTATCCAGCACCTCCTGTGCCTTCTGGATCTCTGAGACGTTCCATTCCCATTGCACCATGTTCGTGTCTCGAAGATCATACTTCTTTGCATATTTTATTTATGTATTATTTAAATAAATTGTTATTCCTTCCTTCAAACATGAGGCAATGGTGGAAAGATTTGTGCTTGCTAGATGTACTTTGAAAGGTTTAAGAAGAACTTCAAGATCTACTTATCTTGGCCAGATGCAAAAGACAAACAAATAAAAAGCAAATACAGTAGACCCTGAACTTCTGCGGGGATTAGTGGCACAAGACCTCACAAACATAGGAAAACCATGCTTTTTAATGATGTACCACTCTAGGAATCACCACTCTAGGAAGGTAGAAAACCACTGGTTTAGAGATTCTCTAAACCAGTGGTTTTCTGCCTTCCTAGGAATCTTTTCTATCTTCCTAGGAATCTCTAAACCAGTGGTTTTCTACCTTCCTAATGCTGCAGCCCCTTAATACAGTTCCTCATGTTATGGTGACCCCCAACAATAACTTTATGTTCTTTGACACATCATAACTGTTATTTTGCTGCTGTTATGAATCGTAACTGAAGTATCTGATATGCAGGATGTATTTTCATTCACTGGACCAAATTTGGCACAAATACGCCAATACGCTGAAATCTGAATACTGGTGGGAGTTGTAGTTGCTGGGATGTACAGTTAACCTACAATCAAAGAGCATTCTGAACTTCACCAACGATGGAATTGAACCCAAATTGGCACAAAGAACTCCCATGACCAACAGAAAATACTGGAAGTATTTGATGGGCACTGACCTTGAGTTTTGGAGTTGTAGTTCACCTACATCCAGAGAGCACTGTGGGCTCAAACAATGACGGATCTGGACCAAACTTGGCACAAATACTCAATATGTCCAAATGTGAACACTGGTGGAGTTTGGGGTAAATAGACATTGAGATTTGGGAGTTGTAGTTACTGGGATTTATAGTTCACCTACAATCAAACTGCATTCTGAACCCCACCAACAATGGAATTGGGCCAAACATCCCACACAGAACCACCATGACCAACAGAAAATTCTGTGTTTTATGATGGTCTTTGGTGACCCCTCTGACACCCCCTTGTGACCTCCCTGGGGGTCCCGACCCCCAGGTTGAGAAATGTTGTTCTAAACCTTCCATATTGATTTAATGATTAACTTCTGGCATAAGTTGACCATGGAGTTACCCTGGAGGTCTCTATGTTCAACTTCTGGAGGTGAAACCATGGGGCCTCACAAGACATTGTAGACAGGGATTGCTAGAGAGGACATATTAATAAAATCTATGAATGATCAAATGTGCAAAAATTAAATGTGGAGAACTGATTGTACACTTAAAGGTAAAGAATTCTGGGTCTGAGTTTAGTGTTGGGAGCAAACAGAGCTCTCAATCTTTTCCTACAAATCCATTTCTGATTATTCCAAGTGTTCTTTGTTTAATTTCAGAAAAATACACACTTGAACAATATCCACTAAGTTTCTGAAGACTCAATGAGGAGGGTCAAGGGAAAGTCATCCTTTCTTCAGTGTTTCACAGCCTAGGCAATTATTCACCAAAACAACCTGGATCTGTGGTCAGCTCATTAGTCGCCCACATTGTGCAGCTAGGATTCTTCAGTTAGCACATAACAATCCTTTCAGTTTAGCATGTTGTTTTAAGAGCTTTCCATATTCACTCAAGCTCAAAACAACAGGGAAGTGGTAGTCAACAAAGAGATAACTTCTAACAGATTTGTTGGTTGGTAATAAGGCCTGGTAGCCATGCTGGGAAGAAACAACATGGTATCATGGTTTGAGTATTGGACTACAATTCTGGATATCAGGGTTCAAATATCTACTCATCCATGACAATCCACTGAGTGATCCTGGGAAAGTCAAACATTCTCAGCTCCAGAAAACCCTGTGATAGGTTCACCAACAATGAAGAATGACTTGAAGGCACACAATAACAACAGGAACAACATCAAACCATGCTTTGGTTATTTCCTTTTTCATCAATAGCTTAAGTACATAAGAAAGTTGAATCAAATCAAGATATAAGTAGTTCAACATTCTGTCCATGTACTGGTCAATCAGATGCCACCTGCATGGCATGAGCATCATGCTCCCTGAA
Organism: Anolis sagrei ordinatus; assembly: GCF_025583915.1. Classification (NCBI taxonomy): domain Eukaryota; kingdom Metazoa; phylum Chordata; class Lepidosauria; order Squamata; family Anolidae; genus Anolis; species Anolis sagrei. Next base: position 265,327,501 of record NW_026846588.1, on the reverse strand, counting down.
CTGAAAAAGAGAGCCATCCGCCCTTGATATGGGAAGAAATATAGTCTATTCTGCTGGTAGCTTCACTTTCCATGAAGCTACCACAGAAGCCATCCAAGTGGACAGCCTGCATCTTGTGGCAGGGAATTCTGCTCTCTAACTCTGTGTGGATATTCATCTATTTTAGCTTCAATGAAAGTGTTGGAACTATGAAAACCTAAAGTGGATTTTGCAGAGAAGGAGTTGCTTGAGAATGGGCTAAAACAGAAAGGCGGAGGGAAAAATAGTGAAGGCATGTAGATAGATAAGGTATTGATGAAGTGTGTGAAAGTTCAAGGAGAGACTGGCTTATCCAAAGAGATGGAAAGGGGAGAGAACTGCACAGAAGGAATTGTTTTGCTTTGCTTTGGAAAAAAGAAAACACAAGAATTGCTCAGAGAACAGAAGAGATATAGAGATGCTGAAACTGAAAGACCCTGTGAGAGAACAGACAGGCAGTGGAAAAGAAAGTTTTGGTTTCTTGACTTGCATGTATGTGCGTGTTTGCATCAACGAAGACTATAAAACCCATGATCCAGAGACAGTCAAATGTGGCACTTTTCTTGACACTTATCTTGATTTGTCTTGATTATAAGGGCCACCCCTTAGTTACTCTGCAGAATTAAACTATTGAATTTTAATCTCCTCGATTTCTAGTCTCTTAATTGGGAAATAAAAGAAGTAGAGACACGTGTAAAAAAGTATGTGTGGAAAAGTTCTTGGACTCCTCATAGACAACAAGTTAAACATGAGCCAACAATGTCTTGTGGTGCCAAAAAATGCCAATGGGATTTTGACCTGCATAAATAGGAGCATAGTTTCTAGATCCAAGAAAATCGTACTACCCCTCTATTCTGCCTTGGTCAGTCCACACCTGGAATACTGTGTCCAATCAGGGCACTGCAACTGAAGGTAGATGTTGACAAGCTGGAATGTGTCCAGAGGATGGCGACTAAAATAATCAACGGTCTGGAGTACAAGCCCTATGAAGAGCAGCTTAAAGAGTTGGGCATGTTTGGGATGCAGAAGAGAAAGCTGAAAGGAGACATTATGGCCATGTATAAATATGTGAGGGGAAGTCATAAGGAGGAGGGAGCAAGCTTGTTTTCTGCTGCCCTGGAGACTAGGAGGTGGAGCTGTGGCTTCAAACTACAGGAAAGGAGATTCCACCAGAACATGAGGAAGAACTTCCTGACTGTGAAAGTTGTTCAGCAGTGGAACTCTCTGCCCCGGTGTGTGGAGGCTCCTTCTTCTTTGGAGGCTTTTAAGCAGAGGCTGGATGGCCCTCTGTCAGGGGTGCTTTGAATGTGATTTCCCTGCTTCTTGGCAGGGGGTTGGACTGGATGGCCCATGAGGTCTCTTCCAACTCTTTGATTCTATGATTCTATCATTCTATGAAAGGGGATTCCACAGAACATGAGGTAGAACTTCCTGACTGTGAGAGTTGTTCAGCAGTGGAACTCTCTGCCCCAGAGTGTGGTGGAGGCTCCTTCTTTGGAGGCTTTTAAGCAGAGGCTGGATGGCCCTCTGTCAGGGGTGCTTTGAATGGAATTTTCCTGCTTCTTGGCAGAATGGGGTTGGACTGGATGGCCCACAGATTCTATGTTTCTATAGAGATAGTTGAGGGCATTGTTTTAATTGTTTTAATTTTATGAGAGAGGGATGTTACAAATGTATATGGGATTTTGCACTGAAAGACATGCCTGACTGCATAGAATGATAGAGTCTTAGAGCTAGAAGAGACCATAAGGACCATCCAGCCCAAGCCCATTCTGCCATACAGGAACACACAATCAAAGCACTCTCACCAAGTTTGGTATTGAAGCCCATGTGGCATTCCCAAACTGTGTATGTTAGTGAGCTTGATAAACAAGGTAAAATGGGAGAAAGTAAAGGAACTCTAAATTAACAGCACTGAACCTTTGGCTATAATTACTGGGGCTTTCTTTCATTTCCACATGTACCTTCCTTCCTTCACAGCTTAAGCCTTAGTTCAGTAATTCAGTTGTCAACTTGAGCAGCCTGTGAACAGTGCTATATTATGAAGCTGTTGAGCACTCCCCCTTATTCTATTAATGTTATGGTTGGCAGGAGGCGTCAGAAAGAAAGGAAGTTCAATAAAGAAGAAATAACCAACTTCCTTCAAAAAAGGGGAGAGGGCACACTGTTCTTTACAGAAATAAAATTTCTGGAAGACATGCTGTTTTATTGGTTTCAGAGTTGCATTTATATTAAAATGAAGGGCCACCAATTTTGAGTTACAAGAAGAAAAAGAAACCCAATTTTTTTTTAAAAAAATACAGTACTTCCAAGAAATATATAAAAGGTTAAAAATAGTGAGGTTTGGAGGTGTAGTGTTAAACTCTTTGTTTCCCCTCCCAATAATCTTTTCTCTCACTTTCTCCCCAACCCCAGCTCCTATTTTGAATATTTCATATAATGTGTGTTCCAGGAACCATGGGCTAGTGCTAAAAAAAATATGAACCATTTAGCTCTTGCATTTCTCTTTACGAAGGGGTGAAAATCAAAGTTTTATTGGATCTTCTCCAAAAAGTAATAATTCACTTCTCAGGTTGTGCACTATTGTTATTAGTTGCCTTTAAGTTGACCTGCTTATGGGATGTGGGACTTGTTCTGATGCTATGAATCTCTATAAGTGGTTCCCAACCTGTGGTCCGTGGACCACCAGTCATCTAGCAAAATGCTCTTATAGTGTCAAGAATTATTGAATATTGTTTTCTGTGGATGAGCAGATGGCAACGACTGGATGGCATATGTTCTGTATCAGAAACTAGAGCTGGTGTGGTCTATCCATTGCAATTTTCTGAATCAGCACCCAAATAACCAAACCCTCTTATGATGCCGAGGCTTATTAAATATGGTTTTCTGTGGGTGAGCAGATGGCAGCTACTGGATGGAATATATTCTGTATCAGAAACTAGAACTGATGTGGTCTACCCAGTGCAATTTTCTGAATCAGCACCCAAATAACCAAACCCTCTTATAGTGCCAAAGCTTATTAAATATGGATTTCTGTGGGCAAGCAGATGGCAACTAGTAGATGGCATATGTTCTGTATCAGAAACTAGAGCTGATGTGGTCTATCCAGTGCAATTTTCTGAATCAGCACCCAAATAACCAAACAGAATCTAAAGCTGACTAAAACTGATTCAGAACCCTTTTGGTACTGATGTCAGAGAGTGGTCTCTGGTCAAAATGGTCCCTGGTCAAAAAAAAGTTGGGAACCACTGGTGTATATAAATGCATGACAAAGAGGGAGTTAAATCATTTTGCTAGAACATGGGTGGAGACATTGACACTGAAACTGTCAAGATGTTCCAAACCTTGATTCAATAATTCAGAATGAAGACTAACTGTGCTGTCATACCCATAGGGTTGAGAGAGTTCAATACAGAAAGTCTAGCTGGAGTATTCCAAGCAGGCAGCTATGTAGCCTTTTTTGGACACATCCAAAAACTATTAAAACTTTTGCTCCAGCTGCAACTATACCTGGTGAGGTCTGACTTGACCATGGTAGTCCACGCCTTAGTTACCTCTAGACTGGACTACTGCAATACACTCTGTCTGGGGCCTCCCTTGAATACGGCCTGAAAACTTCAAGTGGTCCAACATTCGGTAGCCAGACTATTAACTGGGGCAAATTACAGGGAGCGGTCAATCCTCCTGTTTAAGGAGCTCCATTGGCATCAGGAGAGAATGCTTTTAGAACATGGCCATATAGCCCGAAAAACCTACAACAACCCAATTCATGCCATCATTGTCTATCTAGGGGCCCACAAGTCTTGGCCAGATGTTAACTGACTAACTGACTAAATTGGTCTACTCAAGGCACCGCTATGGTGTTGCTCATACTCGGATGGGGCATACATGGCTTACCAAATTATAGAATTATAGGGTACCCTTGGGCAGCCTATAAATAAAGTGTAACTATTATTGTTGCTGCTGCTGCTGCTGTTGAATCATAGAATAGGAAGAGACCACAGAGGCCATTCAGTCTAACCCCCAGCCTTGCAGTAACACACATATTAAATCACCTCTGACAGATGGTTTCTGCTTAAAACTTCCAGAGAATAGTGTTCTGTGGCAACATGTTCCACTGCCAAACATGCTAGTTAACAACAAAACAAAACAACCAGTTTCTCAAGACTGGTAGGACACCCTCCAGCCCATTCTGCACCCTGATCTACATGCCCTTACAAATCTAGGAGCCAGGTTTCTGTCCTCAAAGTTGCCCAGAGTTTCCTTGGATCCTCCTACAAAAAGAGATCCCTTAAGTAAGAGCAGGATAGAGAGAAACATCAATTGGCATCAATGGCTGGTGCCAAACTTCCCTTGAAATGCAAACAGTGACTATGAGAAATAAAATAATTCCTGGGAGTTGAAAGAACCAGTGACTAAGGCTGTCTAGTCACTGGTTTTTATGTTTCACTGTTTTTATGTTTCACTGCAATGGCCTTGCTGTTTTCCAAACAACTGCAGCCTGATTCTCGTCACTCTACCCATTTATCTACATGGCATACAGTCAAATCAGTGAATTACTGCTGATACAAAAATGCAGCAGAATTAATGGACCGACAGAAGCAGCTTCCTGTTCTTTCTGTGACTTAACCTTCTTGCTTTGTTTTCTTCATATCCAGAGGATTAAAAAGGGCCACAACCTGGATGCAGACTCTTGCATTCATTGTGGGTATCACACTATAAGGGGGAGGTTGATAAACTGAAGGATGTTCAGAAGAAGGCAACCTGGGTAGTGGTGAGTCTGAAATCTGGGCTATGATGAATGGTTGAAAAACAAGCATGTTTACTCTGGAGAAAGGAAGATTAATGGGAGACATAAGAGCTCTGTTCAAATATTTGCAGGGCTGTGACACAGAAAGATGGAGGAGACCCGTTCTCTGTTGCTCCAGAGGGCAGAGCCAGAACCAGGGTGAAAACAGCAAAGGAAGAAGGTTTTGTTTAAACATTGGGAGGAAAAAGCTGTTCTGCAGAGGAAGACTATATTGTTTTTTCCATAGATGCTAGATGGCCACCTGTCAGGGATTCTATATTGTAGAACCTGTGTAGAGCAGTAGGTTGAATTAGAAACTCTCCAGGCTTAGTTAACTAAGGTATCACTTATCAATCTACAGGGTATCCAAGCTGATGTGTTGCTCATATGTCTTTAGGTCGTTTCTGACTTATGGTGACCATATCATGGGAGTTTTCTTAGAGAAATTTGTTCAGAGGTAGGTTTCCTTTATCACCTTCTGATGCTGAGAGAGACTTGCCAAAGGTCACCCAGTAGGTTTCCATGGTTGAGAAGGGATCCAAACCCTGGTTTCTAGAATTTTAGTCCAAAGCTCAAACCACAAGATCATGCTGAGCCCCTGTGTTGCACTCCTAGGTTGGGAACCACCTCTGTACTTAATACACACTCTAGTCCAAGGTAAAATAGCAAAGCAGTTTATTGAAGAATATATTTATAAAAAAGCATTTCAGCAAAATTGTATTAAAAACCAAAGTCCAAATATCAGAAACAATCCACAGAAATCATAGTACAGGAATAGCATCAAAAATCAGGAACACAAAAGCAGAATAAATTTAAAATATGAGATTCAGGAACAGTCCTCAAAACGTGGAATCATGGGACATGAACAAAAGGAAACATGGAACTAGGAATCTCTTGACTTGGCAGTAGTTCTATACTCAAACACCAACGTTGCCTGGATTGACAGACCCATCTAATGGGCTAGCTAATATAGAGAAAAAAAATCATGCTTTCTCTCCTGGGAAACTGATAAGGACTTCTTGGCTACTAGGCATCCTGACCTTTGTAAATACTCCTGAGAAGCCCTATGTTGATGGAATGTAAATCTCCTATCTAGTTGCTCATTAGTCTGTCCACTTGGACTTTCATTTTCATCCTTTGAGCTCAGATCTGTTTCTGACCTTGGTTCCCTAGCCTTTCAAGAATATGGCCTTCAGACACAGACCACTCATTTTCAGGGATTAAAATATTTTGCTGGTTCTCCTGCTGATTTGCAGACCCAGAATCCCCAGTGTCACCTGAAGGACTAATAAGCCTAGAATCCCCAGAGAGTTCAAGTGCAGGCACAATTCAAAGACTGAACTACAACACCCTGTTCTAAAGTGATGTACAACACAGAAAAATGTTCAAACCATTAAAGACACAAACACTCCCCAAAACCATACAGTTAACACTGCAAAGAAATTTCAATCTGGAAGTTCAAAACAGTGGAGACTGCCTAATTTACTGTGATAGGGAGTTCCACAGTCAGAGTTTTGATAGAGAAAGCTATATCATGAGTACACAACAAGCTAGCCTCATGAGATGTTGGGACATGTAACAGGGCCTCCAGCAAGGACCTCGTGTTTCAGACTTTAATCTCTATGGAAGTGAATCATTCTTACCCTGGGATACTTGAAAGGAAAATCTTTTCAGCTGCAAACGTATATACCCAGGCTGAAAGGGACACCGTGCGGTGAATCATTCTATCAACGACCTGATCCTTTGCCAAGATATACAATCTATTATTGCACTGTTAGAAAGTCACAAAGCACTTGACAGCAGCAGTAGTAGTGCTACATTAGTCACTTCTGTCACTCGTGTTATCTTAAGAGACTTTGCCTAAAAATGCCAAGAAACAAGAGTTCTATTTAATGCTGGGCAGAAATCGCTCCCTTGGCCACAAAAACAGAAAGGGGGGATTCTCCTTACTCGGAGCAGCAGGAGGCATTGCAAGTAAAGCATGTTGTCTGAGAGTGCAATGTGCTGCCATGACATGCTTCTGGAGTTTTTCACAGAGGCTGGATGGACGTCTGTCAGGAGAGCTTTGGTTGTTTATTCCTACATGACAGGGGGTTGGACTGGATGGTCCTTGGGGTCTCTTCCAATTCTATAATTCTATACATATCTGCACCCCATAAGCGGGCTATTGATGGCCGTCAGTCCCACTCCACATTGTATCCCATTGTGCATTCAGTCCTGTTGCAGAAAAGTCTTTTTGCTAGCTCCCCTATGTAGTAAGATAACAGTAGCCCCTTGCTAAATATAAATGTTGTGCTATTTCTCAATTCTATTTCCTGAAGATCTTAGTTCATTTACAAAGATGTAATTATGCCTTGGAAGCTTTTGAACAAAAAAGGTATAAAACACAAATAAACTTCATATGGACCAGTTTTGTAAGCCTCAGTTGGACGCTGACTTGATCATGGGAAAGTCAAATGAAAAAAATATCAAGGGCTTCCAAAACACAGCTTGTCTCATGACCTGGATGCTCATTGACTCATGCATTACTCAACTTGAATTGAATAAACTACCATTATTGAGGAAGAAATATTGTTATGAACTTGCCCTCTGCTCAAAGTTTACAATGGATCCATTAATTGCTCCCTGTCCCCAGACTGATGTTTAAGCATCCATTCTCATCTAGCATTTCTGGTTAAGACCAAAGCCAAAACAGATGAATTCTTAGGCACTGCTATGCCCATCTGGCTCTTGTTGCAGCAATGACTCAACCATTAACTAGCTGTTTCTCCAGGCAGAGCAAACTTGCAAAACACCACTAAAGCAAATGGTACAAGATTGATTAAAACCAGCTGAGGACATGGTCTCATAAGGTCCTAAAATGAGACCAACTTGTGCTTTGTCATCAGTTGAGCACATGTTGTTGAAACGTGGCTTGGTTGGCCATTGTTGGCTCACCTTGGAAGAGGAATCTAATTCATATCTGATGTGTATATGTGCTTTCAAGTCATGGAAACCCCTTAAATTTCACAGTTTGAGTAAATAAGGAATACTAAGAGGTAGTATTCTTTTTTCCACATTTGCTGGAGTAGGACCACAGGACATCCATGAATGCGGAAAACCATTAATAGAGAAACCGCAGCTCTTTTACCTGAGAGAACATGCCTCTAGGAAATTCTAGCATGACTCTATGGCCAACTTCCACTAGAATGCACTACATAATTTGCATTGGACAACCTTGAGATAATCTTTAGTAAACTCTTCAGAAATCTCTAGGTCCCCCAGCAGAACCAGAAGAAGTTGACCAAAGAGTCACAATGGAGGACCTAGAAATTCCTAGAAAGAACAGTTTAAATCAAATCCATAACCACAAAGTTGGAGGGAAAACTATATAACCAACTGAATTTCTATTGTTTAAAATCTGAAACAGCAAATGAGAAAAACAGTAGTAACACTTGGGATCACTGTTATGTTCCAACTTTCAGATAGTCTAGAAACAAGCTACAAAAACACTCAAATGGGACATAACCCAGTCTATTAAAGTACTGCACCAGAAGTTCAGAAATCCAGATTTAAGTTTCCACTGAATTCACTTGGGGAGTTTGAGTCAGTCACTGTGTTTCAGGCAGACCAACCTCAAAAAGTTGATGTAAGGATGAAATGGGGAAGAGGAAAGTAGTTGTACGATACACTGTCCTGTGCCCACTAGAGATAAAGTAGAAAATATATGGTCCCTGGGGCTATTTTGGGCCTATCATGGGTTCCCATATCCCAGTCTTGCCCTGGAATAGTACATAGGGACCATAAAGACTCCTTTGTGAGTATTATGAGCCATTGCGGCTCAAGGTCAGGCATAACTGGATAGTATTTTTAGATCTGCAGACAAGATCTTTCTCATCCAACAAAAAGTGATGCCTTGAATTTTGGATTCTTTAATCTGGGAAGAAGAAGAAGGAAATTGAATATGAAACCCTTCAATGTGGCCTTCCAACCCTGGCAATTGACCAACCCTACTCTAATTTAAGTTTAACTGACAGTCTGCAATCAGCAATACATCCTGTGTCCTTGAAATCAACATGTACACACCTTTTCAGTCCAAGAGTAATTGAAATGGACCTTGAAGTGGCTTAACACGTTTGAAGCACTCCAAGAGCCACACAGCTCAACTGAATTATTGTTTTGTCTGCATTGCACTGCCCTCAATCTCACCCATCACATCAACTGCTGTTCTTCCACTTTTAACAGAACATGTTTTGAAGGCTATACTTAATCACAAGAGGCTATGACTTACCCAGAAACATGCAACATCAGCAGCAAGTAGAAGACAAAGAAGAGGTTGTGGGTATACCAGAAGATGTCATAATTTGAAACCCTGGAAAAGAATAAAGAACTAATAAATACCAGACAACCAAAGAGTTTCACAGTGTTGTAAGTGACAGCTGCTGAGTGTGTCATATTTTTAGTAGCTGCTCAGACTAAATCTGCAATCAATTGAGGTTTTTTTTAAAGAGTGTCCTGCAAGCATGCATATATTTTGTTTATTCCCACAGTATGTTGTGCAAAACACGAGAATGGCCTGGGTTTGCCGAGGACTGTGAGAGAAGGCAAAAATGGAAAAATAAGAAAACAGCAACAAAGAAGATAGTGGTGGCTAATGGATTTTAAGAGTTGAAGTCTAAAATAAAGTAAATAATTAATGCTCTCGGCATGAGATCAGGAGAATATGCTTCCGCATTGTACTCCAGAGATATATGAAACTAGAGTTCTGTGCAAAACTCTGAATATTTAGAATAAGTTTCACTCCTCTAAAGGGCCTAAACACCCTAAAGGCACTATATTTCAGAGGACAAACATGGCAAAACCACCTCTGAGGATTTCTTACCTAAGAAAATCCTATGAAATCATGGGGTTGCCATAAGCCAACAGGTGACTTGAAGGGACTGTTCACTTTCCAGAAATTCAGACTCAACAGCAAACTTTCCATCACCATACAGATGTGTCGCATGGCAACTCATATCATCCTTAGTTGGCATATTCAACATTTATGCCCATTACCCCGTAGACCAGGGGTTCTCAAACTTTTTCAGCCATGGAGCCCTTTTTGAAGCAAAAATGTCTCATGGAACCCCAAGAAATATTTATATATTATATAACATAACATATTATATATAATGTATATCAGGCTGATGGATGGACAGTATTTGTATGAACTAATTGGAAAAAATGAACAAACAAGCAAATAAGGGGAGGTAGAATCTGGGTGGTAAAGAAGAGTCTGGGCAGCGAGGGAGGTGGGGGAGAAGGGGTCTGTACCCCAGGAGGATGCTACTGCTTCCTGTTGTTTAGGCAGTTCCAAACTTTAATTTCCCTGCATTTATCAGGAGGAGAAAAGAGGAAGAGGTAAGAAGCAGTATAGTGCCATGGAGCCCTTCGCAATCACTTGCAGAGCCCCAAGGGCTCCACAGAGCACATTTTGAGAATCTCTGCTCTATACAGCAAAGCCAATGGTCATGTACTCCCAATGAGTCCTACATTTTTGAAGGGTATGAACCAGCCTTATACAGAGTGGCAGGTTAAATCTTACCGAATGGCATAAGTAGAAGCTGTAGACATCAAGAATAACACCAGCACCATAAGGACTCCAGTTAATCCAGGAACTGGAATGGAAAAGAGAATGCTGATTGTGTAAAGTGAGTGACAGGAAAAGTACATCTTCCTAGCACTACTAAAATACGTACCAACAGATACACAGAATGGGTGAAATCCAGACTTAATCTTTTTAAAATAAACAGACTGAATTCACTATCACATGCATCAAGACCAAATTATGTGGACGTGCTAGTGGATTATAATCAGAAATGTTTTTTTCCTAGATTTAAACCGATGAGTATAGACAGTCAATGCTGAGTTGTATTTATAGGCATGCTGATTCAAAATCAGTAAACATGACAACATACAGTACTGATACCGAGAAGAGGCATAGTAGCACATTAACTGATTTTCACTTTTCCCAAGAAATCCAGAGGACCATCATGTTTCACCACGGGCACCATTTCAGAACAGAAAGGATGCTCCCAGTTACCATTTATATAATCTAGTGTTTTGGTTTGGGGAACACTTTGGACCAATATTCTATTTGATTTAGAACAGTAGTTCCCAAACTTTGGTCCTCTGGATGCTGTGGACTTCAGCTCCCAGAAACCCCAGCCAGCTTGGCCAACAAACAAAAATTCTGTGACCAGTGTCCAAGCAGCTGGAAAACCATGGTTTCAAAACCATTTTATTAGAATAAACTTTTGGTATTTTAACAGGTACAATTATGGTTGAGTGAGTTCTGAGATACTGGGGGAATCCATGGTGTTCAAAGGGCCAAGCTACAAGTCCCAACAACTACTGTAGATCAACTGGTTTACAATTCCTTCTCTCATACAGAAAGAATCCTCCACGCATACAGATGTGGAACATCTAGTTCACACAGTTGTTGTTGACCTAATCACATAAACCAAACATATGTATTGACAGCCGATCAGAGAATGAATATGAAAGCCATTGGTTTAGCAAGCATGATCTAGTGCCAATGGCAGGTGAGCTATCCAGGGTGCTGAACCTGCTTACAGGGATTAGGGTTGAGCACCTTGGACAATTGAAAATTAAAGTCCAGACTAAAATTAGGATGCTAAAATTGCGCATGTTCACTGTTCCAATTACACAGCAGCCAGTAACCTAGTGAATCTGTGGCCAAAACAAGATGGTTATCAGAAGTTGCCAACTCATGTTTTCAACTCTTGTATGATGCCATCTCTTAACAGGTGTACATCTGAGAATTTGGAGAATCTCCCATACTATCTCTTTTATTGCTAACTGTGTTTTTGTTTTTCCATTTAACAGGTTTGGTGCATAGGTCAGGAGAAAAGGACAATCACAACTGAAAGAAGGGGTTTGCCAGCAGGGTTTTCCAAAACATAGTCTGTTTTGCCCTTGCAGAGAAGAAGATTCAAGAGAACTTTGAAACCCATTGGTCAGGTTTCAAATGCTAAATGATTTTATCTTGCACTACTATTTTTTGTTATAAACTATTTTGAGCTGTTTACAAAGTTGTTGTTGTTGTTATATTTATTTATACCTGCTTTATCTCTCCTGAAGGAGACTCCTTGGATAACACGTGTTTTTTAGGCCAGTGAAACATTTGTAAATAATTATATGTTGTATATTTGTCATATATTTATAGCTTTATATTTTAAATATAATTTATCTGTTATTATTATGTATGCTTTGCATTGGCCTTTGGCCACAAGAACTCAATTAGTGTTATGACTCCCATCCCTTAATACAAAAGAATCCCTGCAGCCTTTTGTTAAAAATTACTGCCTTGGAAATTTCCAAGAGAAAACAGAAGGGAGGGAGGAGGCTTTCTTTAAAACAGGATTCAAACTCTGAGACCAGAGTAAAATGAAATAGAGGCACATCAAATGCAATTTAATGTTGGAGCCATATTATTGTGGAAATGGCAAAGGCGTTAGAATTGACCTGCATAACACAGCAGCAAAACCCCTAAATTGCTGCCTACGCACTGGAAGGGAAAATCTGAAATCTGTATCCAAAGATGACAGAACAGAGACTTTGAAAAATGACTGACATTTAGCTATCAAAGTTGGTAGCCTGAGAAATGGAATATATTATATATCACAAAGGGAGAGGAACCAAAAGCAATAATGCATGGCACATGAATAATCCACATCTGGACAATCTCAATGGAATTCATTACTTGCAGCTCCAAGGCTTTCGGCATTCTCTTTTGAGAAAACTGAAAACACCAATAATGCAGATTTGTAGCACTGGTCACATGCTACAATGCCCCTCAGGGATGTTGATGTGGCCACAGGGATAAAAATAAAATAAATAAAAATGCATTTTGGCCCAGATGTCACAATTGTTTAAAAATTTTGCTACAAAATACCTTCTGGAAGACCAGAAAGGTCCAAACCCTTAACAAGAATGCCCTCGTGTACTCTTGAGGATTTGGGGATTTTTGCAATGGCAGAGATAGTGGGGAGTGCAGACCTACATGGCTTCCTAATACAGCCCCCTAGTCTTCCACTGCTGTCCACTGCTACTTTAAAATCATATTAGTCCTACCAATAAATTTCTTTACACTGCACATTCACAGCTGTAATATGAAGTTAATGTCACATACAATGAAATTCAGGGATCTGTAGTTTGATGTGGCACTAGAATTCTTTGGCAAAGTGTTTTATATACCTCATAAAACAACAGATCCCAGGATGAAGTGGTGACAATTGGAATGCTACTGAAATGCTATAACTGTGTGATGGATTTTCACCAATGTAGAGAATTTACTCTCTTGCCCAGGAGCACATCAACTTTGTTAGGCATACCTGGATTATCTTTTTTGTAAAAAAGGCTCTCTGAAAAAGAAGACATTGCTACCCATTTCCAATAGGAAATGGCACTCTTTGTTCCAGGAAAGATATATGTTTCTGCCTCTGCAACAAGAGCAGTAATAATAGTCCCTTTCCTTTTGTGTTTTCTCCCCTCAAAGCTTAGTCTAGAAAACTGCCAATTCAACACAATCTTGCTGAAGCTTTTGCTGACTTACCTGTTGTGAAAAGGAGTTTCCTGGGATCCTAGAAAGCAGACACAGACAGCATGAATGATTTAGCAAGCTTAGCCAGAGATAACTTCATCAGTATTCTTAGTCGGAGCAGAGCTGCTGTAAATGAAGGTCTGACCTTCATCTTTACATGGTTGGCTTCTACTCATGTGTCATGTCCTTGCTCTTTCAGAGTATTGGTTAGGAACAAAGGACAAAACTACCCCCAGAACAGCTAAGAAAGTTGGGTATGAAGAAGGAATTAGTTCAAGGAGAGAGGAGAGAAAACGAGAAGCCAGCAACAGAAAACTTTGCTTAGAATAAACTTTACATTCTTAAAACATCACGGCAGTTGCTATTTGATTGGGAATCTCATCATTTTTCCATCATTATTTAAAAGCAGGGTTCAGGGACTGACAAATCCATTCCTAGTCTGCAACAGTTTTATAGCTTTTCACACACAATCATGTGTTCATTCTATAGCTTGGATTCGGTTGCTAGTCCCAACTAGGGTAGACTGACAGAATCAACTGGATTTACCTACTTTATATACTCATATGTAATACTGGAACTGAACTCTTATCAAAAAATGAACCATCACTTTCTCTGTGTGAAGTGGTAAAAAAACAAAGAGCTTAGTCCATCTAGAACAATAGTTCTCAACCTGTGGGTCCCCAGATGTTTTGGCCGTCAGCTCCCAGAAATCCTAACAGCTAATTAACTGGCTGGGATTTTGGGAGTTGTAGACCAAAACACCTGGGGACCCATAGGTTGAGAACCACTTATCTAGGAGAAGAATTCCATCTACTCTCTCTCTCTCTTATGGTGCTTCTTCTGGCCTTTCTGAATGTCTGGGGAGGGAAGTAATGGTTGCAGCCAGGTATAGCTGGCCCTTTAAGGTGGCATTGTTGCTTTCTCCTCTCTGCAGAATGTCCCTCAACTTATCCACAGGTCATATAAAAATCCATAATTTTGTTCCCAAAACTTGCCCGCAAATTATAAATTAGGTCAACTTATGCGTGGTTATACATAGTAAATGTTGGCACAATATTCAGAAAGTGATTTTTGAGACGAATCCTGTTGGAACAAGCCAATGAAATCCAAAAGAACTGCCTTCCAGGATTTATTTATTTTCTGAATTCATATCCCACCTTTCTCTAAAGTGAGATCAATTTTGTATTCATGTGAACATTTTGATTATTTATATCAGGAAAAGAAGAGAGGCAGGATGATGTAATGACTGACCACTGAACTGCAACTCTGGAGACAAAATTCAAATAATAATAATAATAATAATTATTATTATTATTATTATTATTATTATTATTATTATTATTATTATTAATCAGGTCAAAACACTAGGTCATAGACAATTGGTTCTAGACACTTGGGAAGTGTCCAACATGTGACTGAATACAAAAGCCAGCATTGTGATCTTGTTTGCTGTGTACTAATCTCATTGTGTATCTAATAATAATAATAATAATAATAATAATAATAATAATAATAATAATAATCTTTATATCCTGCCCCCTCTCCATAAGGACTCAGAATGGTTTACAAATTCTTTTTCCACTATGAAAATCAACTGGGTGACTTCAGGCAAATCGCTCACTCCTAGCATCAGAAAACTCTGTGATAGATTCACCTTATGGTCACCATTAACTCAGAAAAGATTTGAAGGCACACAAGAAGAATAATATACTGTGGTTTCTCCACATGGGACTGGATTGCAACTCCCAGGAACCCCAAGTAGCATGACTAAAGATGAAGAATGCTACGAGCTGCAATCCACCATTTCTGGAAGGCTACATATTTGCCATGCCTAGCTTACCTGGAATAAAACTATGGCACAACATTCAGAGAAGTGTATGATCCAGTGGGGAATTAAACTGTGATTCATTTGTTAGCCTGAGGTCAATTTTCATCACAATGTGCAAAGATCAAATATCTGAAATTTCTGTAGGCAAACTAGAGATGTAAAGGACTTAAGAGTTTATCCTTTCCTTGATGAGAGAAGTTTCTGAGCACACTGAGATATCCCATCAAACAAGTGATGAACTGCTGCAGTATTTTGCACATTTCAGGACTCTTTGGAGAGAATGCAGGGAATCCACTATATCCCCAGGGCTTTAGTTCTAGGAGCTCATGCAAATGCAAAAATGCAGTTCTCACACCCTATGTTATTAAATGACAGCAACATGAATACACATGCTTGAGTATATCTGCATTCAGGTCACTGGCATTTAATAATGTGGTGAATAGCCACCCACTGTTGGATTCATTCGCAGATCTAGAGGGCTCACTTTTTGCTGACTTTGTGCCCCTTTTTCTGCACAGATTTAATCTTCTCTAACTGCTCTCAAAGTGACATACAAAATATATCCCAAAATAAAATCACCATCACCAAATGTGTCAAAAGCTTGTAATTCTCACCCAGCAAGGGGGCAACTATTCATTTTTGCAACAATGAAATAAAGGAAGATTTAAATCCCAAGAACAGATACATCAGCTCAGAGTACTAACAAATAACCCACTTGTGCAACTATTCTGTCTTTTCTAACATAAGGGATGTCTTTTCCCCTCTAGCAAGGGAAAAACAAAAGCAGATAGATTTGCAAGCTGCAAACAGAGAGGCTGCAAGATAAATGCTACTTGTGAAAGCATCCTGGGACTACAAATTCCCAAGTCTCCAGTGGTAAACTGGCACTCTGTCCAGTCAACGCAGACAAGTACAACAAAAAAATACAGAGAATACAGAAGAGATCTAATTTCATCCACTGGTTTAATCAAATAGCATATCTGTGACTCTCATCAAAAGGACAGGCAACCTGCAGATCTAGAGCAGACCTCATGCAGCTCTCAATATAACCTCAGGGAGGACTTCAGGCATACTGACATGGACACTTCAACCTGAAGTGGGTAAGAATTGGCTTTGTGGCATTTACGTGACTCATGGGGCCATTTTGCTCCCAATGTGAAACAAAGCTGTTAAACAGAGTTGTGCCTGCGTTGGCAAATTAGGGGAATACTCCAGAGCCCCTTCAAAGCTCCAAAACAGCCCCACACTTTAGGATGTAGGGAACAGCTGGGCCGATTCTGTACCACAACCAACAAGAAGACCTTCTACTGTGTTTTGACCTGATGTATCTGCAAGAGTAGGGGGTCAAGAGAGAAGCCTTCCCAAGAGATCTCAGAGCATGGGCCCACTCATGCTCTGAGAGCACAATAGCAGACCGATAGCCAGTGCTGTTGCAACAAAGGAGTTGTGTGCGCCCTGTAACCGGCTCCATCTAGCAATCCAGTTGCAGCTCTTTGGAGCAGCTGAAGTTTCCCAACAATATTCAAAGGCAACCTGAAATAGTGTGTTACAGTAATCCAAACAAGATGCAATGAGACATCTGTACCTGTGGACAGACATGACATCTCAAAGAACAGGTGCCAATTGGCACAAGCTTTAACTATGCACATGCTTTCCTGACCACCAACAAAACTTGAGGTCCTAATTTGAAGACTGAATTCAGAGGTTGCAGAGGTACATCTTCAGGGAGGGTATAACATTATTTGGTGGAGTCTTAATCTCTGTTCCCTGAACTGCCTTTCAGTTGATCAAGAGGACTTCAATCTCATCTAGATGAAGTTTCAGTTAGTTCACTTCAATAATGGACTCAGTCATTCCATTCCTTATTTCAAGCAAAATGGGATAATATAGAAAGTTTAAAAACTAAAATTAAACAATCATATTAAAATATTAAGGTTAAACAGTTTTTAAAAAGTCATTAAGACATCCTGAGACTGGTTTAAAATGCAGTACAACCCTCACCATGGTTACATGAAACTGCAAACCAAACACCATTATATTACCTGACTTCCAGTCCCAGCATATCCTAAAAATTATATTGGCCAGCCATAGAAATTCCAAGAGAGTTATCCTCTCTATGAATTCACTAGCTCCTCCAACACAAGTATAGTAACTTCCAGAGGAAATATATCATAGTAACATGTTGGAGGACCTAGTGGGGATCCTGCTAAAAGTCACGTAGGGACAAACAAAAAGAAGAAACATGGAGTTCTGCCCACTCACCTCACCACGGTAGTTGGCTACATTGAGGGCAAGAAACTGTTCACTGTAGTTCACGGAGAAGTTCAATGCATTCACCAGGTGAGCACCAACATGAATCACTAGAACAGAAGCAAAAAAAGTGATGTGTTTAAAGACACTGAAGATTCGACACATAAAACTCGCATGTCAACATCTGTAAAATCTGCAACAAAATGTGGATTATTGCTGCTTGGGACTCTAGCCATTTCATTCCATTCTTCCTTCTTACAACACTGTGTATCCCAGTTCACATTCAGTTCATACTGGGTCGCTAAAATTTTATTTTATTGTGATACTTAGGAGAAATAAAGCAGGAACTGATAGCATGCCAATAGAGTAGTTTCAATCGAAAGAGAAAGGATCCAACTTTTAATGAAAGTCTAACAACAATTATGGAAATCAATTAGGATCTGAGAGCCTTATGGACAGAAGTTCTACACCTACCATCACAAAAGTGTTGGTAACAAAAAGTTACAATTTTCAGAGATTTTTGGATTTCTGGATACTGAGGTTATAGTAATTTGTTTATGTCATGAGATGACTCATTAGTAATGAAAATACAGTTGAAGACAAAAAAAAAAAGGAACTGGCACATTACTGGTAGATAGAATCAAGGAAGGCTTTGAATTTGTAAGACCTGAGCAGGGTTGCTAGTAACAGCATCTCTTAGAAGTTTCTCATTTTCAGGAATACCATTACTCTGAAGCCAGTCTGACTAGTGTATAACAACAATTATTGCAAATCCCCAAGCAATATCATGCAAGCGCTGATACCTCCATCCTCCAAGCACATGGTGCCTTTGTTGTGGTAATGATGAGGTAACATCATTAAAACCTCTTTGAAACTACAACTTCCAGAATCCCTAGTCCAATTCTAATGCTCCAGAAAGGCTTTTCATGGTACAATATTTCAGCAGTTAAATGCTGTAGAGATTGAGCATTCTTTATCCAGAATTCCAAAATCCAAGACACTCCAAAGAGCAAAACTGTACATAAGGGTGGCTGAAATAGTGACAATTTTGCTTTCTCTCACTCTCACCATCCTTACATGCATGGCTGGTGGGGATGAAGGAGAGGGCCTTCTCAGTTGTGCCCCCCCCTCCCCGATTATGGAACTCCCTCCCTGGGGAGATTAGGCAAGCCCCATCACTGTCCTCCATTCGTAGGAATCTGAAAACCTGGATGTTCCAACAAGCATTTGAAAATGACTATCCCTACATATAAATGCCCAGTCCCCAGCTCACCAGAAAGTACTCTGTTCTCCTCACTTAGAATCATAGAATCATAAAACCATAGAAGAGACCTCATGGGTCGTCTAGTCCAAGCCCAGCCAAGAAGCAAGAAAATCGCATTCAAAGCACCCGACAGATAGCCATCCAGACTCTGTTTAAAAGCCTCCAAAGAAGGAGCCTCCACCACCTCCGGGTCAGAGAGTTCTACTGCTGAACAGCTCTCACAGTTAGGAAGTTCTTCCCCATGTTCAGGTGGAATCCCCTTTCCTGTACTTTGAAGCCATTGTTCCATGTCCTAGTCTCCCAAGGCAGCAGAAAACAAGCTTTCTTCCACTCCCCTGTCCCTATACTATGCTGTTTTGCACTATTCCATACTCAGTCCTTTTTATAGCATGATCATGCTCATCTTAGTATTTCTGGCCATTGGTTTTGGTTGTGCATTGTCTGAGTGAGTTTTAAGGTTGCTGTTTTTATACCCCAATGTTTTTTCTTTGATGTTCTGTGGACATTGTCCCATGTTTAAGCCACCCCGAGTCCCTTCAGATGGAGGCTGGGTATAAAGTTGTTTACCCAGCACAGTATGTCACAGCAAACAAGATCTATATGCTGGATTTCGTATCACAAAATCACAAGTCGAACACTTCCCAAGTTTCTAGGACTGTGTGATGTATTTTCGAATGATGTGCTCAGATCCATGTGCGCAGTTGACAGATCATAGTTTTGTCAATGTTTATTGTTTCCAAATGCCGGCTGACATCTTTTGGCACGGCACCCAGTGTGCCCATTACCACTGGGACCACCTGTACTGGTTTATGCCAGAGCCTTTTGCAGTTTGATTTTTAGGTCTTGATAATAGTTGAGTTTTTCCTGTTGTTTTTCCTCAATACAGCTGTCACCCAGTATGGTGACATCAATAATCCAAACTTTTTTCTTTTCCACAATCATGATGTCTGACTATTGTGTTCCAAAACTTTGTCAGTCTTGATTCGAAAGTCCCACAGTATTTTTCCATGTTCATTTTACACTACCTTTGCAGGCTTATGATCCCACCAATTCTTTACTACTGGCAAGTGGAACTTGTGACATAAGTTCCAATGAATCATTTGGGTCACAGAGTTATGCCTCTGTTTGTAGTCCGTCTGTATGATTTTCTTGCAGCAGCTGAGGATATGATCAATGGTTTCATCAGCTTCCTTGCACAATCTGCATTTTGGGTCATCAGCTGATTTTTCAATCCTGGCCTTAATGGCATTTGTTCTGATGGCTTGCTCCTGGGCTGCAAGAATCAGGCCTTCTGTCTCCTTCTTCAGTGTTCCATTTGTGAGCCACAACCAGCTCTGCTCCTTATCAACCTTTCCTTCAATTTTGTCAAGAATTCAACTTTTACTTCAATTTTGTCATTATTATTATTATTATTATTATTATTATTATTATTATTTCTGATGGTTCAATAAATAAAAATATTTCATGTACAAAAGTATTAAAAGTATTGTCTAAAATTACTATGTATGGTGTATATGAAGCATAAATGAATTTAGGTATACAAAATCTCACAAAATCTAAAACACTTCTGTTCCCTAACATTTTGGATAACGGATACCCAGTTAAGTGGCTGGGGTTGGTTGTGACCGAGCTTGGGAAATTTTCTAAATTAATTATGGTACTCAGAAGAGCAACCTGGGAGCAATGGTTTTTTAAAAACGAACTCCCCCAAACTCTGGTTAAAAATAAGATTCAAACACAAATACTGTCTCTTCCACAAAGTGGACTCAAGAAATGGGATGCTTGCTGCCTTCGCTTTAGCAGCAAACTATCTTGGACGAGTGAGCTCATGAACTACTCTGTATGGGCAATTTAGTGAAATAATATGTAAGGCAACCGTTGTGTCTTTTACGTGGGGGCAGAGAACTAAATCAGACAAGAGAATAGGGTTAAAATAGCTGACAGGAATCCTCCGCAGAGAACAAATTTTTGTCTGCCCACACAGCCTTCACTGCAACAGCATCTGTGTTACTTTGTTTAAACTGGATGTGTTTGAGCCAGGACCAGTTCTATGCCATCTAGCTTTCAACTGGGTTTTTAATGGGGAGAGAGGGAGGGAGGGAGAGAGAGAGAGAAGCAGCTGCTCAGACTCAGAGATTCTTAAATGAAGACCTCTTCCTCTTGAAGAGTAGAAGACTCCGGGAAAGCACTTCTAGTTCTCTATAAAAGAAACATGGAACAAGAGTACCCCCTCATGTACTGTGGAAGAAAAGCCACAAATGGTTTATGATGTTGTCACATGCTTCACAGCAAGACCTTGCATTGTTAGCACCAGAAAGACACACCTGAGAAGATGCAGATCATCACACCACACGTCACATGGAAAGTTTTGCTTTTATCCAGCAGCCTCCTAGTTTTTCGACTGGGCACCTGGGGGGGGAAAAAGAATATAAATCACTACCTATTTCTTTGAAAAAGAGATATCAGTCAAAATCAGTACCTCTCTAAGGCAGAAGAAGATATCCATGCAGTCTTTCAGAGGAGGAACTCTCAAGACGGGTTTAGGCATCTACTCCTACAAGAGAAGTGGTTGGACTAGATGGCCCTTGGGGTCTCCTCCAACTTTATGCTTCTACAACTACAATTCCAGCATTCCTCTCCAAAAGGAAAATCTGGGAGAAGAGTACAGAGACAAATGCAACCTACTAGAAGTCAAGTAGGTTCTGATTAGTTGCTTTAAGCCAAGTTAAATTGGATTGGTAGTACCATTTAGAGTAGAGTAAATTTGCTGAATCAATAAATAACTTTGTTAGTCAAATCTTATCTAATTTTCATGGATTTAGTGGGTCTATCAGGGGTGTGAATTGTGATTGGACTGCATCTCCCAGCATTTCACACCATTGGCTATGCTGGTAAAGGAGGATGGGATTTCCAGTGTAACAATATCTAGAGGAGTTCATAATGCCCACTCCTGATCTAAAGGTCCAATCAAAGTAGAATCAATACTTTAAAAAAAATAAACAGAAAGCCCCAGAACTGTATCACTTAATGCCTCCAGTGAGTTACTGTGTGTCTAAAGAATAGCCTCACAACACATGTTGATAGTCATGGAGTCTAAACATGCTAAGGAGAAAATACTTGTGGCCATTCTGTGTTTTTCACAGAATTACTGAGTTTGAAAAGACTACAAAGGCTATATTTGGATGATGAAAGATGAAAAGATTCCAGTCCCATGCCATGTGGGAACTCCCTCCTCAGTGCCATTAGATGAGCCCCCTCCTTCCTGGCCTTCAGACGGGAAGTGAAAACATGGCTTTGGGATCAAGCCTTCAGAGAATAGTTGCAGTACAATAAGAGATATGGAATAGTGGAATAACTATTGGAAAGGCCCTGGACTGTGATTATGGATGGCGTGATTTTTAATACTGGATGTAATATTTTAAAATGTTTAATATGTATTAATTATAATTATAATGTTCATTGGAATTGATGCTTTAAGGCATTGGAATTGATGCTTTAAGGCATTGAATAATTGCCTATATGTAAGCTGCCTTGAGTTGCCTTTGAGAAAAGTAGGGAATAAATGGGGTAAATATGCAGATGACACCACTCTGATGGCCGAAAGCGAGGAGGAGCTGAGGAGCCTTCTAATCAAGGTGAAAGAAGAAAGAGCAAAAGCTGGGTTGCAGCTAAACATAAAAAAACAAAATTATGGCAACAAGAATGATTGACAACTGGAAAATAGAGGGAGAAAATGTGGAGGCCGTGACAGACTTTGTATTTCTAGGTGCAAAGATTACTGCAGATGCAGACTGTGGCCAGGAAATCAGAAGACGCTTACTTCTTGGGAGGAGACCAATGTCCAGTCTCGATAAAATAGTAAAGAGCAGAGACATCAGACTGGCAACAAAGATCCGCCTAGTCAAAGCCATGGTATTCCCTGTAGTAACCTACGGATGTGAGAGCTGGACCTTAGGGAAGGCTGAGCGAAGGAAGAGAGATGCTTTTGAGCTGTGGTGTTGGAGGAAAGTTCTGAGAGTGCCTTGGAATGCAAGAAGATCCAACCAGTCCATCCTCCAGGAAATAAAGCCCGGCTGCTCAATGGAGGGAAGGATACTAGAGACAAAGTTGAAGTACTTTGGCCACATCATGAGGAGACAGCAAAGCCTAGAGAAGACAATTATGCTGGGGAAAGTGGAAGGCAAAAGGATAGGGGCCGACCAAAGGCAAGATGGATGGATGGTATCCTTGAAGTGACTGGACTGACCTTGAAGGAGCTGGGGGTGGTGACGGCCGACAGGGAGCTCTGGCGTGGGCTGGTCCATGAGGTCACGAAGAGTCGGAGACGACTGAACGAATGAACAACAACAAAAAAATAAAAAAACCTAAAGCATTTGTAAAAGATTCCTATCTAAGTTCTGTTTGAAATGCTCCAAGAAGGAGAATCCGCCACTTTCTGAGGCAGTTGATTCATCTGTCAAACAGTTCTTACAGCAAACAACCTCCTACTAAGTGGCATCTCTTTGTCTTATAAATTTCAATCCATAGATTCATGTTCATAGGCTCTGGATCACCAGAAAACATTATTGTTCCATCTTCTGCATTACAGAACACTGTGGTGGCGCAACAGATTAAACTGCTGAGATGCTGAACTAGCTGAGGTTGGTGGTTCAAATCTGCAGGACGGAGTGAGTTCCCCCTGTTAGCCCCAGATAATGCCAACCTAGCAGTTAAAAAACATGCAAATGTGCGTAGATCAATAGGTACCACCTCAGCAGGAAGGTAAACGGTGCTCCATGCAGTCATGCTGGCCATATGACCTAGGCGGTGTCTACAGACAACACAGGCTCTTCGGCTTTGAAATAGAGATGAGCACCACCCCAGAGCACTACTACCCCCAGAGTTGGAGATGAAGGGGAAGCCTTTACCTTTATTTGTGTATCTGTGTGTCATTGCTTCAAGGCACCTGTTGGGGTTCAGCCTGAGTTTGAACTTGAACCTGATTCTCTGTTTGTTCCTCCTGATGCTAATGAAAGTATATTTACTGATGCTAGTGGAAATGTACCTTTTGATGCCAATGCTCCTGAAATTAGTGAGGAAGAAACTGCTGTAGGTTTGGAAAATGCCAATGTTCCTGAAATTAGTGAGGAAGGAACTTCTGTAGATTTGGAAAATGAAAGTACCAGTGTTCCTGAGAATGTTTCAGAGGGAGACCTTGAACTTTCCCTCCCTTCTGCACCTGTTAACTGTAATGACAACAGAAGGGGCCAAATTTGGGAAGACAGAAGTAAAACACTCAGTTTGCGTTGATCCTCCCGAATTCAAGAATTAAAAACATTGGCTTCAAAACAGAAGGGCGGTTCACGGAACCGATTCTTGAGTTTTAATTGCAATACGCCAGGCTGATTGCCTCAGTTCAGGCATCGTTTCAGAATTGATGAAGACCTTGGCAGTTCTCCTGGTTCCCTGGCCATAGTTTGGGAAGATTTCTAGGATATCAAGTACGGTTAGTGGATTGCTAACAGATTCCAGTATTTCCCAGTGAGGCTTTTGGTTTTGCTTTGTCCATTTAAATTCATGTTTGCTGATTTTGCTGTGGCTTTTGACTTGCATTTTTCCTTTATTTTGTAACCATTTTTCTTCAATAAAAAAGGATTGTTTTTCACAGCCAAGTGTGGTGGATAGTTATCTTAGGGCCTCGTTCCCTGCTCTGGATTGCAACAAGAAGTCCCAAGATCCAGCCATTTCCCAAAAGCCTCGTGCACAAAAACATGGAAAAGTTTATTAAACTGTGAAAACTTTGTATTGTCGAAGGCTTTAATGGCTGGAATCACTGGGTTGTTGTAGGTTTTTCGGGCTATATGGCCATGGTCTAGAGGCATTCTCTCCTGACGTTTCGCCTGCATCTATGGCAAGCATCCTCAGAGGTAGTGAACCTCTGTTGGTCTTGCCGTAGATGCAGGCGAAACATCAGGAGAAAATGCCTTTAGAACATGGCCATATAGCCCGAAAAAACCTACAACAACGCATTATTATTATTATTATTATTATTATTATTATTATTATTATTATCTTCCCTCACTTATTTAAAGGCAAATATTGTGCCATTTCTCAGTCTTCAATTCTCCGACCTTGGTAAGAAGCTATTCAATTTTCCTCTAATTTAAAGTAGAGTGTGAAAAAGTTGCTTGTTTTGGAATGCAGCTCTGATAATTCTCTAGCCAACATAGCAAATCCCAACGAACAATAAACACATCTACTTGAGATAATTAGATTATTCTCTCTTACCTTTTGAGAACCTCGAAGGAAGGCAAGAAGAATCCGGCACACAGGTAAGAGAACCAGGCTGCAGTTGAGGTTAAGAATGGATGCAGAAGCTCTGCTGAGGCACAATCCTAGCTGAACAAAAACAGCAAGGGTTAACACATTGGGCTTTTTTATTTATGGGAAAAGCCAAGGATATTTTCAACTGAAAGGTGGGGAGGAGTTTTATCAGTTGAAATAAAATAAGCAAAAAGATTATAAAAAAGTGTTCCCTTAAAACAAGAAAATAACCGGGTTTGTAGGTTTTTTCGGGCTATATGGCCATGGTCTAGAGGCATTCTCTCCTGACGTTTCGCCTGCATCTATGGCAAGCATCCTCAGAGGTAGTGAGGTCTGTTGGAACTAGGAAAAGGGTTTATATATCTGTGGAAAGACCAGGGTGAGACAGAGGACTATTGTCTGCTGGAGCTAGGTGTGAATGTTTCAACTGACCACCTTGATTAGCATATAATGGCCTGACAGTGCCTAGAGCAAACTTTTGTTGAGAGGTGATTAGATGTCCTTCTTTGCTTCCTCTCTGTTGTTGTGCTGTTGTAATTTTAGAACCTCACTACCTCTGAGGATGCTTGCCATAGATGCAGGTGAAATGGCCATATAGCCCGAAAAAAACTACCTAGTGATTCCAGCCATGAAAGTCTTCAACAATACAAGAAAATAACCCACTACAATTCAAGGGTTCTGTACAAAACTCCCTTTCAACTATAACTCTCTGAATCCACAATTATCTTGGATTGACAATCCAATAATTTATTTTCTCAAACTCTGACCCAAAGCAACCAAAGAGGCTTAGAAATTAACACATTGTTTTATAGGGGGAAAAAACAGAGTTTAAATCTACAGTAGAGGTCTTGGTTATCCAACATAAACGGGCCAGCAAAACATTAGATAACTGAATATGTTGGATAATAGGGAGGGATCAACCCTCTCCTTCCTGCCTCCTACGGGCCCTGGTTCCCTATCCTGCTTTTACCAGCAGCAAAGGCCATCCTCCCTCACTCACCCACCCACCTTCCCTTTGCCTTTGCCACCAGGATGAGGAACCAGGGCCCAGAAGAGGGAGGAAGGGTAGGCCTTTACGTCCCACCTCGGAGTTTGAGATCATCTGGGGAGGCTCTGCTCTCGACCCCACCACTCTCACGAAAAAAGAATCTCGAAAAAGAGAAATCCGATCGAAAAAATCTTCGAAAACGACGAAAAAACCACTCGAATAGAACAAAAAACTGACGAACTCGACGAACCCTCGATCGAAGATGAAAAAACTAAAAGGAACG
>NW_026846588.1:265277079-265300690 GCF_025583915.1 Anolis sagrei ordinatus | reverse complement strand
AGAATTGTAGTCTAAAGAGCAACTTTTCTGAGCCCTCCCATAAAGCACACGCTGCAGGCCTTTGCTTTGTAAAATATTCCTAGCATGTTTTCTCTTAGATCTCTTAAAGGAGAATCGATTGCAGAGATTTAAACTGGGTTTTAAAAAATAATAATATAAAAATCTGGGAGCGGCCCTAGAATGCACTTGAGAGAGCACACATACAGACACAGTGGTGCTCATCACATGGGACAAATGGCCAGACTCACTCTTCTTTAGCCATCTGTTTCTGCCCAGCCTCTGCATGCTTGTAATGTCCAAGCACATGTCTGTACCGCCCACAACGAGCCCAGCAATCCTGCCAATCCACTTTCCAAAGAGCTCCAGATGGCATTTGCAGCAGTCTGGTTCCTTCTAACACCAATGTGAGATGTTTAGCAGGCATAACAAATCATCCAGAGCTCAAATAAACAAGCAGGAGAACTGGGGGAGTCAACCCTGATATTCCTATACCATTTGAAATGGTACTACAGGTGCTGAAGATCCTTGTAACCATGGTTTCACATACAACAGCAAAAATTGTTTTTATCTCCCAACAGAAGGACTACAAGGAGGACACCAATCTCACCTCCCTAGGAAGAGAATATCAGAGCCTATAGGCAGAGACACTGAACCCTATCTCACAGAGGACCCTTCATCAAATTAATGCGACATGTCCATAATTAGCAAGCTTTGACATAGTGAGTCTGCAGAATCCAACTCATCCAAAAATGAAGCATTCACTGTATCTGGTACTCCAGGAATGGGAAGATACCTAGTCCTTCAACAATCATGACAGTTTGTAACTTCTAGGTCAGGAAAGTGATGAATCCACTCAAGCATTAGTTCAAGCATTAAAGAAGCTGTCCAGAGTGCTGAACAAATTTGGGGCCAAAGTGTTCAGCATCATGGAAAGCAGCTTTCAAGTCCAGACTCAAACCCCGAGTGGGTTCATAGCAGCTACAAAGCACCACTTTCATTGTGCTGCATTCTTTCTGGCCCCCGACCCTTTGAGAGCTAGAAACAAATGCCAGTTTTGTTTCATTTTTGTCTTTTTCAACCAGAGTTTACCAAAATTCACCACCTCTTTTTGTTGAGGATGGACAGAATGTGAGATTTATTTATGTATTTATTTTAAAACTAGCCATCCCCTGCCACACATTGCTGTGGCCCAGTCTGTGTATATGTGTTTTTTGTGTGTATATGTGTGTGTGTACATATTTGTGTATATATGTGGTTTTGCGCATGCACTGTAATGTAATTTTTGGTTGTGGGCTTTTTAAGTCTCTTCTGCTGTGTTTTTCAGTGTTTTATGAGAGCTGGTCACTCAGAAAAAAGGGGAATTACAGACAGGAAACAATCAGGGCCAACTAACACCTCCCAACAAAGGATTCCCAGGCAGGAAGCAGCCAGACTTTGAAGCTACAAGGCTAAACAATGCTAATCAAGGTGCATTGAACATTCATACTTGCTTCAAACAGACAAGAGTTCTTTCTCCCACCCTGGACATTCCACAGGCAGACCAACCATCCTCCCCACACATTTGGAGGGTGAGGCCAAGCGGGAGGGAGGGAGGGAGGGAGGGAGGGAGGGAGGGAGGGAGGGAAGGAAGGAGGGAGGGAAGGAAGGAAGGAAGGAAGGAAGGAAGGAAGGAAGGAAGGAAGGAAGGAAGGAAGGAAGGAAGGGAAGGAGTGAGAAGAAGGAAGCCTCTTTTCCACCCGCCTCTGAGGACGAGCCCCCTTTCCCACGGGGGAACAAGGGAGGGAAGCTCAAGCCACTGCGCAGGAGGCGTGCATCCTGCCCTGAAGCAGCATTACTAGGTTTCTCCAAAGCAGGCATCCTCAAGTTGTGGCCCTCCAGCTCCGAGAATTCCTGAGCATTGAACCAGCTGGATAGTGCTTCTTGGAGTTGGAGTCCCAAACTACTAGAGGGCCACAGCTTGAGGACGCCTGCCCCAAAGACTTTACAGGAGACTCAAATCAGGCATGGGCAAACTTCAACACAAAACACCTGCAGGGCTGAAGTATGCCCATGCCTAATATATATTGCACACACATACATATGTTATGTACATCCCCAGGTTACAAACAATATAGGTTCTGGGTTGTTGTGAGTTTTCCTGGCTCTATGGCCATGTGCCAGAAGCATTCTAACCTGACATTTCAACCACATCTATGGCAGAGTTGTGAGGTTTGTTGGAGACTAGGAAAGTGGGGTTTATATATCTGTGGAATGTCCATGGTGGGAGAAGGAACTCTTGTCTGTTTCAAGCAAGTGTGAATGTTGCAATTGACCACCTTGATTAGCATTGAACAATCTTGCAGTGTCAAAGCCTGGCTGCTTCCTGCCTGGAGGAATCCTTTGTTGGGAGGTGTTAGCTGGCCCTGATTGTTTCCTGTCTGGAAGTCCCCTGTTTTTGTGTATTCCTCTTTATTTACTGTCCTGATTTTAGAGTTTTTAAGTACTGGGAGCCAGATTTTGTTTTATTTTCATGGTTCCTCCTGTTTAGTTGACAAACATTTTAAAAAGGCTGGATGAATGAAAGGCATTTGTTAATGTTTTAGAATGTTGTTTGTGGCAGAGGAAGAGCATATGGGAGAATCTGATCCAGTTGAGTGTTTATTCATAGAGGAAAGGCTTCGTCTTTTAAGAGTTCCTGGGGAAGAACAGATTAAAGGCCTCTACGGATTCCCAAAGGGTTCCAGGGAACAGCTTCACAGCCCTGAGGACCTCCGGAGGGAATAACAGCTCTTCATCTTCAGCTAAGTGATTTCAAGCCTGCTGGTACGTTTGTTTGGTTCTGAGACGCAGTTCAGCCGGTAGCAGACTCAAACCAGTCAGGTTTAAGTTCACAGCAGCCTGGGAGGAGCTTTAAAGGGGAATTTTTCTGTTAAACAAAGTTTCTTGAAGATAGTGCTTGTTTCTTGTAAACAAGGCTGCAAGACCCAATAGACTATTTAGAAATCTTACAATTCCTGCTTGTTCATTAATAAAGACTGTTGTATTTAAGTTCAAGTCTCCTAAAGCCTGCTTAATAGGGAAAGTTCCTCTAAAGGTTCTTTCTCGGGCCCCCGGGCTTCCCGCTGGACGCAAGCCTTGCATCCTCTCTTAGAAGCATTTAATTTCAGCTCCAGTGGAGACAGAACAGTAAGCCATAACACAACTCAACTTTTTTTAAAAAAATGAGGACATATGCACCACTTTTGAGGCAACTTTTAATGGCAGGTTTAATTTTCAATCAAAATTGTGAAATTATTTTTAGAAGATAATTTTATTAACCTTGCAGATGCCTTCACAATCAGAAGAGACTGAAGTTGATGCTGGAAAAATAAACACTCATATATAGGGAGAAAATGAATATGAGTTTTGCCTCCCTAGCTATGACAAGACCTGGGGAAAGGGAACAACCTTTAGTTTAAGGGATGGCACAATGGGTTAAACTACTGTGCTGCTAAACTCTGACTAGAAAATTGGCAATTCGAATCCATAGGATGGAGTGAGCTTCCACTGTTAGCCCTAACTCCTGCCAACCTAGCAATTTGAAAACATGCAAATGTGAGTAGATCAAGAGGTACCAATTTGGCGTGAAAAGGCAAAAAAGACGCTCCAAGCAATAATGCCGGCCACATGACCAGGAGGTGTCTATGAACAATGCAGGCTTCTTGGCTTAGAAATGGAGATGAGCACAACCTCCATAGCCGGAAATGAAAGGAGAAGCCTTTGCCGTTGTCTCATTGTATTTCATTATAACAAGGCATTGAATATTTGCCTGTGTCTGTTTATACGCTGTAATCCACTCTGAGTCCCCTCAGGGAGAAGGGCAGAATATAAATAATGTTGTTATTATTAAAGAATTAAGTTAAACAAATCATGTCCATATTTTCGCTTGTCAAATCGTAAGGGCTATAGGTCTCTGTTCCTTCACCACCTCATTTCAAAAGACAGTGCACTAATAAGGAGCAGAGCTTTACCCTTTTCCTCACTTCCATGATGCGTGGGTGAGAATGGAGAGACAGGCTGCCCTAATGTTAGAGAGGAAGGCATACAGAGGCCTTGTTATTATCTTTTTTTTTAACAAGGACCAGCATACTGATGGAACATCTGGGATATATTCTAAATTAGCAAATGTTTGAAAGAACATCACTATTATACAACTAGAGAACATTCCTCGAAGAGGCAAGGAGACAACATTGGAAGAAAGAAAGCTCTTTCATTCTCAAACTGCATATTCACAGATGGCATCGTTTCCCAAAAATCTTTCTCCTGGCGTATCGAGAGAGGGAAAAGGCAGAAGAGTTAGGCTTACAGTTGAACACTAAGAAGAGAAAAACAAGGACCACAGATAATGAGCATTGCTTTTAAGCAGACAATGAAATAGCCATACTTGGCTCAATCACTGATCAGGATGAAGACTGTAGCCAAGAAATTAGAAAAGACTGAGACTTGGAAAGGCAGCTATGAAGGAACCAGACAAGATTCTGAAGTGTCAAGATTTATCAATGAAATATAAAGAGAGAATTGTCTCTCCATGGATGGTTGTGAAAGTCAGGCAGTGAAGAAAGCTGACAGGAAGAGAACAAACTCTTTTAAAACGTGAAGCTAAATCCAAGAGCCAATCAGGCCCAAATTCTCCCTAGAAGACAAGAGGACTAAACTGAGGCTATTGTAGTTTGGACAAATTATAAGAAGGCATAACTCAATAGAAAATACAATAGTGTACAGTAATACAAAGGCAATAGGGATTGTGGCGCAGCTGGCTGAATGTCAGCTGCATTAAGATCACTCTAACCAAAAGGTCATGAGCCCGGGCTGGAGTGGGTGTCCAGCCATTGTGTAGCCTGTTGTCGACCTTTGCAACTCGAAAGACAGTTGCATCTGTCAAGTAGGAAAATAAGGTACCACTTTGTGTGGGAGGCTAAATTAACTAATTTATGAGGCCATAAAGAAAACTCCGGGATGTGGAATGTGGAAGAACTTCATCGGTGTCGCTGATGGACGATGAAAGCAGCAGTTCCCCTGGCGGCCAGAAAAAGGTTAAATAGCCTCTGTGTATTGTCTGTATTCATTGTCTGTCAAACTGGCATTGAATGTTTGCCATATATGTGTATACTGTAATCCGCCCTGAGTCCCCTGCGGGGTGAGAAGGGCAAAATATAAAAACTGTAAATAAATAAATAAATAAATAAATAGGGAAAGTGGATAGCTCACATACTATCATGGGGCCAATGCTACAGTTCCCTATAGCCTGTGGCATAAGGTTGTTTGAACATTGGTCTATAACTCTAGAGAGCAGGAAAACCACTCAGTAACTTTGGGCAAGTCTTACTCTCTCAGCCTCAGAGGATGGCAATGGCAAATATTTTCTGACCAAACCTTGCCAAGAAAAACTCAGTGATAGGTTACCCACCTAGCAGATCAGAAACAGGTGCATCTGGCGGGGATGAGAGACAGGGCCTTCTCAGTGGTGGCCTCTCAGCTGTGGAACTCCCTTCCCAGGGATATTAGATTGGCCCCTCCCTCCTGACCTTTCGGAAAAGGGTGAAAACTTGGCTCTTTGAGCAAGCATTTGGAGCTTCAGCCTGACCGGATAAACACAAAATTGTAATACGAATATGGAATGGCCAAGACGATGTAAACAAATGAGGAATTGGTCTAGAAGACACTGATTTTTTATAGATTGTTAGTTTTTATAGTTTTTATGGATTTTATATGTATTTATGATGTGATTTAATTGCTTTTAACTGATATACATAAATGTGTGTGTATGTGTGTATGTACGTATGTGTATGTATGTATGTATGTATCTATGTATGTGTATATGTGTGTGTGTGTGTATAGGGCATCTAATTTGGACTGAAATGGGCAGGATAGAAATGATGTAAATAATAAATAAATAATAGATAAATACATACTTTTAGGGCCTTTTCAGTGGTGGCCCCTTGACTCTGGAACTCACTCCCTAAGGAGATCAGACAGGCCCCAACCCTGGCAGTCTTCAGGAGGAGCCTGAAGACGTGGTTGTTCCAGTGTGCCTTCCCAGAATAATGATCCCATAGCACTTTGTCCCTCCAAAGCACTTTATATTTTTAGGTCTGCTCATATGTCTTCCACAAACACCTCTATCACCTTTTCGTCCATGCCTCAGCACTATTTCCAATTTTAATTTTTACATTTGGCCTTCCCACAGTTTTAATTGTATGTTGTCTTATTGATAGTGTTATATGTTATCATCTATGTTTTATTTTAATTGCTTGTATTGTTGTGATTATTGTTTGTATTGTTGTGTTTGGGCTCGGCCTCATGTAAGCTGCACCGAGTCCCTTGGGGAGATGGTAGCGGGGTACAAATAAAGTGTTGTTGTTATTATTATTATTATTATTATTATTATTATTATTATTATTCTGCTTTAGTGGGGGTATATTTAAAAAACACCTATAAGGAAATGCTAGAAATTCTGGCGATTCGATCAAAGGAGGAAGTCTGCAACTATGATTCTTCAGCATGGAGGATGAAGCGACACCACCCCCTTGTGGCCGGAATCAAGCACATCCTCCAAGATGCTGAAGATGGGAAAGCTTATATACCTCTATCAATGTAAGGTGTCTATCCTGACAATGTATAATAACATTGAATGTTTGCCGTTTATGTGTTTGCCACCTTGAATCCCCTTCAGAGTGAGGGCAGAATATAAATACTGTAAATAAATAAATAAATATGCTCATATTGGTTGCAAACTTCACATCCATAGATTAAGAATCACATAAATCAATCCTGTGACACTTTATAATACAGTACCTATATGTAAAATATAATAGGATGGACATTTGTATTTTCTTTTTAGCAGTAACAATTCTTTAAAAAAATAGCTTGGCCAATGAAGATCCTGCAGCATTTTAGGCTATGAATTGAAAACCAAGGATTCTCCTTGGAGCCACATCAAAAAGAAGAAAGAGGGGAAATCCAATTGCTGATTTGAACATTAGAGGATGCACATCCTCATTCCTGCTTTGAGTGGTTCATGGCAGACAAATGTGTGATCGAAACTGTATATCTTGAGAATCTCCATTTCTATCATCATGATCTTTAAAGGTCGGTGTTCTAGACCTCATGATTGTACAAGAGGCAAAGGAGAGGGACATCAGTGCCTCAAGCAACCAAATGATAGGAGGAAATTCCACAGGTCTATCTTCCTGCTTATTATATGTCCATATTTTATTGTTTTTACCCAGGAGGTACTATGAACTCATGATGTGTTGATTGTTTATTGTCTACTCGGATGTTTTGTTTTGCACTTGTTGTATTTTGCGTGTCACACCTTGAGTGTTTTGTGCGCCACCCCAAATCCCTCTGGGAGAGGGTGGTGGGATATAAATGAAAGATTATTACTATTATTATTAATGCAAATAGATGGACCTGATGGATTTCTGCCTGTGATTAAGGTCTGAGACACATGAAACTTGCAATTCTAAAGAAAGCTTGCGTAATCTTGCAATAAGAAGAAAATTGCTAAAATTGCATTTTGCTTTGTTTGATTTTTAAAAGCAGAGAAAAATCACTTCCTGAACAGATGTGCAGACACACACAGAGACAGACCTAAGTGTCTTGCATGCTTTTTACTCTTATCCTGCCTACTCCTCTTTTCTTTTTTTCCCTTCTTTCTCTTCTCTTACCATTTTTCTGAGGAGGGTGAAATGCCCTGAACACATTTTAATCTTTTCTTTTCTTCTCCTCTTTCTTTACTTTCTTTTGCTTTTATCATATTTTAAGAGAAAGTTTTAAAGAACTTTTGACTTTTTCTTTTTCTCTCCCCTTTCTTAATTTTTAAGGGAATGTGTTGAACATGTTTACTTTTCTCCTTTCTTCCCTTTTCGTTTTCTTTCTCTCCTCTTTCTTATATTTAAAGGGTGAAAGTGTTGACAACTTTTTAATTTTTTTACTTTCTCCTCTTTTCTTTCTCTTTTTTGGAGGGAAGGGCATACTGGCTGGTCTTTCTAAACTCATGAGAAAGATATTAAGGATGTAAACACTCATGTTATAATGGGAAAAGTGGGGGGAGCAGAAGGACAGAGCTTCTCTTCCCTTGAGAAAGATGCATCAGGAGGGCTAGCATGAAAGCTTTGCCGGAACTCACCCATGAGATTGCTTAAAATTACCATGACTAACCCTGCAAAGTCCAGTCATCCGCTGGAGAGGTTCATATGCCTGCAGCTGGGAGCTGGAGGGTTGGAGGATGAAGGAAGGAGGCGAGGAGAGGAGGGGGAATTAGGCTTTCCCAGACCTTTGACAGACTCCCACCCTTCATTCAAAGTCAGCAACAGGTCCCTTTGTCTGTCCTCCGCCTGCCCGCCCCCAGAATTCCTCCCTCGGTCTCCAAACAAACTCCCTCCCCTTTTCCCTTTCTTGTGAGTCACTGAGAAGCCCCCAATCTTCCCCATTAGTCTATATTTTCCACTTCCTTTGCATTCCCTGAGTCCCAAGAAAAGAAAAAGAGAGAAAAAAAAGAGAGAAAGCACTCCATCACTTACCCCAAGCATCTGATGCAAATAGTAATACTGGGGCTCGCAATAATACAGCCGGAAAGTTTTCCAAAACAGGCCCACGTTGAGAGACAGCCAGAGCAGCTGGAAAGGAGAGAGGTGAGAAAAGAACAAGGATTTTCAAAAATTCTACAACAGATATAGGCAATGCAAAAATAAAACAATCTCTCCCCTTGTTATAAAACCAACACAGGCACCAAAGTATTTAGAATTTAGATAACAAATAAGTTAGGCATTTTAACAACAGAAAGGTGGATGTTTAGCAACGGCATGGAGAATTGTCTCCCAAATTATAATTCTGCGCTCAATCAATTTTTTGCCTCAACTGCCAAAGGAAATAATAAGAAATGTTATTGAAATGAATGACTTTTGGTGAAAGTTGGACATAAAGCTATGCTGGAAGAACTAGAAAATGTGTAATGAGGACATCTCTCTTGCATTTCTAGATCCTCAAGGAGGCTTTGTGATGAACTTCCAACAAACACATCCAATAAAATCATGCCGAAAAACTTAGAAAATGCCTTTAAATTATTATTTTTTTCAGATGTGGGTAAATGAAATCACAGATACCAGAACTCTCGATATGGGA
This sequence comes from Anolis sagrei ordinatus, assembly GCF_025583915.1. Taxonomy (NCBI): domain Eukaryota; kingdom Metazoa; phylum Chordata; class Lepidosauria; order Squamata; family Anolidae; genus Anolis; species Anolis sagrei. Next base: position 265,291,546 of record NW_026846588.1, on the reverse strand, counting down.
GTAATTATGTGCAACAATCCTCTAGAGCAACTCCATAGCAACATCTGGCAGAAGCATACTCCTATATTCATGGAGGATATGTTCCTGGACTTGCCATGGAAATGTGAAGCTACAGTGAGTACTAAACATAGATTTTCCATGGACGGAGTCACCTTCGAGCTGAAAAGGGTGGGATAAAAGTGTGGTAAATAAATAAAATTTAGGTCCTCCAGCATGATTCTATTGTCAAGGTCTAGTAGAAAAACACCAGAGACTTGAACTGGAGGACTTAGACAATTCCTAAAGAAAACAGCTACCATTTCTAGGTCATCCACCTCAATTCTATAGTCAACATCTGGCTGAAGCACACCATGGGATCACACAGGAGGATTTAGAAAATGCTAGAGGGAACTATCTTTTAAAATGTGGATAAGTGAAATCAGAGATACTAGACCTATCGATACGATGGTCATACTGTACAACTGACCTAAAGCACTGGTTAGGAACATTTTGAAGATATCCAGGTAGCCCCATAAAACAGGATTTTTGATCTGATTCTGCAAATCTATTCTTATTCACACAAACTACAATTGTTGCATCACTTACTATTAATTACATTCACAGACCCAAAGCTTGTGGACTTGCCTCTGGGGGCACAGAATACTTAAAAGCTAGATGAAAGTTCCCAAGAAAGAGAGCAAAACACTGCAATCCCTAAGATTCCTTCACAATTATTATCCTGAGTATAGCTGATCAGAACTTGAATTCACATGTGACATGCACCCCTGCAACTAGAGACTTACATGTATTTATTTATTTATTTATTTATTTATTTATTTACAGTATTTATATTCTACCCTTCTCACCCTGCAGGAGACTCAGGGTGGATTACAATGCACATATCCATGGCAAACATTCAATGCCATTTAGACATACAACATATATAGACAGACACAGAGGCAATTTAACAATTCAGCTTTTTCTGGCTTCACGAGGATATKCTCRGTTCCGGCCACAGGGGGAGCTGCCACTTCACCATTCACTTGTGACGCCAGATCCTTTGATGGAGTACTTCCTCATTATTCTGCATGCTGCCGGGAGGTTTTATGGCATTGTAGGTAAAGGTAAAGGTTTTCCCCTGACATTAAGTCCAGTCGTGTCCGATTCTGGGGTGTGGTGCTCATCTCCATTTCTAAGCTGAAGAGCCGGCATTGTCTGTAGACACCTCCAAGGTCATGTGGCCAGCATGACTGCATGGAGCACCGTTACCTTCCCACCGGAGCAGTATCTATTGATCTACTCACATTTGCATGTTTTTGAACTGCTAGGTTGGCAATAGCTGGGGCTGACAGCAGAAGCTCATGCTGCTCCTTGGCTTTGAACCTGCGACCTTTTGGTCAACAAGCTCATTGTAAATTATGGCATTGTAAATGAGTTAAATTAGCCTCCCCACCTAAAGCAGTACCTGAATTTTCTACTTGACAGATGCAACTGTCTTTCTGGCTGCATAGGTCAACAGCAAGTTAGACTATTAATAGTCAGGAGCTTACTCCAACCTGGGCTGGCTTTGAACTCATGACCTCTCAGTCAGTAATGATTTAATGCAGCTGGCTACTAACTAGCTGCGCCACAGCCATGCTGTGAAAAACCAACCATGGATTGAAAACCCTCCAGCAGAAATTCTTCACTGAGAGATATTGGAGAGTGCTGTTTCTCCAATCCTGAGGCTGGTGTGTATATATTCATGCAACAACCCTGGCTGGGGGAATGGGAAGAATTGCCACTGCTGCCACTGCAAACTCCCAAAGGATGTTCTGTGCACATAAAAGAAAATAGTACATTCACTGTTACCTGCTGTTTCATGCATCTTCTGGAAGGACTCAAATGTATCGCCCATATAAACCAATTTATACTGAATACACCCCACAAACACTTCCAGGAGAAGATTAATGTTTTTTGGAGCATGGGGAAGTGAAATCATGGATATCGAATCCATGGATAAGTGGGCCATATTGTATTATACAGCTCTGTACTTAAAAAAATCAGGACAGTAAATAAAGAGCAACACTCAAAAGGCAGGTAAATTCCAGACAAGAATCAACCAGGGTCAGCTAACACCTCTCAACCAAGGCAGGAAACAGCCACGCTTTGAAGCTGCAAGGCCATTAAATGCTAATTAAGGTGGTCATTTGCAACATTCACATTTGCCTCAAGCAGGCAAGATTTCTGTCTCCCACCCTGGACATTCCACAGACACTACACATCCTTACTTGCCTAGTTTCCAACAGACCCCTCAACCTCGGAGGATGCCTGCCATAGATGTAGGTGAAATGTCAGGAGAGAATGCTTCTGGAGCATGGCCATGCAGCCCAGAAAACTCACAGCAACCCATTTACATGTTAATTTGGATGATCATGATTATGGAAGGTGACAAAGGCTGCCTCATGAAGCATTGTTCCCTGAGCTATGATCACACTGTAGATCAGACCCAAATTGGCAGAATATACGTAAGGCTAAAAATCATTACAAAATTTGGCAAGGAAAAACAGGATTGTCTAGATGCCAATGAACCCAGTGGCTGTGGTACAAAAGAAGTGCTGGATTCATTTTACAATGTGTGCAACACTGATGTTAGATCCAAAATAGCTAGGTATTCCATGCACAGAGAGCCAGCGTGTTTAAACAGTCTGAGCATTGGACTAAGATACTTGGGGATGAGGGTTCAAATAACAGCAGAGCCATTGAAACCCACTAAGTGACCCTAGAAAAGCCATATGGTTTGCCAGGAAATGCCCATGTCTTTGGGGTGCCAGAAGCCAGAAGCAATTTGAAAGCACGAAACAACAACAAATATCCATGGACGTAGCACTCAGGTTCAAACAATACACTATTAATATAAGAGTATAAAAACTGGAAGGTAACAATGGACATTCAAATTTTCTATTTCTGCCATTCATGTAGGCAACTTTGGATTTTGAAGTAATTCAGATTTTCAGATAAGAGAAACTGCACAAAAACCTTTTCAGGGAACCACTGATGGCTAGTAGCTCTCCAGCTTTGCAAACAGGCACTTTCTCTATCTCCAAAAATACGAAAAGCGCAGCTGGATGAGACCAAGGGTCAATGGAGCATCCTGTTTCCCACAGTAGCCCAACAGATGCCTACAAGTTGCCCCCTTAGTAGCAGTACATTATTATTATTATTATTATTATTATTATTATTATTATTATTATACTTTATTTGTACCCCGCTAGCATCTCCCGAAGGATTCAATGCGGCTTACACAGGCCGAGGCCTCAACAACACAACATAACAATAAAATCTAAGCAAATCAAACAATTAAAAACAGAATAGAGCGAAGTAAACAACAAGCACAATACACTAAAACACAATAAAACTGGGCCGGGCTAAAAGGTGGGTACAGGATTAAAAGTGCTGATGTGACAGGAGGTGTATAAAGGGCTTCTAGGGCAAGTGCGATGTGCGGTGTGCAACAATCATTGGTTTATGGGACTTGGTAGTGGAGATTTCCTAATCTGGGAAGGCGCATCGGAAAAGCCAGGTCTTCAAGTTCTTTCTGAAGACAGCCAATGAAGGGGCCTGTCTAAGGTCTTTGGGGAGGGTGTTCCAGAGTTGGGGGGCCACCATGGAAAAGGCCCTGTCCCGCGTCCCCACCAAGCGCGCTTGTGACACCGGTGGGATCACGAGCAGGGCCTCTCCAGATGACCGAAGTGAACGCATGGGTTCGTAGATGGAAATGCGGTCACGCAGGTAGGCTGGTCCCAAACCGTTCAGGGCTTTGTAGGTAAGCACCTGCACCTTAAATTGGGCTCGGAATATAAACGGCAGCCAGTGGAGCTCCTTGAACAGGAGGGTTGACCTCTCTCTGTAAGGGGCCCCAGTTAGCATCCTGGCTGCTGATCGTTGGACCAGTTGGAACTTCCGAGCTGTCTTCAAGGGCAGCCCCACATAGAGCGCATTGCAGTAATCCAATCTGGAGGTGACCAAGGCATGGACCACTCCAGCCAGATCCGCCTTCGCGAACCAAGGTGACCAAGGCATGCCCCTCTCTAATGGACCACATGTCACCCCAAGGCCATCCTTACAGGTTCAAGGGCCTTACACTGCAGAAAACAAAGTACTTTTTTTAAAAGGAGGAAATTGTTGCAATGAGGGAGGGAAGGTCCCATGATAAAACTGAATGATGAACCAATCCAACCATCTTAAGAAGCTGGAGGCTGAATCTTTGGAATACAATATTTGTATTCTTTCACAGAGCTGTGGTTTCTCAATTTCTTTTAATTGGATACTTCCACTGGGTTTAACACTTTGGATTTGAATATTCACAGAGTTGATTAATATCTTCTCTCTTGGAATTTTGAGGTCTTCCAAGGGGGGCATGCACCCCTAACCTCTAGGAAAGTGGAGGGCCTACTGTATTTTAACCAACTAGTCTAATATCTGTTTAGAGCAGCAGGTGCTAAGGTTCCAGGGAGAGTTTTTTCCCATCAGCACTTACCCAAAGCTCCCTTCACACTACACAGTTATAATTCTATTATTCCACTTAAACAACCATGGTATCCTGAGGTTTGTAGATCAGCAAGCACTAGAGTGCTGTGGCTCAGAATTCTAAACATCCCTTCCTAAACTGTAAAGCCTGTTGTTCTGTTAGGGGTCTAGTGTCCAAATTTCGTGCCAATTCATCCGGTGGTTTTTGAGTTATGTTAATCCCACAAACAAATATTACATTTTTATTTATATATGAATATGTATAAAATATATAAAACATATAAAATATATATTTTATTCTAGTTGTCATAGTTCTGTCCTATGGAATATTGGGCCAAAAAAACAGCGGAAAGGACTTAAAAACACAAAAAAGCTAAATAATGACAGCGCATGCATGAAAATGACAGCTCTCAGCATTCCCTAAACCAGGCCCTTTAGGGGAGGAGGATGCTCCAAATGTCCTGCTTCCAAACTGCAAGTTGCTTCTCCTTGGATTTCTTTGAGAACATCCCAATCTGTACATATTTCCTATTTCCTATTCCTGGATTGCAACTCCCAGCAATCCTCCAGATAGATTAGATACATAGATTAGATTAGATAGAGATAGATAGTAGGTAGATAGATCCATCAGGAAGACTGCTGGGAGTTGAAGTCCAAGAATAGGTAGAGAAGGAAGAAAGGAGAGAAAGAAAAAGGGAGGGGAAGGAGGGAGAGGTAGAGAAGGAAGGAAGGAGAGAAAGAAAAAGGGAAGGGAAGGAAGGAGAGGCAGTGAAGGAAGGAAGGAGAGAAAGGAGAGAAAGGGGAAGGAAGGCAGGAAAGAGGGAGGGAAGCAAGGAGAAAATTAGGGAGAGAAGGTTGGGAACAGCAACACGTGGCAGCTACAGCTAGTAGCTCTATAACTAAATAGTGTGAATGAGCTCTGGTACCTCTAACTGGAGATGCCAGGATTTGGACCCAGGACCTTTTGCATCCAAAGCAGGTACTTTACCACAATCACCCTCTGCTCTCTAAAGGTACAGTTACTTAACTAGTTTGTCCAGAAGCAAAACAGGGACTTCTCACACCTTATAGGAGAATCGTATTTCCAACCGAGAGTGAGAATCATGTGCCCTCTAGATCACCCTAGACAAAATAGCAATGGAAAGGAATGCTACAAGCTGCAGTCGTACAACTCCTATCCCTGATCAAAACTTTTTCAATGGGGTTATAACACTAGAGCATGGGTATTGTGCGCAGCCCAACTACTTGATAAACTGGCAGGAAGCAAATGCAGGTCTCTTTCACATTACAGAATTAGACTAGAGTAGAGTCTCGCTAATCCAACATAAACGGGTTGGTAGAACGTTAAATAAGTGAAAATGTTGGACAATAAGGAGGGTTTAAGGAAAAGCCAGTCCATCCTCCAGGAAATAAAGCCCGACTGCTCACTGGAGGGAAGGATACTAGAGACAAAGTTGAAGTAATTTGGCCACCTCATGAGGAGACAGCAAAGCCTAGAGAAGACAATTATGCTGGGGAATGTAGAAGGTAAAAGGAAGAGGGGCTAACCAAGGGCAAGATGGATGGATGGCATCCTTGAAGTGACTGGACTGACCTTGAAGGTGCTGGGGGTGGTGACGGCCGACTGGGAGCGCTGGCGTGGGCTGGTCCATGAGGTTACGAAGAGTCGGAGACGACTGAACGAATGAACAACAACAAGAAGGAAAAGCCTATTAAACATGAAATTATGTTATGATTTTACAAGTTAAGCACCAAAACATCATGTTTTACAACAAATCAACAGAAAAAGTAGTTCAATACATGGTAAGGTTATGTAGTAATGAATGTATGTACGAATTTAGCACCAAAACATTGCAATGCAGTGAAACAGCTGTGGATCCGGGCAGACTGCATTGGATAATACAGAATGTTGGATGAGCACATGTTGGATGAAGAGACGTTGGATAAGCGAGACTCTACTGTACTTCAATATCTGTCCAATGGAATTCTAGAATTAGCAGTTTTATTAGGTTTTAGCTGTCCCCTGCCACGCGTTGCTGTGGCCCAGTCTGTGCATATGTGTTTTGTGTGTATATATATTTGTTTAGGGTAAAGGTAAAGGTTTTCCCCTGACATTAACTCCAGTCGTGTTCGAATCTGGTGGGTAGTGCTCATCTCCATTTCTAAGCCAAAGAGCCGGTGTTGTCCATAAACACCTCCAAGGTCATGTGGCCGGCATGACGCCATGGAGCGCCACTACCTTCCCAATAGCAGTACCTACTGATCTATTCACGTTTGCATGTTTTAGAACTGCTAGGTTGGCAGAAGCTGGGGCTAACAGCAGGAACAGCAGGAACATATGTGCGTTTGTGTATATGTGTGTGTGTGTGTGCATTGTAATGTATTTTTTGGGTTTTTTTGGCTTTTCAGTCCCTTCTGCTGTGTTTTTCAGTATTTTTATGAGTGATGGTCACTTGTTGGACTGATAGGTGCATAGTGTTGGACTGATAGGTGCATTGTGTCCAAATTTGGTGTCAATTCGTCCAGTGGTTTTGGAGTTATGTTGATCCTACAAACAAACATTACATTTTTATTTATATAGATTTCGAAATAGAAATTTCTACCTGAGAGCTCTAATACCTCATGAAACTACAAACACCAGGATTCTGGCAGATGTATCTGGAACAGTTAAAACAGTAACAGTGTACAATAGTTACAGACGTCCTCCACCTTTTGACACCTTACTTTCTAACCCATTGCCCCATTAATTAAGTTCCATTAATCTGATGAGGGGTCAGTTCTTCTTGCTTAGGAAGCTTATTCAGACGGCTTATAGGCATATGGAAAGGGTAGATTCTCTTCTGATTGATTACAAAAGCTCTTTCAGATTTATCACATTCAAAAGTGATATGTAGTTTGTTATGTAAAGTTTTCAACAGTCAGGATGCATTTGCAAGGTAAAATAACCATGGTTTCACTGTCACCAATCCCACTTTCTGACAGAGCTCTTGTAACTAACCTACCAGACAAGTAGGGGCTTCCTGTATGAAGTCTGAATGAGTCTTTGGTTCAATGACTAGACAGTAGAGAATGCATGAATGACTTTACAGATGCTAAATACAATCAATGTGCTTGAGGTCACCAACACTATTCCCTAGACCCATATCATATGCTTTGGAATCACAGAATCATAGAACAATAGTGATGGAAGAGACCACATGGAGAATCTGGTCCAACCCCCTGCCATGCAGGAAAAGTACAATCAAAGTATCCCTGACAGATGGCCATCCAGACTCTGTTTAAAAGTTTCTGAGGAATGCAGAGCTGCTCAATACCTTCTTTCCTTCAGTCTTCTTCCTAAAGAAAATGAATGTTCAATCTAAGCAATACAGAGCGGACGAGATAATAAAGGAAATGCAACCCAAATTAAGGAAACGCGTGGGGATGCGTGGCTTGAGAGCGGTCCGTGTGAAAAGATCTTGGAGTCCTCATGGACAACAAGTTAAACATGAGACAACAATGTGATGCGGTGGCAAAAAAAAAAAGCCAATGGGATTTTGGCCTGCATCAGTAGGAGCATAGTGCCTAGATCTAGGGAAGTCATGCTACCCCTGTATTCTACCTTGGTTAGACCACACCTGGAATATTGTGTCAAATTCTGTGCACCACAGTTGAGGAGAGATATTGACAAGCTGGAATGTGTCCAGAGGAGGGCAACTAAAATGATCAAGGGTCTGGAGAACAAGCCCTATGAGGAGCGGCTTAAAGAGCTGGGCATGTTTAGCCTGAAGAAATAAAGGCTGAGAGGGGACATGATAGCCATGTATAAATATGTGAGGGGAAGTCACAGGGAGGAGGGAGCAAGCTTGTTTTCTGCTTCCCTGGAGACTAAGATACGGAACAATGGCTTCAAACTACAAGAAAGGAGATTCCATCTGAACATGAGGAAGAACTTCCTAACTGTGAGAGCCGTTCAGCAGTGGAACTCCCTGCCCTGGAGTGTGGTGGAGGCTCCTTCTTTGGAGACTTTTAAACAGAGGCTGGATGGCCATCTGTCAGGAGTGCTTTGAATGCAATTTTCCTGCTTTTTGGAAGGGTTTGACTGGATGGTCCATGAGTTCTTTTCCAACTCTATGATTCTATGATTCTATGAATACAGTTGGAAGAGACCACATGGAGAATCTGGTCCAACTCCCTGTCATGCAGGAAAAGTACAATCAAAATATCCCTGACAGATGGCCATCCATACTCTGTTTAAAAGTTTCCGAGGAAGGTAGAACTGCTCAATACCTTCTCTGCTTCAGTCGTCTCCCTAAAGAAGATGGATGTTCAACCTAAGCAATACAGAGCGGGCGAGGTAATAGAGGAAATGCAACTCAATATAAGGAAAGAAGTACCTGGCAACTCTAAATGAATTCATGTCTCCAGGGCCATGTTTAGCCTGCAGAAGAAAAGATTGAGAGGAGATGTGATAGCCGTGTACAAATATGTGAAAGGGTTGCCACATAGGGAGGAGGGTTGTCCTCATAGGGCTTGTTCTCCAGACCCTAGTTTCCAACAGACTTCACAACCTCTGAGGATGCTTGCCATAGATGCGGGCGAAACGTCAGGAGAGAATGCTTCTGGAATGTGGCCGTACAGCCCAGAAAACTCACAGCAACCACAGAATCTATGATACTTGTATACCAGGGAACAAAGTTTATCTACACCTAATAATCTCAATAAAATAGTAAAGAGCAGAGACATCAGACTGGCAACAAAGATCCGCCTAGTCAAAGCCATGGTATTCCCTGTAGTAACCTACGGATGTGAGAGCTGGACCTTAGGGAAGGCTGAGCGAAGGAAGATCGAATGCTTTTGAACTGTGGTGTTGGAGGAAAGTTCTGAGAGTGCCTTGGACTGCGAGAAGATCCAACCACTCCATCCTCCAGGAAATAAAGCCCGACTGCTCATTGGAGGGAAGGATACTAGAGACAAAGTTGAAGTACTTTGGCCACATCATGAGGAGACAGCAAAGCCTAGAGAAGACAATTATGCTGGGGAAAGTGGAAGGTAAAAGGAAGAGGGGCCGACCAAGGGCAAGATGGATGGATGGCATCCTTGAAGTGACTGGACTGACCTTGAAGGAGCTGGGGGTTGTGACGGCCGACAGGGAGCTCTGGCGTGGGCTGGTCCATGAGGTCACGAAGAGTCGGAGACGACTGAACGAATGAACAACAATCATCGGGAAACAAAGATGTCATCCATGTGGGTGATTCTGAGGTATTTCAGAAATCCAGAGAAGAGATGCTCAACCTGTAGAACCAAAAGCACACCTTGTGCGTGGAAGTGTCTCCCACACTCCTCCTCCAAAAGCGCACTCCCAACCCCTAGACTTCCTTCCATCCTTCTCCCCTTTCTTACCAGGATGCAAAGGGGTCTGGGGGCACCTTTGAGCAAGAAGTTTGCTCAGCAGCCTACGCTCAAGTTGGCTGAAGACTCCTTCCTTGGGTGCCATCTCCCCAAAGTGGGATGCTCCCTAACCAACTTCTTGCTCTCCAAGGTGCTTTGGGGAGAGCGGGATTCCAGGGCTACGAGAGGAGGGGGATATCCCCGATTGCTTACCAGGAGCAGATGTTTGCAGCCCTCGTTGGCCAGCCAGCTCCGGCATGAGGGAGCCATGGTCCTGCCTGTCTCCAAAAGCACCAACCCCGGCTCGGAAATGCGGCGCTTGGAGGGGGCAACCGGGGCCGGGCTCTTCCTTTTCAGCCTCGGGAAGCCAGCCCTCCCCCTCCCGGCCTCCTTCCGGCCGCCCCCTTTCCCCCTGTCCCCCCTGGGAGGGGGGTCTGGCTTGTTTCCCCCCTCCTCCCTCCCTCCCTCCCTCCCTCCCTCTCCACCTTCCCTTTGCGCCTCGCAGACAATTCCAGGGTGGCGCCGACGCGCTCCTTTGTCTGGAACGAGGCGGAGGGAGATGCAGAGTTGCTTGGTCCGGTGCATTTGGGGAAGGAGGGGGGGGGGCTCCTTGCTTTCCAATGGGACGGTCTATGTGCTCTTTTCAACTCTCTCTCTCGGCTCACGAAGGAGTTGAGAAACCTCCGGTTGCGTTCAGCTCTGGAAACTTTGGCCACGCTGGGCTTTTCATCCAAACGGAAAGGCTGCCTCTCTATCCGTGGTTCCCTCAACTTAGTTGTCCAAGTTCTTTTGGACTTCAACTCCCAGAAGCCTCAACCGGCTCAGCTAGCACTCAGGGCTTCTGGGAGTTGAAGTCCAAAACACCTGGAAGATCTGAAGAACTAATGCAGTTTGGCAACGCTTTCCTTGCTTGCCATGGCGCAATGCTCAACACAGGACTTCTGGGAGTTTGAAGTCCAAAACACCTGGCAAGACAGCCAGGTGTTTTGGGAAACAAAGAACTGAAGAAGGAATGCAGAAATACTGCTATGTACAAAGGGAACAGTTAACTTGAGTACAGGTCATATCAGCAACAAGGTAGACATCCTCACAGGATTATCGGAGACATACTTCCCAATGAAAATGTTTGGAAGAGAAGGCTTATTCCAGTTTCATGAGGCTAGCATGAGGTGTACACTTTTGCGTTGCTGAGAGTCTTGCAGGCTGTATGGCCAAGTTCCAGAAGCACTATCTCCTGACGCTTCACCTACATCTATGGCAGGCATCCTTAGAGGTTGTGAGGTTTGTTGGAAACTAGGAAAATTGAGTTTATATATCTGGAATGTCCAAGGTGGAAGAAAGAACTCTTGTCTGCTTGAGGCAAGTGTGAATGTTGCCATTGGCCACCCTTGGGGGGTGATTAGCTGGCATGGCAGGGGTTTGGACTGGATGGCCTCTTCCAGAGCTAGGATTCTATATCAGGAGTAGATAATATGGGGTCTTATGGATACCATCTTATGGAAAAAGGAAGAGGGGCCAACCAAGGGCAAGATGGATGGATGGTGACTGGATTGACCTTGAAGGAGCTGGGGGTGGTGACGACCAACATGGAGCTCTGGCGTGGGCTGGTCCATGAAGTCATGAAGTGTCAGAAACGACTGAACAAATGAACAACAACAATGGATACCATCTCATCTTGACCAATGCCAACCTTTTTGGGATCCAAACATTTTCTGTCTTTCCTTCACTTTCTGCCTCCAAGAGAGAAGAGGAAGGGAAGGGAAGGGCAGGGAGGGGTCTTGGGGAAAAACCCCTCCCTCCCGGTCCACCCATTCCACTCCAGCCCACCATGTAGCCCCCCAAGTTAGGAAGTTTGCCCATGCCTGGTATAGATGGAAATTGATGGAAATGCAACTCCATTTTTTTTAGGAAAAAAAGATTCACAAGTAAACAGAGGCTGCTAGCCATCTGTCAGGGGTGCTTTGAATGCAATTTTCCTGCTTCTTGGCAGGGGGTTGGACTGGATGGCCCATGAGGTCTCTTCCAACTCTAAGATTCTATGATTCTAAAGTTCATCCCCTGGTTGAACATTAGGTAAAAACTTCACCTGTTGAATGGCTGCCTAACATTTCAGGGATTAGCGGCACAAGAGTGTCATGGTTACCTTCAATAAGAGTTTGTTGGAGGACAGTTTCCAACATTCCTCACTCTTGGTTTGGGCTGCTGGGAGCTTTGGTCCAACAACCTCTGGAAGCATGTTGTTGAAGGTTTTCATGGCCAGAATCACTGAGTTTCTCTGAGTTTTTCAGGCTGTATGGCCATGATCGAGTAGCATTCTCTCCTGGTGTTTTGCCTGGCATTTTGCAAGTAGCCCCATTAGTTCTTGAAGATGCCAGCCACAGATAAAGGCTAAACATCAGGAGTGAATGCTACTGCAACATGGCCATAAAGCCCAAAAAACCTCACAGTGACCCAACCCCTGGAAGATTGCCCCATTCCCAGTGTTGTTTTACAGCAGGCTGGGAATGAGTGCTTAATGTTTCCTAAACTGGTCTTCCAGGCATCAGCTCCCAGAGCCTCTGATTATTGGCTAAGTCTTCTGAAAGTTGAAGCCCAAAACACTTGGATGAATAGAAATTGGGAATCATTGAGTTGGCAGCCCAGAATTTGGGAAGGGGGTGGATTGACTGCAATGCCCCAAGGTGACTTTTTTCAAGCCCTACATTTCAATACGTCACAGATTCCTCTGAAAATCTTAAGAATGTTATGGACACATAAACCACTAGAGAAATACACCGTATATAAGTATTTTACAGAAATGACTGCCATTGAGTTTGTGACATTACAGAGGAATATCTTTTTTGCAGACTAATCTGGAAAACAGTAACAAATCATCACAGTTAACTATAATTAAAAAGGGTCATTTTTATTATAAAAGACACAAACTCGAGGGAAAATATTCCATACATACACACAACACATACATAAACACACAAACTAGCTTGGGTACCTAGCATTGCCTGGGTTATTAGAAGAAAGTCATTTTTTATTTTACGAAATGCATAAGGTTGTGGGAGTACTACGGCTCACAACATGCTAGGTTAACCATGAAACTCCATCAATAATTAAAGTTTTTCATGTTGGGTAAGTTTGCTCTAGATGCATCATCGGTGGAGTTTAGTGTGCTTTCCAGCTGCAGGATGAATTACAACTCTCACCATGGTGGCTGAGTACAGTCAAATCCCTCCAGCATGTTCAGTTGGTCATGGGAGTTCTGTGTACCAAGTTAGTCCCAGATCCATCATCGGTGGGGTGTAGAGTGCACTTTGATTGCAGGTGAACTATAAATCTCAGTACCTGGAACTTACAAATGTCAAGGTCAATTCATCCCAAAGCCCGCCAGTATTCGAATTTTGGCATATTGGGTATGCGTGCCAAATGTGCAGATCCATTGTTGTTTGCATTCACAGTGCTCTCTGGATGTAGGTGAACTATAATTCCTATAAATCCAGGTGAATTTCACCCAAAGCCCTCCTGTATGTTTTGTTTGTCATGAGGGTTCTATGTGCCAAGTTAGGTCCAGGGCCAACATTGGTGGAGTCCAGAGTGCTCTTTGATTGCAGGTGAACTATAAATCCCAGTACCTACAACAGCTATAAATCAAAGTGAATCCCCCCCCCCCCAAAAAAAGAAAACTCTCCAGTATTTTTCTTTAGTCATGGGGGTTCTGTGTGCCAAATGTGGTCCATGTCCATTGTCAGTGGAGATCACAGTGCTTTGACTTGATGCAGAGTGAACTACAACTTCCACCATGTGGAGTCAGGCCCCCAAACTCCTCCAGTATGTTTACTTGATGATTAGTTCTGCTCTGTTTGTTGTGCAGACAGAGTTGAAAAGAGTGGGAAAGGGTTAAGGGAGAGGCAGTGGGAGGGATCATGCAAATTCCACACCAATGGAGAGAGTAAGGAACACTGGGATATCTGTAGTAGAGGAAACAGGTAAAATCTAGGATGAAATTGTTTCCAGGTGAAAGCATTCCTTGGGAGGTAGGCAGTATGGCGTTTGGATTTAATTGATAGATTCCCCAAAACCTGTGGACCTCCTGGCTAGGAGTTTGAATCTCTGAATTTGTTAGTGCTTTATGTAGTTTAATAGATTTGTTTAATTGTTTAATTGGGTTAAACTTTGAACTTTTAATATTTCTATGTTGACTTCTATTTTGATGTTTTTTTATGTTAGGTTTTAATTCACACATTGTTATGGTTTTAACCTTAGCCACTCTGAGTCTCCTTTGGCATTCTGGCAGGTCTGATTAAAGATATTAAATTGATTTGTTTTTATTTTGAAAGGAGAAAAGTGCTATTGCCTACTGCCAGTCATTTAGGTTGCCTTGGAAAATTATAGTGCCTGGCCCAGTGCCTGCTCTTCCAGGCCTAACAGCTTTACTAAAATTACTTCGCAGAGTGATAAAGCAGGCCTGATCCATGGTTGAGGGAGGAAAATCTCCCCTTTTTCTGCTGAAAGTGATCCTAGTTGTCTCCACAGGTATGCTCTCAGGGCACTCAAAAAGCACTTTTAGGTTTCATTGTCCATTCAAGAGGCAATTCAATCAAGACAAGAGGTTATTTGA
>NW_026846588.1:265237099-265275877 GCF_025583915.1 Anolis sagrei ordinatus | reverse complement strand
CTTCCCGCTGGGCAAAGGTTGCACGTCCTGTTTAAAGACAATTATTTACAGGCCCAGCGGTGACAGAACACAACTCTTTTCACAATCCTGGACACATTCTTATCATCCAGTGGCCTGATGAGAATTGAGGTCACAAAAGAGATGTTTTGAAGGAAGTGAGATTGCATCCTAAACAGGAAAAGGGAAAACAATTATTAAATGACCATCTAGACTTGATTTTGGGCACATTAAATTCTGAATGTAAATTGCAGATAAAACGATGTTCTTTCTCCCTTTCACTTGGGTTCTCTTCATATTTAAAGATTGACATTGGACTGAAAAGTGGTTTTTAGAAGTGCTTGTTTTGGTCTTATGTCTTGGAAAAGTTTGAGGCCAGACAATCCGCATTCGGGCCTGCATCTGTAAGATTATGTCCCAGAATTAAGACCTGTGTTTGAGATCCTGCTCTCAGCTCAATGGAAGGTGATTGGTCCTGCTTTTGTGGTAGCCCCATGGTTGCAGAGTTTGTCCTAGAAATATGTGCTGCTCCATCATTATCATTACCATTATTGTCAAAGGCTTTCATGACTGGAATCACTAGGGTGTTGTGTGGTTTCCAGGGTGTATAGCAGCATTTTCTCCTGATGTTTTGCCTGAATCTGTGGCTGTCATTTTCAGAGGATCCTTTAAAGATGCCAGCCACAGATACAGTCTGGAAAACATTCAACACCCCATTACCATTATACATGATTATATTAACACTGGGGCTGTGCAAAATTTCATTTTTAATTTGTTTTTCGGATCTAATTTGTTAGATTCATACATACAAAGCAATATTTTTAAAAACACAAGGGACCCCCCTCCCACACACACACACAAATCAAAGCACTGACCTATGTCTTTCGGATTGTTAGAGACCCTAAATTGGGTCTTCTTATGTCCACATCACGGGAGCACGAAAGGAAGGAGACAGTCCCCAAGAAAGATTTAAAAAACAAGGTTTATTTTAGTTTCTTCATGAAGAAGACGAGCAGCCTGGCAGCATACGCAGATGCTACCCTTCAAGTGACTGCCGCGTCCCCTTGGTTTTTTGACCACCGATATATAACCTCAAGTAAACAAAAACATTTTTTGTCATGGAAAGTGCAGACTCTGCACTTAACCACAACCTTTGAACTTAACCACAATACAACTTCCGACCTCTACATGTCACATCTTGTTTCTTAAAAAAAATTCTTCTGTGTTGCTCTTTTTCTACAGAGAAAGGGTATGTTTCTCTTTTGCTGTTAATTTCATTCAAAGCCCCTTGCTTAGCATTTGCAAATTTCACTCAAATACCCTTTCAGGATGAGTTTCGTAATTCACCTAAATGGCTCCAGCTCTCCCACAAAAGGGCTAGGTTTGGTTTTTCCAAAGGGACCCAAGGAGGATGAAGATGCTGGAGTGGAGGAAGAAGCTCTGCTTTTTCCCCAAAGTGGGCAGTGAGGGAGGGATTCCTGGCTGGATAGCCAGGAAAGGAAGAAACTCTTCCACACATAGCTGGTCCACAGAGAAAGAGAAATCATACTCACATTGAGGCTTTAATGCAGGAAGCCAAGCAGAATCCTGAGAGATGTAGTTTAGGGCACAGTCTTTTGGATTCTCTGGCAGTGTTGAGCTAGAGGCAAAGCACCTGCATTTTAAAAGTAACTTTTCCGACTTTGAGAGGGAAAACCTAAGCCCTGCTGATCTGAAGACAGTGCTGCGCCTCTGTTTTAAAACTAACTTCTCGAACTTGGAGAGGAGAAACCTAAGAGCTTTAATTCAGAGAGCGAGCAGAATTCTGGAAAATGTAGTTTGGGGAAGGGCTTTTTCAATTCTCTGCCCTAGGAGTCCTTGCCTTCACAAACTTCATTTCCCAGAATTCTGCTTACCACCTTGTGCCTCCTCCTCCATGTTGGTTCTCTAAAGGGATTTTGAGATAAAAGAGGGGGATTTTTGTGATTTGAATCAACCCTGTGATGTAGGCAAAGTTGAGAGGCAGTAACTCCAAAGGTTACCTCGTAGGTTTCCTATTATAGTAGTAGAAGTAGTAGTATTCTTATTATTTCAAAAGCTGGATGGGCATCAGTTGGGGGTGGTTTAACTATGCTTTTCCTGCCTGACAGAATAAAGAGGGTTGGACTCTTCCACCCCACTTAGGTAGGTAAATTTTATTATGGTCCAGAGACCCTTAATACTCTGTAGCATACAAGTTATACAGGTAATGAGATTAAGAACATCCAGTGGATAAAATTTGCACACAGTAAAAGCTGATTAAATACATGTTGGCTAAAACAAGGGTAAAAAGCTACAAGAAGTACCGGCGTGTTTCAGCCTCAAGGTATGCAGGCAATAAGATTCAGAACAACCTGTAGCTTGGGCACACAGATGGTTAAATTAACAACAGTTAAAATTGGTTAAAACACAAGTTGGATAAAACCATAGGTAAAAGACTTTCAGGCTGTGTCTAAAATTGGGAAATGTCTAATTTTGGCTGCCTCAGAAAGAAACTTTGCAACCGCCAAGGTCACGTAGGGAAGGTTGTCACTAAGTAGAAACTTCACATATATTTTTTTTCTGAGCTTGCTGGTAAATTCCTTAGTAGGGGATCAATTATGTCTGGGCACTTAAATATTGGATCAAGATCAGAGTTTTTAGTTTAGGGTCCAGCTTGATGCACCACTTAGCTCAGAATGAATACATAGCATATGTTCCCACAAACTGCTCCATCATTTTCGCCCATGTCCAGCATTATTTTTAATCTTTTAAATTTTAATCACATTTGGCTTACCCATAGTTTTTAAAGTGTGTTGTCTTATTGATAATGCTTATGTTATTGTTTTATTGTTTTGTAGTTTTTAAATTGCTTGTATTGTTATTGTTATTACTTGTATTGTTGTATTTCGGGCTCGGCCTCATGTAAGCCGCACCGAGTCCCCTGGGGAGATGGTAGCGGGGTATAAATAAAGTGTTATTATTATTATTATTATTATTATTATTATTATTATTATTAGCAGTTGGTCTAAGATCATTTCTAAGAAAGCTGCCTCCATTGGTCTTTCCACATCCCTCCTAACTCATCTGGGCTTTGACATGGCCCTCAAATCAATCCAACAGAGACTGTGGGACATTGTCTTTTGTGAGCTGCGCTCTCACTCCTATGTATCCTGCTCTCCTAGTGCCCTGTCCATACATTATGTTGGGGCTTTTCATGCAGCAAACTATCTAAAGAACTTGACAGTAGCCAAATATCGCTGCCTATTTTCCAAAGCTAGGTGCAATGTGCACCCGTCTGAATTCCTGCATGGGAGATTTGCATGTACTCCATACAAATGAAAGACTCTGCCCATGTAACAAATGGGAAGTAGAGTGCATCTACCACATTCTACCGTCATGCAGTTTCTATGAACACGCCCCACTTGCAGAATTACTTAACGAAAAGTAACAAAGAATTTGTTAAATTATTATAGTTATTATACAGACCCCTAATGACATTTCAGAAACACTTTAGAAACAATTCTCCATGCACCCCTAATTTGGTAATGAGTATTGAAACATTTTTTTTCACTGATCACCCAGGCATAATAAACACAAAAGAGTTGAAAATAAAAGGGACAGTCTCCCCTTATCATTCTTGTCTTCTAATTATGTAAGAAAATAAAAAGTCTGAGATTCCAGAGAACAGGGATTTTAGAAGCTGCATTCGTTCTATGGCACAGATGCAACCAAAGAAGCTGAGGCAAAATGAACAGGGGAGACTCCATGATAAAAGGGTTATGTATTTCTCTGGTTTTCCTTCCCATTGCTGGACCCCAGGGGCGGTTCAACCCATTACGCAAAGTAAGCGTTTGCAGTATAGTTGATTTTGCCCAGGGGTGCTCTTGAGGCGCTCTTGGGGGAAAATAGACCTTGACATATGTGAGTTGTAGTTACTGGGATGTATAGTTCACCTACAATCAAAGAGCATTCTGAACTCCACCAATGATGGAATTGAACCAAATATGGCACACAGAACTCCCACGACGAACGGAAAATATATATCAGTGATTGGTTGGGGGGGGGGTCAAAATACTGTTTGCTTACCGTTGAAAATTACCTAGGGCCGCCTCTGCTGGAACCTTTAGTGTTCAAAGAGTTTTGGTTAGAAAGAAGGAATTATAAATGCACAGCACCTTGTTTTGGCAAATTACAAAGAGTAATGTTTGCCACTGAGCATAAAACGCAGGGGTGTGGTAGCCCTCTCTTTGCACACCAGCCAGCAGTATGTGTTGAGCCTGTTCTGACTTAATGTATAATTGCCCCTGTTCCAACTTAAATACCAATTCAGTTTATGAATAAACCTACAGAACCTATTCATACTCCAGGGACCAGATCTGCTATAGCACAAAACCAGGTTTTAGAGGGAAGTCGATGAGCATACTTTTTTCTCCAATGCACTTAAGTAGGAAAAGAAATGGAGAAAAGTTGCATGGGAAACGATGTTACACAGAAAACATGCAGCCACTTTATCACCCTTCCCATTAGTCAGAAAAAAAAACTTCTCTCCCATCACTCAGCACCTGAAATTCTGCATATGAAGCAGAACAACTATATGATTATATTGTTGTGATTGAATGAGGAAAGAGAAACCACACAGAAATTAATCCAAGGACCCTGCATGAAAAAGACAGTCTGCAGTTTGATTCTGTAAAAACATCTCATGTAACAAAGATGGTAGTCGTATCAATGATGGTGATTGATGATCCAGTTAAACCATTTAAAGACATGACACAAAACTAAAATATCACAAATACATTCCAGAGACCCAAATCTCGCTCATGCAAACCATGGTCTGGATATTTTGGTAGTCTTGTCTAATGCTGCAATATGTTTGTAATGTATACACGCCAAGTTTGAGCTTACATTTTCATTTTGGACTAGCAATTGTGACTGATTGAAGGGATATGAATGTTATTTTAATGCGATAGCCTTTAAATGAATCCAAATGTATGTAATTTGGGAATATACTTTGAGAAATAATGTTTTTTTTAGCATTTTCAGTTCCTTCTGAAAAAAAAATGTTTTTTTTTTACCAAAGCCTAATAAATTATACATAAATAAGCTGTAATCAAACACTTATATTTTCTTTATTAGGAGAAGTGAGTCATGCTACCACCACCACCACCATCATCTCTCCACTTTCTGGGATGAAGGCTCAAGGTTGTAGATATTTTTCTGGGACCACACATATACTCATAAATTGTAGTGAGCTGGCAAATAATAAACATGGACCTGGCAACTATTTACTACTTAACCATACTGTTAAGTAGGGTAAGGAGATTTCAGCCTTGAGAAACACTGATGCACCTTCAGGTTAGTACCCTCTTTCCCACAGTTTTGTTTTGCTTCATCCAAGTACTATTGTGGGGTTTGTGATCCATTTGTGTCCAGTTCTCTCCAGTTGTTTCCTCTCATCAGCTCTAGCCAACATGGCCAATGTGGGATCTGAATAGTGCTGGATTCCTTACTCTTACTTTACAAATGCAAGATACTCCACTTAGGCAGAAAAAAACGAAATGAAAAGATACAGAATGGGGAACAATGCCTGGCTTGAGAGCAGTACATGTGAAAAAGATCTTGGGGTCCTCGTGGACAACAAGTTCAACATGAGCCAACAATGTTATGTGGCAGCAAAAAAAGCCAATGGGATTTTGGCCTGCATCAATAGGGGTATAGTGTCTAGATCCAGGGAAGTCTATTCTGCCTTGGTGAGACCACATCTGGAATATTGTGTCCAATTCTGGGCACCAGAATTGAAGAAAGATATCAACAAGCTGGAATGTGTCCAGAGGAGGGCAACTAAAATGATCAAGGGTCTGGAGAACAAGTCCTATGAGGAATGGCTTAAAGGGCTGGGCATGTTTAGCCTGAAGATGAGAAGGCTAAGAGGAGATTTGACAGCCATGTATTAGGCCTGGGTAACAACGGAAAAATTTGTTTCTAAAATCGATTTGTATTTGGGGTTTTTTTTTGTTTCGATATTTAAAATAATTACAAAATTTTCCTTTTAAAAAGTTCGATATTTACGAAATTTCGTAAATGGTAAAAAATTAACGAATCGATTTCCGAAACAATAACGAATCGATTCGTTAATGGCGGACGCGACCGCGAAATACGCTAAAAAACCTCCAAAACCTTCTGAAGCTTCCCTCTCCCTCTGTTGTTGACTGTTGGTGTGATATTATATATTTTTTTCACTAATTAAACCATAAAACTGGCCCAGACATGCGGAAATAATAACGAAACGACCTCAAAACAATAACGAAACGAATACAATATCGAAATACGAAGCATTTACAAAACGTTTTTGAAAATTTGTTTTTTTTATAATTGCTCCAGAATGGTTCGTTATCGTTTTGTAATTGAAAAAAATAACGAATTATTAACGAATTACGAATTAACGAAACGAAACCGCCCAGCCCTACCATGTATAAATATGTGAGAGGAAGTCATAGGGAGGAAGGAGCAAGCTTGTGTTCTGCTGCCCTGGAGACTAGGACACGGAACAATGGCTTCAAACTACAGAAAAGGAGATTCCATCTGAACATTAGGAAGAACTTCCTGACTGTGAGAGCCATTCAGCAGTGGAACTCTCTCCTGCAGAATTCCAAGATTTGTAGTTTAGTGAGGCTGTTAAAGGTTCCTCCCTAAACTACAAACCCCAGAATTCTGCAAGAGACAGCAACCAGATTTTAAGTGGAATCATTCTCTAGTGTGATGAGGTCTTCATAAAGATTCAAACCCTGGTCTTCAGAATTATAGTCCAACACTCAAGCCATTACACCACATTGCCTCCTACAGTATCACAAAGTTGGATGGAATCTAAAGGGTCATCTACTCTGAGGGACCTCCTGCCATACTAGATGACAATACTTAAGCATTGCTGAAAGATAGCCATCCAACTTTATCAAACGATCTCCAAAGAAGGGGAGTCCATGGCCCTCTCAAATAGCCCATTCCACTGTTGAAGTCCTTTAAAACGTTGACTGCAAGCTTGCCACCTTACATAAAATTGTTTGGAAATCCCAAGATCACCCTGACGACACCTAACAAACAGGACAAATCGATACCTAACCTTCAAATGCCTGCAAAGTATTACCTAATCATAAACCTAGTTTTCATTTCATTGGGGATGGAGGAAATCATAATATGTTGCCTTGGAATAGGGGGGAAAACTTTTCCTCTGTTTTCCAACATAAATTCCTCTTCCATTGCTCATGCTTATTTGTCTAAGATGTTATGAATGATGTATAAACTAAAATAGATGAAAATGACATTAATTTCTCCATTACCTTGGGCCCTTGGTATGACCCCACCTCCTGCTCCATGGTCTGTTGTTGATCAAAATTATTTCATGGTCCTGTAATCCAAAACATGAACTGAGGCTGTATTTCAGTCCTGGAAGCTGGGTTCCCACTGCCAAAAACAAAATGCTTGTACAGACGAATCTATGTTTTAAAATGGGTATTCTCTGAGCATGACCTAAAAGTGGGAAGGAGCATAGGGCTACCCATGGGACCCCTGAAACCCCTCCCCACCAGATCTCCAGGTGCCTTAATCTTAAAAAAAGAAAGAAATTGCATGATTTTTGAGAAATCTTTGTCCTTAAACCAGGCAGAAAACACACAGCAAGTGTACAAATGTTCCATCCTCAAAAACACTCCAGAAACCCATAACATTAAATCCTACTCCACACAACTGTTGCTGGTCTCTACAACCACCCAGAGTGCTGAAATACAGGTTGAACATGCTTTGTCTGAAATGCAACCTTTGTTTGAAGGGCTTTGCACCACAAGTGTTCTGTATTTTAGAATACAGCCCTCCATATTTGTGGGTTTGACTTCGGCAGATTTGATTATTCATAAATTTGATGAATATGTTCCTTCTAGTCCTACAGGGTGAGTCTGGGGTCAACTTCCACCAGTGAAATGGATCATAGAATTGTGTTGGAGGACCTAGAAATTCCTAGAGAGAATGCCTCTTTAGATATTTCTAAGTTCTCTGATTAATTCTATGATTAACTCCCAGCAGAACTGCATTAATTCTACAGTGTAGATAATAATAACGGCACTCCATGCAGTCATGCTGGCCACATGACCTTGGAAGCATCTACGGACAATGCTCTTTAGCTTAGAACCCCGACCAGGACCAACTTCCACCTGGAAACCAATGCCCTTGTTGTGGGAGAACATTTAGGTCAAGAATAGGGCTCCACAATCACCTATGTACTCACCGCCAGGATACTGAACTTGGAGGACAATCTTACTCAGACAACGAGGGATTGCCTAAGTAAGTAACTGTCAAGGAAAACTGGGACTTGCATTTAACAAGGCATTTAACCTTTTCCTCAGTACCTTCTGGGAGTGAGAAGGATGAGATATAAATGCATGAAATACCTACCTACCTACCTACATACATACATAAGCCTTTGTCACACCAAACTACAATGACCATGATGCCACAACATTGAGCCATGGCAGTTCAAGTGATGTCAAACTGCATTCACTCTACAGTGTCACTAGAAGTCTTCTAAGATCAGTGCAACCTTTGGAAGGCCTTGTATGATCCCCCTATGACTAAATAAGAATGTGCTCAGCACTGCAAAACTCCATAGCCAGCAAGGGAGGGAGAAGGCATTCTGTTTTGGGGGGAGAAAGAGGGGCCCAAGATGTCGAGAATCATTAATGTGTTGGCCGATCAAAGAGTGAATAATATCATTTTAAGGACTCTTGATCTGAAAGATGCTCATCATGAATGGTCAATGCAAAATCAACCATTTGGAATGGGTTCAGATAATACGAAAAATTGCCCAAGCACATTCCTGACAAGGACATTCCATCCCTCCAAATCCTCCTTATTCAAACAAGTCCCACGTTCTTCTGCTGCTTAAGAATGAGAATGAAGGGGTAATAGGAACGATCTCTATTGTTAGCTTCCAGGGTTAGTCATCAAAGTATAATTTCCACATGTACAATCCCATGTACTCCTATGGTCCCTTTTTATCCACCACTCAATGGTGGTACAATATTCTTCTCTTTGCTACTATTTCCCAGCAATTTCTCCATACATACAGAAAGTCCCATGTCTAATCCTTGACATCTTATGCTAAAGCTGGGAATGTTTCCTATTTCCTATTCTATAACCCAAGACAAACTGTAGCTATTAGGGCTGGGCGGTTTCGTTCGTTAATTTCGTAATTCGTTATTTATTCGTTTTTTTATAACGAAGCGATATTGAACCATTCAGGAGCAACTAAAAATCGAAACGTTTCGTTTCGTAATTGTTTCGTAATTGTTTCGAAATCATTTCAAAATTGTTTCGAAATCATTTCGTTATTATTTCCGCATGTCTGGTGCAAGTTTTAGGGTTGCTGTTTGTTTTCTCAGTGAAAAAAAATATAATTATCACACCAACAGTCAACAACAGAGGGAGAGGGAAGCTTCAGAAGTTCCCCCTGTCCCATTTGGAGGTTTTTTTAGCGTATTGCGTCGCGTCCGCCATTAACGAATCGATTCGTAATTGTTTCGTAATTGTTTCGTAATTTCCGAAATTTCGTAAATTTCAAACTTTTTTAAAGAAAAATTTCGGAATTCTTTTAAAAATCGAAACGCAAAAACTCCCTAAAAACGAAACGAGTTTAGAAACAAATTTTTCTGTGGTTGCCCAGCCCTAGTAGCTATTTATCTGATGTTGTGATTACATTTTCATCCTATCATCTGAGTTGCTCAGGTTGGCTAAGAAATGCACACTGAAGCAGGGAGAGAGAAAAAGTTGTTTTTCACGTGGGGGCCAAATTAATTTTTGGAAGAACCTTTTGTTCGCATTTTTTTTAAAAAAAAACACACACATTAAACAATACATACTATAGGTTGGGGGAAATAACATAATGTTCTCCTAACATATATTAGAAGAAAGTCCACGCTTCTGGCTTGTGCATTTCAGCTGAACCTCAATCCGTTTCCGCTGGCCGAATACCAGTAGATCCCTGTACCCGTTTTTGTGTGCCTCCTGAAAACAGGCGGGTAGGAATGGAGGAGCCATGATCAGCTGTCACATGGTCCTGTTATGGACAAGGATCCGTGACGGCAGGGCCTTTGCCGTTACAGCCACCCAACCCAGCCAAAGAAACCATATTAGCTGAAGGAAATAGCTAAAAACAGGTCCACGCCCAAGCCTAAAAACCATTATTATGTAGTGGTTTAAGTTCTGAACTTCACTTTCTATTTACAAACTACATACAAACTATCTACATACACACTATCTACAGACTCACCAAAAAAATCCAACAAATGCTACGTTCAGCAAAGGACAAGAGAGATCCTCTCACTTCTGCAGAAGTCTACCGTGTACCATGCAGCTGTGGACAAGTCTACATAGGGACCAGCAAACGCAACATTGCCCAAACACGAATCAAGGAACATGAAAGGCATTGCAGACTACTTCAACCAGAGAAATCAGCCATAGCAGAGCACCTGATGAACCAACCTGGACACAGCATATTATTTGAGAACACAGAAATGCTGGACCACTCTCACAACCACCATGTCAGACTACACAGAGAAGCCATTGAAATCCACAAGCATGTGGACAATTTCAACAGAAAGGAGGAAACCATGAAAATGAACAAAATCTGGCTACCAGTATTAAAAAACTCTAAAATTGCAACAGCACAACAACAGAGAAACAAACAAGGACATCTAATTACCTCTCAACAAAAGTTTGCCCCAGGCGCAGTCAGGCCATTGTATGCTAATCAAGGTGGTCAGTTGAAACATTCACACCTAGCTCTAGCAGAGAAGAGTCCTTTGTCTCACCCTGGTCATGCCACAGATATATAAATCCTTTTGCCTAGTTCCAACAGACCTCACTACCTCTGAGGATGCTTGCCAAAGTGCAGGCAAAATGTCAGGAGAGAATGCCTCTAGACCATGGCCATACAGCCCGAAAAAACCTCCAACAACCCAGTGATTCTGGCCATGAAAGCCTTCGACAATACTTTCTATTTACCATGAAGGGGCCCTAAATCAACTCCGTGGTGACCATTATTAAACAAAGTTGCAAAATGCTCTGAATTCTGGCCCAAACCACCGTACCATGTTGGCTCCTTTAAAGTCTGTTTATGTGATGTTTATACATTTGTAGAGTTAAATTGTACCGAAATGCTTTTAATGTAAGCTGCTTTGAGTCTTCTTGCTGAGAGAAAAATTGGGGTATAAATAAACCTCATCATCGTCATCATATTTGGGCAGAAAAGATGTAAGATTTTTTAAATAATGTGAATGCAAAGGAAATTAAAACTGAAATATTTTCTGGTCCTGAGCAGTCCAAGCAATATGTCTATTCAAACCCTAAGGCAGTTTAAAGCTAATAAAAAAGAAACACCCTGAAATCATTTACCAAATGCAGAATAATAACATCTGGTTCAGTCAAGAGTGGCAAGTGTTTTAGCAAAGTGCAATGCATTCTTGGGGAATGAATATTATTATTTTTAAAATTATCCCTCCTGTTTGCTACCATAGGCCTCCAAGGCATTTTACAATCCTATTAAAAGACAATTGGTCATAACAACAACACAAGATTGAGCAATAAAGAGATTCACTTAGATTAAAAAGAGCAGCAAGGAACAGTCAATACATAGTAAAGATGTATGACATTTTCCCAAAGCTTGGATCCTCACTATCTGTCAATAGGCACCAGAGATGTAGTGATACATTTTGGGGGTTATGATACAGTTTTGGACATCAGAAACTAAGTGTGACAACCATTACAGTCACACCTTGAAAGAGAATTTATAGCCTGTCCTCCTAAGGGATGTCTTTATCGTTATGATCTTCAGTCAGGTTGAAATGTGACCTTTTGGTTTCCTTTAGGAATGTAAGCCATTTTGAAAAGATATCTGCTCTTGTGTGCCTTCTAGTGATTTTTGATTAATGGAGACTCTATGGCAAACTTTTCATGAGTTTTTTTTTTGTGGTGGTGGTGGGGATTTCTTCTTATTGGGTTTGCTGGTGTTTTCTTCTAATGCTAAGAGTGTGATTTGCCCATGTTCACCCAATGGGTATCTACTATCTATCTATGCCCAAGTGGGGATTTGAATTCTGGTTTTCCCAGTTGTAGTCCAATGTTCAAATCACTATACCATGCTGACTGTCTTAAAAAATGACATGTTGAGAATTCCTCATCTGGGATTCCAGAATTCAAAACTGTGGCTAATGGTTCAGGTTTGTGTGCAAAATTATTAGCATTATTATGTGTAAAATTACCATACAAGATGTATGGAACATCAATGAATTTTGTGTTTAGATATGGCTTCCAGCTCCAAGAGCTCTCATTTGCGAATGCGGGTTTTCCAGAATCCAAACAAAATTCCAATGCCCCAAACACTTCTGGTCCTAAGTATTTTGGATAAAGGATATTCAACCTGTTTCCAGATATTTAAGTTCTGGCATTTGTAGTTTTGTGAGATGTTTATCCTTCTCTGTCAAAGAGCTCTGGTGTCACCATGAACTACAAATCCCATAGGATGGAGCCATGGCAATGAATATTATGTCAAATTTCTATAATTCTGCAGTGTAGATGGTCTACCAGTCTCTGAAAGTCTTGATGTCTACCAGCCATGGAAAGTGTTGTGTTTTTATCAGATTCATGATTCCCCATGACTCAACTGAAAACATCTCAGTGTTTGACAGAAAATAGTAGACTATTTCTCCATGTAATGGCTTGTTTCTCAAAGTTCAAGACAAGGGATGTATACAACTCCTTTGCCCCATAGTGGAGTAAGATAAAGCCATTATATAACTGTGTTTGTAGAGCTAAGTGCTTTTGAATGGTGTGGAGACCTAGGAATGTTATTTAAGGTATTTCCCTGGCAGGCCTATCTAATGCTTCTGTTTTTGAAGTCCAGGTCCTTTCTTTTGCTTTCTTTTGTTTTGCAAAGGGCAGCAGCTAGAGCTGAGACAGGCACACCCTGTTTAATCTGGTAATACGTGGATTGAGAATTGTTCAATCAGAAGATATTGCTGAAGTTAACAATGCTTAGTGGCACATTCCTGAAGGACAATGAACAAGGAGGTGAATTCTGAATAGCCTGATTTCTAGATCACTTTGAACAAGTAGATAATGCCAATGAGGGTGGGAGAAGATATCAAAGTGAATACTTGAGAACTAATGCAAAGAACACACACGTGTGTCCGCTTTCTTTGTACTCCTCCTTTGTATTTTTTCTTGAGAGGCTTCTAGGATCTATTTTGTTTATTTATAAGAACTTCAGGAATCAATGAGAACAAGCATGGGCAAACTTTGGCTTTCCAGGTGTTTTGGAGAGCCAAAATTTGCCCATGCCTTAACTAGATTCGGATGCAAAAGATTTTATTTTTTTTAGTGTAATGTACTTTCAGGTTGGCGTTGCCCATCCTATCTTGGAGTATTTCTGACAAGATTCATTGAGAAGGGCTTTGCCATTGCCATCCTTTAAAGCAAAGGTCTTCAAACCTTTTAAGCAGAGGGCCGGTTTATGGTCCCTCAGACTGCTAGGTTGCCAGACTATAGCTTGAAAACAATGAATGAATTCCTATGCACACTGCATATATTTTATTTGTAGTGCAAAACAACATGAAAGAATAATACAATATTTAAAATGAAGGACAATTTTAACCAACATAAACTTACCAATCTCCAGCAAAGGATCACCGCCTTGTCGGGGCGCTGGAGTTTGAGCACCTCAATGATGTCATGAGCGAAACCATGAAGGGACACCCAAGACGGGACGGTTGTGGCAGAGAGGTCAGACCAAGCGTGATCCCTGGGGAAGGCAATGGCAAACCACTCCAGTATCCTTGCCAAGAAAACTAAATGGACCAGTACAACCAGAGATATGTCGGTATGCCATTGGAAGATGGGACTCCCAGGTCGGAAGATGGCCAAAATGCTACTGGGGAGGAGCAGAGGATAAGTTCAACTAGCCCCAGATGTGATGACACAGCTAGCTCAAAGCCGAAAGGAAGGCTAGCGGCCGACGGTACTGGAGGCGAACGACGAATCCGATGCTCTAAAGATCAACACACCATAGGAACCTGGAATGTAAGATCTATGAGCCAGGGCAAATTGGATGTTGTTATTGGTGAGATGTCAAGACTAAAGATAGACACTCTGGGGGTCAGCGAACTGAAATGGACTGGAATGGGCCACTTCACATCAGATGACCACCAGATCTACTACTGCGGACGAGAGGAACATCGAAGAAATGGAGTAGCCTTCATAATTAATAAGAAATTCGCTAAAGCGGTGCTTGGATACAACCCAAAAAATGACAGAATGATCTCAATTCGAGTGCAAGGAAAGCCTTTCAACATTACAGTGATCGAAATATATGCCCCAACCACAGCTGCTGAAGAAGCAGAAGTAGATCAGTTCTATGAGGATCTGCAGGACCTACTGGATAATACACCAAAAAGAGACATTATTTTCATTACAGGAGACTGGAATGCCAAGGTGGGAAGTCAAATGACAACAGGGATCACAGGCAAGCATGGTCTGGGAGAACAATATGAAGCGGGACGCAGGCTGATAGAATTTTGCCAGGAAAACTCGCTGTGTATAACGAATACTCTCTTCCAACAACCTAAAAGACGGCTTTACACATGGACCTCACCAGACAGTCAACACCGAAATCAGATTGACTACATCCTTTGCAGCCAAAGGTGGCGGACATCCATCCAGTCGGTGAAAACAAAACCTGGGGCTGACTGTAGTTCAGATCATGAACTTCTTATTGCTCAATTTAGAATAAAACTAAAAACATCAGGGAAAACACAGAGACCAGTTAGATAAGATCTCACTAACATTCCTAGCGAATATTCAGTGGAAGTGAAGAACAGATTTGAAGGACTAGATTTAGTAAACAGAGTCCCAGAAGAACTATGGACAGAAGTCCGCGACATTGTTCAGGAGGCGGCAACAAAGTACGCTCCAAAGAAAAAGAAAACCAAGAAGGCAAAATGGTTGTCTGCTGAGACACTGGAAGTAGCCCAAGAAAGGAGGAAAGCAAAAGGAAACAGGGATAAGGGGAGATATGCCCAGTTAAATGCGCAATTCCAGAGGTTAGCAACAGAAGAGATAAGGAACTATTTTTAAATAAGCAATGCATGGAAGTGGAAGAAGACAACAGAATAGGAAGGACAAGAGACCTCTTTCAGAAAATTAGAAACATTCGAGGTAAATTTCAGGCAAGAATTGGTATGATAAGAAACAAAGATGGCAGGGACCTAACAGAAGCTGAAGAGATCAAGAGAAGGTGGCGAGACTATACAGAAGATCTGTATAGGAAGGATAATAATATTGAGGATAGTTTTGACGGTGTGGTGAATGAATTAGAATCAGACATCCTGAGGAGTGAGGTTGAATGGGCCTTAAGAAGCATTGCTAACAACAAGGCAGCAGGAGACGACGGGATCCCAGCTGAACTGTTTAAAATCTTAAAAGATGATGCTGTCAAGGTGATGCATGCCATTTGCCAGCAAATATGGAAAACACAAGAATGGCCATCAGACTGGAAAAAATCATCTTATATCCCCATACCAAAAAAGGGAAATGCGAAAGACTGCTCAAAACTTCCGTACAGTGGCCCTTATTTCTCATGCCAGTAAGGTAATGCTCAAGATCCTGCAAGGAAGACTCCAGCAATACATGGAGCGAGAGTTGCCAGATGTTCAAGCTGGGTTTAGAAAAGGCAGAGGAACGAGAGACCAGATGGCCAATATCCGCTGGATAATGGAGAAAGGCAGGGAGTTTCAGAAAAACATCTACTTCTGCTTCATTGACTATTCTAAAGCCTTTGACTGTGTGGATCATAATAAATTGTGGCAAGTCCTTAGTGGGATGGGCATCCCAAGCCACCTTGTCTCTCTCCTGAGGAATCTGTACAAGGACCAAGTAGCAACAGTAATGACCACGGAACAACAGACTGGTTCAAGAATGGGAAAGGCGTACGGCAAGGCTGCATACTCTCACCCAACCTTTTTAACTTGTATGCAGAACACATCATGCGATGTGCGGGGCTTGATGAATGCAAAGCTGGGGTGAAAATTGCTGGAAGAAACATTAACAACACTCAGATATGCAGATGACACCACTCTGATGGCCGAAAGCGAGGAGGAGCTGAGGAGCCTTCTAATCAAGGTGAAAGAAGAAAGCGCAAAAGCCGGGTTGCAGCTAAACGTCAAAAAAACCAAGATTATGGCAACAAGAATGATTGAGAACTGGAAAATAGAGGGAGAAACCGTGGAGGCCGTGACAGACTTTGTATTTCTAGGTGCAAAGATTACTGCAGATGCAGACTGTGGCCAGGAAATCAGAAGACGCTTACTTCTTGGGAGGAGAGCAATGTCCAATCTCGATAAAATAGTAAAGAGTAGAGACATCACACTGGCAACAAAGATCCGCATAGTCAAAGCCATGGTATTCCCTGTAGTAACCTACGGATGTGAGAGCTGGACCTTAGGGAAGGCTGAGCGAAGGAAGATCGATGCTTTTGAGCTGTGGTGTTGGAGGAAAGTTCTGAGAGTGCCTTGGACTGCGAGAAGATCCAACCAGTCCATCCTCCAGGATATAAAGCCCGACTGCTCATTGGAGGGAAGGATACTAGAGGACAAAGTTGAAGTACTTTGGCCACATCATGAGGAGACAGGAAAGCCTAGAGAAGACAATTATGCTGGGGAAAGTGGAAGGCAAAAGGAAGAGGGGCCGACCAAGGGCAAGATGGATGGATGGCATCCTTGAAGTGACTGGACTGACCTTGAAGGAGCTGAGGGTGGTGACGGCCGACAGGGAGCTCTGGCGTGGGCTGGTCCATGAGGTCACGAAGAGTCGGAGACGACTGAACGAATGAACAACAACAACATAAATTACCAATACTTTAATTGTGAAGTGTGGACCTGCTTTTGGCTGTTGAGAAAATCAAGTTAATTAGGATTGTTGTTGTGTGCCTTCAAGTCATTCAGACTTAGGGTGACTCTAATAAAACTCTAAAGTTTAGGATGAATGCTGAGTAAATAACCTTAGAAGGCCACATCCAGCCATGGACCTTAGTTTGGGAGTCCCTGCTCTAAAGACTCAGAGAGTGTGACTTGCCCAAGGTCATCCAATGGGTTTTCATAACCAAGCATTTTTTTTTTACCATTGATTGGGCAGAAAACAAATGCAGAAGTATCTAGGATGTGTATCTGACCTTTGTGTAAGTGAAGTCTTTAACCCTCTTCTCTTTCACATGTCAGAGTTGCTTAAGAAAAAGCTCACAGGATTGTTCTATGATCATTAAAGTTGTTCTCTCTAGTTTTTATTTCGGCATTTCTACCTATCCATGATGTAGTGTTGGGGGCATGCAAAGATAGTCCATCTGTGAGACACTTTTCAAAGCAGTTTTATTATAATGTATTGTTGAAGGCTTTCATGACCACAATTATTGGGTTGCTGTGAGTTTTCTGGGCTGTATGGCCATGCTCCAGAAGCATTCTCTCCTGATGTTTCACCTGCATCTATGGCAGGCATCCTCAGAGGTTGTGAGGTCTGTTGGGAACTATAACGTTTTGCTTGCTTGAGGGAATGCAACAAAGGATCCCCCAGGCAGTAAGAAGCCAGACCTTGAAACTGCTCAGCCATTAAATCAAGGTGGCCAATTGCAACATTCACAAATACCTCAAACAGACAAGAGTTCTTTCTCCCACCTTGGACAGAAATATAAACCCACAGATATATAAACCCTATTTTTATAGTTTCAAATAGACTTCACAACCTTGAGAGGATGCCAAAGATGCAGGCAAAAAGTCAGGAGAGAATGCTTTTGGAACATGGCCATACAGCCCAGAAAACTCACATCAACCCAGTTTTATTATAGTTTGCAACAGAATAATATCAGGGGAGCAGTAAGTATAAATTAAATATCCTCCCCTTCCCCATGGCCTGATGTGTTTCTAACCCCTGCCTATCAATTTCATGGGCAGAAAAGTTGAATATACTTTATGTAAAGTGCTTGGGACCATTAGTATTTTAGATATTGGACTTTTTTTGGATTTTGAAGTCCCAGCATTTGCAAATGACATAACTTGTAACTGGAAGCCAAAGCTAAACATAAAATTAATTGATGTTTTATATAAAATCATAGGTATCCCTGCTAAACTCTATGCATGTCTGTACAGAGAAAGAGAGGAGATAACATACCCTCACACTCCACTCTGGAAATGAAAAAAACCCCAGCAAAGATGTAAAAATAGGGCACTAACACCACATTGTGCACACTGTCTCTATAAAACAATATGTCACATATATTGCTAAGAATTTCTGACAGCTGGGAAGTGATTAAAATATTGTCTTTGTTATTATTTTAGGAGACAATGGCCTTCCAATAATGAGAATGAACATTTGGAGGGTGCTGTTCTAGGCATCATAAATTTATATATGATAAGAGAGGAAACCACATTTCTATAAATAAATCTTTTCTAACTAGCCTTTGGTGCCATGTTAATTTTTCCAATAAGCCTATTTTCCACATTTTGAAAAAAGCAGCTGTTGCTTCCCTCTTATTCTCCCTATCATTCCATTTCTATTCTGGCAGCTATAACTCTAAGTATACTGCTGTGTTAAAATTATGATAAGTCTCCACATTTTAAGGCAAAAGCTTGAAACCTTGGGATTACTTTTTGTGATCTCACATAAGACAGGACTTGTAGTTGTGATCTTGCAAGGGACATCTCCCAGTGATGCTGTTGAAGCATTGACCAGTGGTGTGCAAAATGCAGCAACTATTTTTTTTAATTTAAAACACCCAAGTTTAACAGATTTAGGAAAGCACCTGAGTACAAGCATGCTTTCTCTCACCTTGACAACTGGGTAACAGAGGCAAGGTCCTGACCGAGAACTGATAATCCTAACTCTGAGTAACACTTTGGCAATTGGAACTCAGAATTCCTTGCCAGTCATTTGTAATTCACCTTCAGATTGCAAGTTGCAATGCTCTCCCCTAATAGGGATGTGGTCTTTTTCTTCGACCCATGCTAACAGATACTCAAACATAACCGGTTTTGCCTGTGAACGTGGTGATTACTATGTCTTTCCCATGGGTTTTCAGTCTTACATTGGCCCAATAGTCTCTTTGGGGAGAGGGGGCGGGATATAAATAAAGTTTATTATTAGATAAACAACAAGAGTAGGTCCGCAAGAAGGCCTTACTGGTGCATTATTTAAACTGTTATGTTTATTCATATCATGATCTGATCACCATACTCAATATATTCCTTTGGAAGCTTTTAAACAGAGGCTGGATGGCCATCTGTCATGGGTGATTTGAATGCAATATTCCTGCTTCTTGGCAGGGGGTTGGACTGGATGGCCCATGAGGTCTCTTCCAACTCTTTGATTCTATGATATTATAATTCGATGAAATAGGTATTAAAACCAGACATTTACTGATAATAAATTATTCATCATCAGAACTGCAAATAACGGTCAACCCCCCCTTTCGCGCTCGAAACCCCCCCCCAAATCAAACTCAGCCCGCCACCCCCAAATCAAAATCCTGGCTACGGGCCTGGTTGGAGTGGCAGTATGCAAAAGAGGAAATGAATTTCCCTGTGGTGACCTCTGTTGTAAACCAAAGTATTTAGGAGGTTGCCTGGTTTGGAGTTAGTAAGTCCCATTAACTTTACAAAAGAGGTTTCAACTTTCCTGGACTGGCCACATTGTCTGAATGCATAATCACTATCTTCCTGGACTGGCCACATTGTCTGAATGCATAATCACTATCTTCCCAAGCAGTTCCCTTATTCTCAACTCAAGAATGGAAAACAGAATGCCAGTGGATAGCAGAAGAGATTTAAAGACGTGCTTAAAGCTAGCTAGCCTTAAAGAATGGGGAATAAACACCAGGAATTGGGAAGCTCTGGCACTTGAGCATTGTAACTGGAGGCCATCTGTTACCAACATTGCAATGGCATGAATAGAGGGCAAAAGGGAGAAATGTGCCAAGAGGAAGGCATGTCAGACAAACTCGTGTTATGTCCACCTTCCATCTGGAAATGTATATCCTCAGTGCGAAAGTTTATGCAGATCCAGAACTGGTATCTAAATTTATGGACCCATCGCCTTGAATGACAATCATACTCAGCCATGAGTGCTAACCTATTACGAAGATGATTATGATGATGACAACAAGGGAGGTTGGAAATGAGTTCTACTTTTTGTGATTGCACATATACTTAAATTCAGTCTTTCATATTTGCTTTGATTTAGAGCACAGAACTCCCATGGAGCTTTTAAAAAGTGACTTTTCTGAGAATGTTGACTCTTCCTGGTCATACGGCACATTTTAACGTTTGCCACTATAGCACTGGGTAATTCCATAATCTGAATGTCATCACATGGAGGCCGAGAAGGCAGGGAACAGTGGCTGATAATGGGGAAAACCATGGGACAGTGTACCACTTCGAGCCCTTCCCATGACGTTTCCCTGCTGTCCCCGATTTCCTCACACATCCTCCTCAGTCTCCATGTGATGAAGTTATCAGTTTCTATCTCTCCTGGATGAACTCTGTTGAACAAGCAAAGCAAGGAAAATACTAGAGAAAATAAGGGCAGACAGTTTAGAGCCCCTTAACAGCTGCCAAAGCCAAGTCTTAGCAACAAGAATTTAAAATGGCAATTATGTTTGACTGCATTGCAGATAGGAACATTAGAAACTGATAACCATCTGCAGAACATCTATTCAAAGATCCTGCAGCTGAAACTCTGGTGAGAGTCCTGAAAATATTCAGAGATTACTGTGAATGAAATAGGAATGAAGGACACACATACATACACACACACATACATATATCATGGAAATGAAAATATATTCTATACCTGAAGTTCTCTTCTGCCCCATATAGAAAAACAACCACATTGTTTGGTAAACTCTTTAAAACATAGAGTTATAAGGGGCATTTAAATTGTAGAATTAATGCAGTTGGATATCACTTTAACTATGAAATAATAATAATACTTCATTTCTATCCTGCCACCATTTCCCAAAAGGGACTCGGGGCAGCTTACAAAGCACTCATGTAATAATACATATGGTACAATAAATACAGATACATAATTCACATCATCAGTACATAAAACAATACCACAGTGAAATCAATCAACCTTAAAATACACATAAATAAAAAGTTATGGTAATTATAGATATAAAATGAATAACAACCAAAGTGCTTTCAGTGAAAAAATCAATGGGTCTACAATTCTAACCTTTTGGGCTTTGTATCTATTGGAAAGCTTGGCTGAACCGAAAACATTGGAGGGTGAGGGCTAGCCTAATTTCCCTCAGGAGGGCATTTCAGAGCCAGGGGGCCACCACCGAGAAGGCCCTCTCCCTCGTCCCCATCAACCATACTTGTGAAGGCAGTGGGACCAAAAGGAGGGCTTCCCCGATGGACCTCAGAATCTGCACAGGTTCATAAAAAGAGATATGGTAATTGTAGGTTTACAAAGGCTTTATCCTTCTCTGTCAAAAAATACTGATGCCTTTCCAAACTACAACTCCCAGGATTTCATAGTATGGAGCCAGGTCAGTTAAAGTGGTGTCAAATTGTATTAATTCTACAGTATAGTCACACCCATAGAATAGACCCATAAAAACCCTAGGGCTATCCAGTTCAACTCCATTCTGCCATGAAAGAGTCCACAAATCAAAGTACTCCCAACAGATGGCCATCTATCTAAGCTAAAATGAAATGATCCCCCATTTTCATTGAGAACATTCCATAAATACAGCTTTCCCAACATGGAAAAGGTCAAGTTGCTTCTGTTTGTCATACAGTTTTTAATAATAAGAGGCTTCTCAGAAGATAAGAAGTGGCAACATCATTGAAAAAATAAGGCGCCCAAACTTTGGTCTTCAACTCCCAAAAATTCCTGAACAATGAACAAGCTGCCCTGGACTTCCAGGAGTTGGGATCTCAAACATATGGAGGTTGGACACCACTGATCTAAACCATGAAATTTTGGAACTCCAATACTCAATGTCTGAATCAGGTGGCACAAATTAGCTTCAATCTTTCTCCTTGGTGGGTTTTTAAAAATATTTACTTTAAATATGAAGCACAATTATGGAGGCTTTATGAAACACCAATTGAAACAAAATCCTCACTTATCCCTAACCACAATTTAGCTTCCTTTCTTTTTCAGTCATCCCTCCACATTTGCTTTTCTGACTGAAAAATGTTCTCTCTAAGAGTCTCTAGGATCCTACAATGCAATTCTATGGCCATTGCAAGTTGACTATAAAGTCATGCTGGAAGACCTAGTCCTAGACATTTATCTCAATAGCAATGCCTTTATTTGCGGGTTTTCACTTCATGAAGAACCTGTGCCCCTAACCCAAGTGAATGTGGAGGGCTGACTATATTATTCCCTCTATAATGGTGAGATATTTTACTTCTTAAGTGCATGCATCCTGCAATATGTGTGCATGTCAATGTGTGTGTATGTACATAAGTTGAATAACGTTTACAGGCACATAAAGGAGCCATATGTGAAACCATTAGGGCTCCTAATATCTGATATTATTCCAGTTACTTTCCATCAGCTAGGGAATGGAACAAAAGTTGCTTATAAATACATACTGCCTATGAAAGAACTGAAATAGCCATTATTTGTATGACTCCACCTTCTGAGAGAAGCCGGGGAAAGTAGAAAGTGATCCTTTGTGAGCAAAGTTCTTAAGACAAGTGGCTCTTATTGCACAGCAGTTTTCAAACTACTTGTTTTGTCATCAATTGCTTTGAAAGAAAACAGAGGTATTTTGTTGAGAAAGGTTGAAACAGAAAGCAAAAAGTATTCAGTTTGAGCTGGGTAATTGCTTTGTTTTCTCTACTTCCAGTTGCAATTCTTTGCTTTGCTTCAGGGGAAAAATACAATGTTCATCCAAAAGATTTTCCAGGTGAACAGCTGATTGGAAGATGTGCTATTATTTTCAACTGCTAGATCAGCTAGGCCAAAACAAAAGTCAATTATCTTGACCTACTAGTCACTGACATACAAAGATCAATGTCAGCTGAAGTAGAGGCAAATTGTCCAACATTTCACAGATAGTCGAAGGCTTTCGTGGCCAGAATCACTGGGTTGTTGTAAGTTTTTAGGGCTGTATGGTCATGTTCCAGAAGCTTCTGGAACATGGCCATAGAGCCCTAAAAACTTACAACAACCCAATTTCATGAATTAAAAACTGGGATACCTATGGCTTGACAAGACAAGAATAGAGGGAAAATGACAACAAGATTATGTTACTGTCATATACAGTGCCCTATAATTCAGATCAATACAATGAATCCACATTCTGAAACTAGGTCAGTCTAGATCCAGCCTAGAAGCAGCTGTACAGTTTGTAGCCTTATTCTTTTACTTCTCCTTTCTACCTTATCAAGAATCACTGTCTTTTCTAGGGAGTCAAGTCTTCTCAAAAAAGTATGCTAGTCTCAGTTTAATCATCTTGACTTTTAGGGAGAGTTCAGACTTGATTTCCTTTATGACCCATTTAGGACCCTTCCACAACTGGCATTTATTTATTTCATATCAAAAGCATTGCATAAATTAGTATAAAACTGATAAAAATAGAAGGAGCACAGGGGCTAAATATCTTTTGACCAAAAACAGGCAACAGCAATGGCATTGTCTGTAGCCTCCAACAATTCTTCCTCTGTACATGAGGCAGGGCATAGTGGACAAGCATACACAGGAGTTGTCTGTTCTGCTCCACAGTCACACAAGGTGTGGGATTCTTTTAGGTAGTGCCATTTTGCCAGGTTGTCAAAAATGTCAATTTCAAGCTGCATGAAGTCCACAGCTGCCCTAAGCCGCCTCTGCAGTGAGACATAGAGCCCAGCTGTGCCAAAGCCGGTTTGTCAGGGATGGGAATTGGCTAATTCTCCCATCACCACCCCCAACCCAACCCCGTTCTCATGAAAAACTACATAAATGTGTCCCTTACCATCCCTGCAGGGTCTGTACTTCTGAATTCAGCATCCTTCTGGCAGTGATGGAGCCTGTGAGCAGTAATCCCCTTGCCCTCCTTTAAAGCTCCCTCACTGCCAGACTGACAATGAATCAGGAAGTACACGGCCTGCAGAGGTGGCGAGGGGTACTTTTACATAGTTTCCTGTGGGAATGGGGATGCTGAGGGGCAGGAAGGCATTCCCCTGAGCCCAGGGAGTGAGGGACAGCTATGGGCACACAATCTTGGATCGCTCATGGAGATCCAACATTAGAGTCCCCCACTGCTGAAACACTGGCAAAAGTCTGGATCTTCCTGGAAAATTTGGATTTTGGGGCAGTGTTTTTTAAAACACAGGGTCAAGACAGATATTTTTAAAATCCTGTATTAAAGCACATTTGCCTGTGTTCACCATATGGACATACCAGGCTAGTGTGTTCCCTACACTATAGACGCAGCCATAGTTGTTTATTTTGACAGTCTACAAGACTGTCCTCCACCACCTGATTTTCTTCCTATCTTCTTTCTTCACTATCCAGTTTTCACAACCACACAGAGACGCTGAAAACCCAGTGCACTTTGCAGCTTGAAATCCGGGTCTCTTTTGACTAAAACTCCCAGAATCCTCTCACCAGCACGGTCATTGTAATAGATTATTATTTAAAATGACTTAAATGCTTGGAGGTTGTAGAGACTTTGTCACCAACACACGATATTCTGAGGAAATTTGAGTATGGAAACAAGTTACTGCCACATTCAAAAGGGATTTTCAGTTTTTGGTTTGGCCAGAGGTTTAAGTAAGCTGGAATGTGCGGAATTCGCACTCAGGGCTCAGAACACTGAGGTGAATAACATGGAGATTCTTCTAAATTGTCACTGCCACCATTCTGGAAACTCTGTTTCCCTAATTTGCTTTGGAACTTCTTTACACAGAGGCACTCGAGACAGTTGTTGATTAACAAAGAACAACGTTGTTTATTTGTGTGGTTTCAAAAACACAGGCACTTAAGCGTAATGGCTGCAATAATGAGATGAAGCTTATGGTTACTTTAATAACAGTTCAAGGCTTAGTTCCAAAAATGGTCTTCGTGTGTCAGGAGTCAATTTCTGACAGCATGAAGACATCACAAATTCCCTCCGTGACATCCTGACTGAATCATCCTGGCTGTCTCAATTTTCTCTCTGTGACATTTTGAAGCCAGCAGAGGGCGCTGGAAACCTTGTATTGGAACTTGTGAAGCAACAAGCTCTAATAAGGAAACTGAGAAGAGTGGGGAGATGGGCAGGAAAGGTGTATAAAAGGAAGTGGTGGTGGGAAAATGTCAGTAGTGTCTTTCTTTGCTGCAGAGATACAAGCAATATATTCATTTCAAAGCAAAACAGGCTTGTGAGTGATCATTTAATATTACTATATAAAACCTACAGTCTTACAGGAAACTAGCAGACTTTCTTCTGACTAGAATTCCTAATACTTCAAACAGTCCTTTCCCTTGGATCTGTTTATAATCTATACACCAGCTATTCTTCACTAATAGCTATCTATATTCTCCAACATTTTGGCTTCTCTAACTTCTCCTCTTCTAACTCTCTCAAAACCTAACTTTCTTCTTCCACACTCAGACCCTGACTAACTTGTCAGATTTTAAAATGTACTCCTAAAGGCAATTTTTTTTCTGCACTCCAACTAAGCTCCGTCCACTTTCTCCCAGCCAATCACAAGGGTTCTCCACATTTCCCTCCAGGCTGCTTCTCAGCTCCACCTCCCCTAGGAAAT
The DNA here is from genome assembly GCF_025583915.1 of Anolis sagrei ordinatus. Taxonomy (NCBI): domain Eukaryota; kingdom Metazoa; phylum Chordata; class Lepidosauria; order Squamata; family Anolidae; genus Anolis; species Anolis sagrei. Next base: position 265,250,045 of record NW_026846588.1, on the reverse strand, counting down.
GACTAACCTAAAATGGATGCCTCCATGCACCATCCCGCAAAATGGCTACCAAAATAACTGGGCCCAATTCCTGAGCTTTTCCCCGGCCCACAGTTGCCAATTCATCACAGTCATTCTCAAGGACATGGGGGCTTGAGAAGCCATAGGCCAAAATAATAGAATTGTAGAGTTGGAAGAGACCACTTGGACCATCCAGTTCAACTCCTGCTATGTAGGAGAAGTACAATCAAAGCACCACCAATATTCTAGTTAAGGTATTCTAGAATTGGATTGTCCGCACATTGCACTTACCCAAATGTCCTATATCCCACTTGTCATACTCAGCACTTTTAATCTGTACCCACTACATTTGGCCTGGCCTTAGTTTTTATTGTGCTATGGTGTCCTTTTTTTTTTTTTACTGTTTATCGTTATTGCTTTAATGTTTTGATTTGCTTTATGGTTTATGTGTATTTGTTATATTGTTGTTTTATTGAGGCCTTGGCCTTTGTAAGCCACATCAAGTCCTTCGGGAGATGCTAGCAGGGTACAAATAAAGTTAATAATAATAATAATAAATAATAATAATAGAAGTTAGCATTCAAAAAAGCAATTTTTCAAGTTTTACTTCTGTTTTTATTGTTCCTCTAAAGCTTTTAAAAAATTACTTTGCTGCCAGAAGAGCAGAAAATAGCCTCTGTAATCTATACATTTACTTATTTGTGCAAGTGGAAGATAGTAGCCTTAAGCATAGCATGAACATGAGTCAACATGACTACAATCAATGGATTTACTTCCTTGGACTGAACTTGTAACAAAACAAGATGTTGATGGGCTTACATATTAAAATATTAAGGAAAATTCTGCCACCTGGGGTGAGAAGAAAGGTCATATTAAATTGAAATCTTTCCAAAAGCAAAAGGAAAGAAGGAACTGGTGGGTTATTGGCAACAAGTACAGTGTGAGGATTGCCTCTGATCTAAGCTTTCAATAATTTAGCAGGCTGTGATGATATAAAGAAGCGTTGGATGTTTCTGGTGGAAACACTCATTTATCAGCAAGATGTCTGCCTCAGATTAGAATGATGATAGAGTTGCAACAAAAAAAATACTGATAAAGATGCTTGGAGCACATTTGGGCTCATTTGAATTCTCTCTACCACTTCAGTTCCTTTTAAAGAAAAAAAATGGTGAGCTTGAATTGTTTTCTATGCCTTCCCTTAATATACTTACTTGGGAGTGCTAGCTATACCAATGAAATCAAGGCCCTCACTCTTAAGTATAATCAAGAATGTGCATTATACCAGTCAAAACTCATACTTGGATTGTTCCTCCTGTGTTGCAGGTGTTCAACCTTCCTTTTCTACATCTTGGATCATATGTGCTCTGCCTCCTATTTTATCAGATGGCTACTACAAGCCAATTTTTGTTGTTGTAATTTTATAGCTGGATTACTGCCATATGCTTCATAAACACATTTTAAAAATATCAATATACACACATTAAAATGCATTTCTATAAAAGATACATATTAAATGCATTTTAATATGTTGTGTTTTAACAGTTTTATGCTATTTATATGATTTATTGTTTTATTATATGATTTATTTATTTTATTTACAGAATTTATATCCTGCTCTTCTCACCCCAAAGAGGACTCAAGGCGGATCATAGAACACATACAAGACATACATTCAATGCCATTAAACAGACAGGACAGAGAACAGATAGAGGTATTATGTTGGCAATTTTCCCAACTTCCGCATCCTGGAGGTTGTGTTCAATTCTGGCCACAGGCGGTATTGTTGCTCCATCCTCTATGACAAAGAGCCTTGATCATAGACTTCCTCCTTCCTTTATTCGCTGGCATTTTTCTAGTATTTTTTCATGGTATGGTAAAATACCTCCTTGCTTAAGCGCTGCCCAATTTTTCAACTCACAGCTCATAGCTGTTTTTGAACTGCTTAGGTAGACTGTAAACTGGACTGAAGGTTGGGTGCTTACCCCCAACCTGGGCTTCGAACTGCCAACCTTCCAATTGGTGTGATCTAATGCCACTGGTGTGCTAATAGATGTATTGTATTATTTTGTTAAATGTGAGGCATTGAATATTGCCAAGTTGTAAGCTGCTCTGAGTCCCCTGTGGGATGAGAGAGACCAGGATATAAATATAAGAAAAAATAAATATTTCTGTAAAATATGTATTAAAATACACAAAACAGAGGACCTCATTGTCTTAAAGGAGAGACTGTATAAGAGAAGGCGCTCCGTTAGGTAACCTGGACCCAAACAATGTAGGGCTTTAAAGGTCAAAACCAACACCTTATAACCTGGACCCAAACAATGTAGGGCTTTAAAGGTCAAAACCAATACCTTATACTTTGATAGGAAACTATTGTCAGCCAGTAGAGTGACTTTAGGATAGGTGTAACATGCTCACTCCTAGATGTTCCTATAACTCTTCTGGCTGCCATGTTTTGAATCAACTGGAGTTGTGGTACAAAGGCAATCCAATGTAAAGTGCATTGCAGAAGTCCAACCTTCAGGTTACTAAAATGACTATAGAAACCACAACACTAAGCTAATTAATATACTAAAACAAATTAAATGAAACCATACATACCTTCACAGAAATAATGTTTTCACAGGGCTAGATACATAGAGGCAGTCCTCAAGTTATGAAGAAGATATTATTTATTTATTTATTTAAAACTTTTATATCCCGATCTTCTCCACCTCCGTAGAGGGACTCAAACCGGCTAACAACAGAAATTCAATGCACAAATTCAACTAAAAACATCATAAAATCATAATAAGTTAAAATACAAACAGAATAAATACATATAAGATAGGTTCTGTAGGCTTCTTCTTCTTAAGTCAGAACAGGTACATTTTTAAGTGTAACTTTACTAGATAGATAGATAGATAGATAGATAGATAGATAGATAGAGTTAGATAGAGTTAGATAGACAGATAGACAGATAGACAGATAGACAGATGATAGATAGATAGATAGATAGATAGATAGATAGATCGATAGATATAGAGAGAGAGATGATAGCTTTGGATAGCAAATGGAAGGGTTAACAGTCACCCTGTGGTGTTTGTTTTATTCCCGTCTGTGCCCCTGTTCAGTAGATTTCACCTCATTTTCTGTCCCTGTATTAACTGGATTTTGAAAAATGTGGCTTGTTGTGGAAACAAGGATTGGTGAGAAAGCTTCAGTGGAGACACCTTTTCCCCATGATAACTCAGGAGTGAATTTCCCTTCCTAGGGGTAGATTACGAACAGGATAGGTTCTGTAGGTTCATTCTTAAGCTGAATTTGTATGCAAGTCAGAACAGGCCAGGTGTGCCTCACCCAATTACAAGCCACAGGATTCCACAGCATTGAGCCATGATAGTTAAAGATACTCCACCCCTGTTGGCTAGAAGTGCATTGGCTTTTTTGGCTAACAAATTCAGCCATTTTACTGGCTGGTTCATACCCTTCTTGCTTTGGATAAATAATGCTGTTTTGTCTGCAGACTTCTTGCCTGAGATAAGATGTTTAATCCTTTAGAACAGTACTGTTTAGTTTTATTGGTATGTCTAGCATTTGTTATATAAATAGATGTGGGTGAGGCCAGTGATTGGCTACATTTTTCATTGCAAAAGGACTGGAGTTTAAAAAAAAACATGAAACCAAAAAAAAAAAAAAAAAGACAAATCTGAGGAGTTTCTTCCAGGCAGTTCTATTTTATAAAAAGGTGCCAGGGGCCCAAGGCTGTTTTGCACATGGGTGACTTCAAACTAGTTATATCTGCTTTCCTTCAGAAAACCTCAATTGATCATTAAGAACCAATCTCAAAATGATGGCACTGGGGCAGAGAAGGATTACCATATATTAGGGGTCCTCAAACTTTTTAAACAGAGGACCAGGTCGCAGTCCCTCAAACTGTTTGGAAAAAAATGAATAAATTCCTATGCACACTGCACATATCTTATTAAAACAATACAATAATTAAAATGAGGAACCAATTTAACAACTATAAACTTATTAGTAGTATTACAATAGGAAGTGTGGGCCTGCTTTTGGTTGATGAGATAGGATTGTTGTTGTTATTGTTGTGTGCTTTTAAGTTGTTTTAGACTTAGGTTGACCCTGAGCGAGGGCCGGGTAAATGACCTTGGAGGGCTGTATCTGGCCCTCGGGCCTTAGTTTGAGAATCCCTACTGTATATACTCATGTATCCAGCCTTTTATTCCAGAGGTCACCGGAAGCTCTGGCATGATCCTGCAGTTTTGGAAGTGTGAACAGTTGGATTGGGCTAGGTCTGGATCCATTGGTATTGTGATCCAGTGCTCACATTACCACTATTCTTGTGTCACTGCCAGCAAGCAGCTCTCTCTCAGAGGCTTGTTGGTGATGTCCCAATTTCTGGTGATATCACACCAGTGTGCCAAGCCATCAGACATGTGACCTTGCCAGCAAGCCTATGGGAGAAAGTTGATTGTTGGTGGCAATGACAGTAGCCAAATGCACCCTTGGTGTGGGTGGCCAAAGGACTTTGGGGACACATTTAAACCGTATCCAAAGCATTGTAACCCAGATTTACCCAGTAGGTGTAGACATGACCTATGTCTTCAAACACCAGTGTGCCAAGCCATCAGACATGTGACCTTGCCAGCAAGCCTATGGGAGAAAGTTGATTGTTGGTGGCAATGACAGTAGCCAAATGCACCCTTGGTGTGGGTGGCCAAAGGACTTTGGGGACACATTTAAACCGTATCCAAAGCATTGTAACCCAGATTTACCCAGTAGGTGTAGACATGACCTATGTCTTCAAGAGTACTCAAACATTGTTGGTTGGAAAACAATATACTATATGGAGAAACCAACCATTTCTGCATAGAAAATAGTATGACTATTGTGTTAAGATGTTTGACTATATGGACATTTACTTTGAGAGTGTAGGTGAACATGGTTTCCAAGTGATGAGACATTGATTGAAATTCTTTTAGTATCATACATTTGTGTAGGTTGCCACATACGATAGTATTGGGGGGGGGGGGCTTTTGTATAAGTATACAAATATTCAATGTTTCATAAATTGAGTCATACAAGTGGATCTGTGTAACATGGGTCTAAATCCTAGAGCAGAGCCATTGAATCAATCACTTTTCCCTATTGATTCACAACAATCAATTCAATGGATCCACCCAAAGATTCAATGGATCTACCAACAGGATTTGAACCATGAAGCTGTGCAATCCCAGATTGTGTGTAACTTATTTCTATGTATCCCCAATGTTCAAATATATTCTCTGGTTTTACAGAGACAGACACTGTGTACTTCTCATTGCAGAACAGAATAATAAGCAGCTACATGTGATATTTATCTATTTACTTATTTTACAGTATTTATATTCCATCCTGGGGAGCCCCCGGTGGCGCAGTGGGTTAAAGCACTGAGCTGCTGAGCTTGTTGATCGAAAGGTCGCAGGTTCGATTCCGGGGAGCGGCGTGAGCTTCTGCTGTCAGCCCTAGCTTCTGCCAACCTAGCAGTTCGAAAACATGCAAATGTGAGTAGATCAAAGGTACCGCTCTGGCGGGAAGGTAACGGCGCTCCATGCAGTCATGCCGGCCACATGACCTTGGAGGTGTCTACGGACAACGCTGGCTCTTCGGCTTAGAAATGGAGATGAGCACCACACCCCAGAGTCAGACATGACTGGACTTAATGTCAGGGGACTACCTTTACCTTACATTAATAAAAGTTGCCCTTAGTTAACTCAGCGTGGATCACAAAACACATATATGGCAAACATTTATTGCCGGTTATACAATGACAAAGACATACAACAGATATAGATATAATATATAGAGAGAGGCTTTCCCATTGTTCGGCATCTTTGGAGGCTGTGCTCAGTTCTAGCCATGGGGGGTGCTGTTGCTCCCTCTCCTTGCTGAAGAGCTTTTTCTTTGTACATAAATTTCATCCTTTTTGTGATTGAAACGCCATGCATAAAATACCTCCCCGCTTTAATGCAATTCCTATTTATCTACTCACATTTGTTTTCAAATTGCTAGATTGGCAGAAGCTGGGCTGAAAGGTCAGACGCTCACCCTGACTCAGGCTTCAAACTATCAACCTTCTGGCTGGCAAGATTAATTGCAGCTTGGTGATTAACCTGCTGTGCTAAAGCCCGATACACATTCAAGAAATATCCTGTCTCAGCCAGAGACAACTAAAGTACCTGGATCAAGTTTCATACCTCTGTGAAGAGTGAGATGACATTTTCCATCTCAAAGTACAGCAGGAATGTACTGTTCCTGATACCACTGAGAAATGCATTAGGCTGTTTACTGCTGATTGATTTGAATGTTCTCTTGATTCTAATGGAAAACATTGCTTCAAAATCTGTTGAGTCAAGTTGGCCTTTGCATAAAGTGGAGGAAGCTGAGGGCAACTAAAAGCAATGGAGTTACGAAAATAATGAGGGAAGTCAGAAATAGCCAAAGGGTGGAAACATGAACTTCAACAGATATATTATTAGGGGAGGAAAAGTATCCTTTAAAAAGTCCCACAGAACATGTGAAGAATGTAATTTGCAAGTGGGCAAAAGGTGGAAGTGGGATGAACGTTCTTGCAAAGTAGATCAGAAGCAGGTAGAATCAAAAGAAGCAAGATTCATGCCTGTAGAATCAGAAGGAGAAACCGAAGGCATTGGTGAAAGATCACGCATTCATTATTACTTAACCCAGTACAGGACTGCTGACTAATACCAGTAAGGAGGAACTTGACAAAAGGTCACTGGACAGAATGTAAGAAAATGGATGAGAGGAGGACAGAGGAACATCCTGGAACAGAACATATTAATGCTTTTATTTTTTGGAGGGGAGATATTATAATAGAACGGAGTGGAAAGGAAAGGACTTCCTAAACTTCTATGAAGGCATATTCTGTCACTCAGAAAAGGAGAAAAATCCCATAGAAAGCAAAGAAAGAATGAAAAGAATGAATGTAAAGAATAATGTGTGATCAAACCCTTTAAAGGAGTGTTTCTCAACCTTCCTAATGATGTGACCCCTTAATACAGTTCCTGATGTTGTGCCGACCCCGAACCATAACATTATTTTTGTTGCTACTTCATACTGTAATTTTGCTACCATTATGAATCATATGAATCATAATGTAAATATCTGATATGTAGGGTGTATTTTCATTCACTGGACCAAATTTGACCAATATGCCCAAATTTGAATACTGGTGGAGTTTGGGGGGAGAATTGATTTTGTCATTTGGGAGTTGTAGTTGCTGGGATTTATAGTTAACCTACAACCAAAGAGCATTCTGAACTCTAGCAACAATGGAATTGAACCAATTTTGGCACATAAAACTCCCAGGACCAACAGAAAATACTGGGTCTGATGGGAATTGACATTGAATTTGGGAGTTGTAGTTCACCTACATCCAGAGAGCACTGTGGACTCAAACAATGACAAAACTTAGCAGAAATACTCAATATGCCCAACAGTGAACACTAGTGGAGTTTGGGGAAAAGAGACTTGACATTTGGGAGTTGTAGTTGCTGGGATTTAGTTAACCTACAATCAAATAGCAATTCTGAACCCCACCAATGATAGAACTGGGCCAAATTTCCCACAAAGAATTCCCATGACCAACAGAAAATACTGTGTTTTCTGATGGTCTTTGGTGATCCCTCTGACACCCCCTCATGCCCCTCCCAGGGGTCCTGACCGCCAGATCGAGAAACACTGCTTTAAAGGTACAAAAGAGGAATTCAGGGGACAAGCATGTGAACCCAAATCCAATTGGTAGTCCTAGCTACATTAGAACCAATGAAATAATGGAAGTTATGGAAGGGTAGGGAAGCAGCCAAAATTTTATGGCTCTCAGCCATGCCAAAGTTTTGAGAGTGGTTTGGCTCCTCTCAGTGCACAGCACAGTGTAAGGCACACTTCTAGGGAGCCACATTAGTTTCTGGAGAAACTTGGAATGTAATGTATTAAATGATTTATTGACTGCAAGGATCCAAATAGGAGAGCCATACAATAACAGGGAAATAATCCAAGCCTCAAAAACGTTGAAGGCAGTGGGGATAATTTGGTTACCCTTACTGTAAAAAAACAATATATTATTGCAATATTGGTATGTGCAGAAGCAATTACTGCTTATCACTGTGAGAGTCACAATATATTATAGCTGTAGCAAATACCAAAATATCAAAAATATTTGACCACAGGAGGTTTTTTTGGCAAGGTTTCTTCAGAGGTTTGTCTTCATCTGAGCCTGCAAGTATGATTTCTCCCACTGGATTTCCATGGCCAAGTAGGGATTTGAACTCTGTTCTCCGGAGTCTTAGGTCCTTTCCAAACAGCCTTATATCCTAAAATTTCAAGGCCAAAAATACCACAATATCTGCTTTGAACTGAGTGTGGACTCAGATAACCAGTTTAAAGCAGATATTGAGGGATTTTCTGCCTTGATATTCTGAGTTATATTGAGATGGGAAAGCTTGGATGACTGTCCCTTTAAGAGTAGAGAATCGCCCCTCTTATATCATCAGCCCTCCCTCCGTTTTGTGTTCTGCCTCCCCATCACACTCAGCTGACAATATATTCATCTTACATTCATCACAAGATCAGTACTTTTTTGTTTTTAATCTGGAAAAACAACAATATCAACAAACCAAAGCCCCTTATGTTAAAGAAGATTAACACCAGTTTCAAACCATTGCTTTCCATAGGATCCTATGGTTCTGCATTAAAGCCCATAAGATCAAGAGACAGTGATCCAAGTTAAAACCACTGTTCTCCATGGGATCCTATAGTTCTGAATCAAAGCCCATAGAATACTAGAGACAGTTATCCAGATTAAAACTATTGCTGATGGTTGGGCAATGAAACAGTATAAGAAACTGTGATGGTTCCCATCCCACCTGTTTTTCAGTTATAAACATGGGAGTAAAAGTGTGATAAGAGGTAGAAATTCTGAACATGATGGCTGGCCCATGTTCAGAGTTCCCTCCTCTCAGGACATTTCTGCCATTTTTTCAGCCTTGGAACATGTGATGAGCTCTATGCCTCTCCATGCTTAAAAAGAGACTGAAGTGTCCTATTGGAGGAAATTTCTCAATGTGATGATGTCAATTGCCCAGTGCTTAAATCATTACACCATGCCGGGTCTTATTTTCTTCCATATAACATCATAGAATCATAGAATCAAAGAGTTGGAAGAGACCTCATGGGCCATCCAGTCCAACCCCCTGCCAAGAAGCAGGAATATTGCATTCAAATCACCCCTGACAGATGGCCATCCAGCCTCTGATTAAAAGCTTCCAAAGAAGGAGCCTCCACCACACTCCGGGGCAGAGAGTTCCACTGCTGAACGGCTCTCACAGTCAGGAAGTTCTTCCTCATGTTCAGATGGAATCTCCTCTCTTGTAGTTTGAAGCCATTGTTCCGCGTCCTAGACTCCAGGGAAGCAGAAAACAAGCTTGCTCCCTCCTCCCTGTGGCTTCCTCTCACATATTTATACATGGCTATCATATCCCCTCTCAGCCTTCTCTTCTTCAGGCTAAACATGCCCAGCTCCTTAAGCCGCTCCTCATAGGGCTTGTTCTCCAGACCTTTTATCATTTTAGTCGCTCTCCTCTGGACACATTCCAGCTTGTCAATATCTCTCTTGAATTGTGGTGCCCAGAACTGGACACAATATTCCAGATGTGGTCTAACAAAAACAGAATAGAGGGGTAGCATTACTTCCCTAGATCTAGACACTATGCTCCTATTGATGCAGGCCAAAATCCCATTGGCTTTTTTTGCCGCCACATCACATTGTTGGCTCATGTTTAACTTGTTGTCCACGAGGACATCTATTGATATCTCTTAACAACAACAACAACACTTTATTTATATTCCACCCTATCTCCCCAAGAGGACTCAGGGCTGATCACAGTACACATACACAGCAAACATTCAATGTCATTTTGGATAGATAGGACAGAGCCAGCACAGAAAAGAGGTATGTTGTGTTGACATCCAGCTTTTTGGCACCTTGGAGGTTGAGCTCAAATCCAGCCACAGGGGGGTGCTGTCACTCCATCCTCTACTTTAGAGCTTAGTAGAGATAATTAGCAGAGTGTTTAATTTTAGTGTATATTTATGAATAGTGTTTAGTATTTATCTAAGTATTTTCAAGTATTTACTTGTAATTGTTACTGAATTTGGAAATGCTGTTGTATTTAGCGTAATTTTCTCCCTGATGTTGCAAGATGCTGCCAGAAGTATGTACATTACAAATAAACCTATAAAGATGATGGTTTTTATTTTTTAAAGCCTAAATTATATTCTACAAATGTGAAACTTCATATCAAATGTTGTTATCACTTAAGTCAAGGACATTATGATGTTTAAGTAATGCAGTTCTCCTATTGAGCATTGTAGGTTATTCGGAGAATTGAGAGACTTCTTGAGAAAAAAAAACCATTCATGTAGAAGATAAGGCTGAGATAAACAGAGGATGAGGAATACAAATTATTTAATTTTATTTTCCTGGATGTAGGAAATGTTTTTATTATTTCTGGACAAAGTTGTTGAGTTTTATATAACATTTGCTTGTCTGAAGATGGCCAACATGTTCTGGAAACAGAAGGATTTGTGCCTAAAACAGCAGAGAAACATGAAAATATAAAACATATTTTGGCAAGCTAAAACATCACCAACTTTTGAATTTAATTGGCTGGACCCATCCTGCTAAAAACACAAATAACAAGTGAATTTTGTCCAGAATCAATACCCCAAATGCTGTAGCATTTTATGGGAAGTAAGCATTATGACAGAGATAATAATCACGTTAGAGAATGAATCCACCTTAAATCTGGTTGCTGCATCCTGCAGAATTCTGGGGTTTGTAGGGAGGAGCCTTTGACAGCCTTACGAAACTACAAACTCCAAAATTCTGCAGGTGTGATGAGGTAGTATATATAGTTAGAAGAGACCACAAGGGCCATCCAGTCTAGCCCCATCCCATGTAGGAACATACAATCAAAGCACTCCCAACAGTTGGCTATCAAGCTTCTGCTTAAAAACTTCTGGAGAAGAAGAACCTCACCAGGCCACCATACTTCTTTCCATTAGGAAGTCCATCCTATTATTCAGGTGGAATCTCTTATCCTGCATTTTGAATCCATAACTCCTCGTCCTAGTCTCTAAAGCAATAGTAAACAATATTCCCCTTCCTCTGAGGCTGAAAGTGTGACTTGCCCAAGGTTACCCAATGAGTGTCATGGTTGAGTGGGAATTCCAACCCTGGTCTCCAGAGCTGTTCTCCAGTGCTCAAACCACTTCACCAACAATATAAAAAATTTTAAAACCCTTTACAAAAATTCCATCACCACGTGAAGTCTCAGATCTTGACTTACTAACCACAGCATTGACATGATGTCTCCTTAATTTGTTAAAGATATGTTTTATTTTATTGTATGGTCCATGGTTGAAGTATTGCTTGAACTTTATTGTGATTTTTTGAATGATATATGTGTCATTGTTTTATCACTTCACTTCAAGCCACCATAAGTACCATAGGGTATTTGAGTTAGGTTCAAAAGAACATCTATGCAATGGACTTTGTAAATATATCCGTAAAATATCTTCAAAAATTCTTTATTTAGGCCTTATATAATTCATAGTATAAATCCTCTAAAGGCAGCAGATCCTGTCTGATCTTGGAAGCTAAGTGGTTTCAGCCCTGGTTAGGACTTGGATAGGGGCCTCCTAGTTGTGCAGTGTGTTACGACACGGAGCTGCTGAAGTTGTTGACTGAAAGGTTAGCAGTTCGAACCTGGAGAGGGGGGATAGCTCCCACTGTTAGGCCAAGCTTCAAAAACGTGCATATGTGAATAGATCAATAGTTACCACTTGTGCTGGAATGTAATGGTGCTACATGCAGTCATGCTGGCCATATGACCTTGGAGGTGTCAACGGATAACGCCGACTCTTTGACTTAGAAACAGAGATGAGCACCACCCCTAGAGTCGGACATGACTAGACTTAATGTCAGGGGAAACCTTTACCTTAGGACTTGGATGAGTGACCATCAAGGAATATCAGGTGCTGTAGGTGATATTTCATAGAAAGAAACTGGAAAAACCACCTCTGAGTATTCTTTGCCTAAGAAAACCCTTTGAAATTCATGGGGTCAACAGGCAACTTGAAGACACATATACACACAATGGTCTTTTGTTACTGAAAAATGCAGTCTCAAAATATCTTCAGAAGTTATTTATTTTGGCTTTATGTAAGTCATGACTGTGTCATCTTTCTTCCATAGCCCTGACAGCAGCTCTAAATTATGGCTGAGAGACTTCTAGGCACGATACAAAAGAGACCAAAGATGAAAACAACTGAGAGACGAAAGACGCTGAAGGAATCACTTCTGGGAGAATAAGAAACCAAAGCATCGCTGTTCTCTGGAAAGTTGCTGGAGGGATTCTTGATATCTCATCTTTCCCTCATGGCACCAGCTGGAACGGTCACAGATAGCTACAGCTCCAGAGGAAGAAAGCCACAGGCAGCTGGTCTCAACCAAGCTGACAGACAAGACTTCCATATTCAACTTTTCCCTCTGATGTAGTCAGAATAAGAGCTGATTGTGAAATGGATTCAGCAGCTGAAGGAGGGGTGGTAGTTCAGGACAATCACACTCCCTGACATTTCTGGACCAAAGGTAAAGGTTATCCCCTGACATTAAGTCCAGTCATGCCCAACTCTGGGGAGTGGTGCTCATCTCCAGAGAGCCAGCATTGTCCATAGACACCTCCAAGGTCATGTGGCTAGCATGACTGCATGGAGCGCCGTTACCTTCCCACCGAAGCGGTAGCTATTGATCTACTCACATTGGCATGTTTTCAAACTGCTAGGTTGGCAGAAGCTGGGGCTGACAGCAGAAGCTCATGCCACT
>NW_026846588.1:265214536-265235925 GCF_025583915.1 Anolis sagrei ordinatus | reverse complement strand
TTAGTAGTTTCATGGTGAAATTAGGGAGTTATTCCTTCTCACTTAGGTGTCACTCCCTGCAGAACCTAGCCAGCAATTTAGATCACTCACAAAGCTCTCTTTGGATTTAGTTTAGTGCCAAGGTTTCTACAGTCAAGAGGAAGTTGCTAATGGCTTTATGCTCAAAAGTCCCTGATTCTACTACTCACTATCCTGCCCCCTTCTTGCCCTTTCCAGTCTTCCTCTTCTCCCAATCCCTTATAACAGTTTCCCCAATAGAAAAAGTTAGTCCTTCCAGATGCCAGCACTGTCTTCCACCAGTGCCTCCTACTGGCCTCAAGATGTCATGAAGAAAATTTATGGTGAACTTCTTAAGCAGCAAAAATCAGCTACTGGCATTAGGGAAATTAAGAAACACTTACTTCTCATCAGTGAATGGAAAATGCGCTGCCAGAAGGCCCCTCTGGTAAGGTTTATTTGGGGGAGAATGGGGGCTGGAGGGGGGCTGAGTGCAAACCCGGGTTGACCTTTTGTTGACTCGTGATGGCATCTTGCCATCTCTCATCGGAAAGCTTGGGGTTTGGGTTGAAGGTGGGGACTGAAACCCAGGAGGAAGCAGGTTATTTCAACTCACTTCCTCCCAGGTTTTAGTGAAGTGTAGAAGAGTCCTAAGTTCTCCAGTTCAACTTTGAGCCAGAAGTCACTGAAGGACCTAGAGAAAACATATGAGTGAAATCGGTGAATAAACAAATCCACAAAGAAAAAATCCGGTTCCGGTCCGGCTTACCTATCCGAACGTATCTCTCCTTATGGACCATCTAGAACCTTAAGATCTTCTGGGGAGGGCCTGCTCTCGATCCCGCCATCCTCACAGATGTGCTAGGCGAGGATGAGAGACAGGACCTTCTCAGTGGTGGCCCCTTGGCTGTGGAACGCCCTTCCCAGGGATATAAGATCGGCCCCCTCCCTTCTGACATTCCGCAAAAAGGTTAAGACCTGGCTCTTTGAGCAAGCTTTCACTAATGCAGCATAATTAGGCAAAAATGAAAATATGGAACGACTGATGATGCAATTGGACAACGATTTTATTAAGGCAGGATATAAACCACTTAAATTATTAAAATATTGTTGTGCAGTGTGAATATCTCCCAAGAGAGAACACCTGATCCCTCATGTGTTGCTGAACTACAGAACAGCAATGACTATCCTTCATAACATTTGATCATATTGCCTGAGGTTGATGGGAATTCAAGCCACAACAGTTCTGAGACCGGTAGCCTAGAAAATGGTAAATGCTTTTCACTCTACCTTTGGCTTTTTAGGTATTTAGAGTTCAGTCCCCAGAAATCTAGAATTGCTAAAATGAAAACTCAAGAGTGCTCCTGTCCCTTTAATGGTACTGTAGAAGAGGGAATCCCAGCAGATGTTCCTTCTTACTCAGCTGTAAGGCATGCTGAAATAAGTTGTTGTTGTTTTGTGCCTTCAAATTGTTTCTGACTTGTTTTACAGCTTCATAATCTATTGTACCAAACACTATGCCACATTGCCTCCCTCTTCTAAAGGGACAAGACCACTTTCCATTTTTCATCGCCTAACCTTTCAAAGCTATTCCCAGCATGGCCAACGGGGAAGGGTGGTGAGAGTTGCAGTTGAAAATGTTTTCCCACTGAAGGTATGCAGAGTTTAGAGAACAGTTTTGCCTCTGGAATTTCTCTCTCCTATGAACCATTGAAGCAGAAAAATGACAGTAATATAACGATGGAGGAACTGTGGATGTCAAACATACCACTGAACTGTTCAACCCATCTTTTATGGCAGCCTTTTTATCTTGTGTCTGACCCTATAAAGAGAAGAGTTGCTGTTTACAGCAGGGAATACACCTCAGCAGCTCGGAAGGCGGAAGCGATTAAAGTTCCTTCACAAAAGGCACATAAAGTTGTGTAATGTAGCTACACATCATCCTTTAATGTGCCCTTCCCAGCAAAACTATAAAGCTGCGCAGGGAAGTTGAATGCAGAGGTGTTTGCAAAGTATTTTTTATTAAAGCTGTAGTTAAGGAATAAGAAAATTTTATAAAACAGTATCCTGCTAGGCCATTAAATGCTAATCAAGGTGGCCAATTGCAACATTTACACCTACCTCAAACAAACAAGAGTTCCTTCTCTCACCCTGGACATTCCATAGATATCTAAACCCCATTTTCCTAGTTTCCAACAGACCTCACAACCTCACAACCATAGATGCAGGCGAAATGGCAGGAGATAATGCTTCTGGAACATTGCCATACAGCCCCAAAAACTCACAACAGCCCAGTGATTCTGGCCATGAAAGCCTTCAACAATACATACCCTGCAATGTTTCACACGTGAAAACTGGTATGACTGTGGCCAAGCAGCACCAGTGTGTGGTCAAAATGGTCAAAGTTATAACAATCTCTTTGTATCATCTGATTTAAAACCAATTTGTAGCAGTTATTTCTATTAGCAGCACGTATTTTCTCAAGAAAACATGACTTGTCAACTCAAAAATGAAACCATCTCCAAATCTTTCCGGTTACCATGGTCATAACATTCCCTGTCTGTTTAACCTGTATGCTGAAAATATCATAGGTAAAAGAGCATTAGACTTGGAGGAAGGAGTCATGAAAATTCAAGAAGGCAACATTAATAGTTTAAGGTGTGTAGACAGAGGTGGCTCAACCCATTACGCAAAGTAAGCATTTGCAGTATAGTTGATTTTGCCCAGGGGTGTTCTTGAGGTGCTCTTGGGGGAAAATAGACTTTGACATATGCGAGTTGTAGTTACTGGGATGTATAGTTCACCTACAATCAAAGAGCATTCTGAACTCCACCAATGATGGAATTGAACCAAATATGACACACAGAACTCCCACGACGAACAGAAAATATATATCAGTGATTGGTTGGGGGGGGGGGGTGCCAAAACACTGTTTGCTTACCGTTGAAAATTACCTAGGGCCACCTCTGTATGTAGATGACATACTACTAGCAGAAAATAGCAAAGGTGTAGAGTGAAGCTCTTATACTTTGGACTCAATCAAGGAAACTACAACCCTAAATTTGCAAGAACTGAGCAGGGCAGTTGAGGATAGAGCAGTTTCTCAACCTGGGAGTCGGGACCTCAGGAGGGATCATGAGGGGGTTTCAGAGGGGTCACCAGAGACCATCAGAAAACACATATTTCTGATGGTCTTAGGAACCCCTTTAGTAGAGAATGCTGAAGATCTCTCCGTCTGTCCTTCCTTTTCTTTTTGGAAACAGATGGCAAATCCTCTCACCAAAGGCCTTCTTTCACTGTGATTGGCCAGCCTCTCAGCCAAGGGGAAGAATGTTTCTGAGACTCCCAACGGGGAGGGGAAAGCAGGCGTGCTTGGAGCATGGCAGCATAGTGTGCATGTGCGAGGGACAGAGGGAGAGGAGGCTGGAGGGAGGCTTGCACCATTGAGTCTCTTCAAGGCATGGAGGTTCTATGTGGGAAGTTTGGCCCAATTCTGTCATTGGTGGGGTTCTTGATTGTAGGTGAACTATGAATCTCAGCAACTACAACTCTCAAATGCAAGGTCTATTTTCCCCAAACTCCACCAGTGTTCAAATTTGGGCATACTGGGTATTTGTGCCAAATTTGGTCCAGTGAATGGAAATACATCCTGCATATCAGATATTTACATTACAATTCAAAACAGTAGCAATATTACAGCTATGACGTAGCAACAAAAATAATTATATAGTTGGGGGTCACCACAACATGAGGAACTGTGTTAAGGGGTCGCAGCATTAGGAAGGTTGAGAAACAATGGGATAGAGTGACTTGGAAGTGTCTCATTCTTGGGGTTACTATAAATCAAAGTTGACTTGGTTGTAGCTGACAACAAATATTTAGCTGCTGAAAGGATTACATATATCCAGAGGGAACTGGAGCATTGGTGGTGCCAGATAATGTCATAGTTCCTGCTGATCAAAGAGTCCCTGGATTTCAGCTCAGCAAGCCCTGGATGCACTACATTGGTGCATGAAAGACAGCTGGATGGAAAGTTGGCATTTGCTTATTCTGACTCAGGTAAAATGAGTATACAAATCTTCTTTCTTCCTGAGCCAGAAAACCCTGTCAGTAGTGCTTTCTCTGCTTCTCTCTTGCTCACTTTCTTTGCTTATAGGAAATCCAGTGGTGTCTGCTAATTAAGTCTCCAAAGGAAACCTTTGCTTTGGCAAGTTCCCTATTTTAAATTCACACTCCTGTGCTGACATCTTTGCAACGGCGCTTCCAACTCCCCAAATGCCGCTTTTCTTTTTCCACTTCCTTGCCTCTCCCCACTTTCTCCTGTCCCTGCTTGCTACTAGAGCACTGAACAAACATTGCCAGGTGTTAATGTAATGCAATATAGCAGAACATACTCCTTTTTGCATGGGGAATTAATAGGACTGGTAGCTGACATTAAAATGCTTCTTTCCAAAGCAGATTGATCCATGTCAAGGCAGCACTGGTTGCCATATGTTGATTAAAGCTCTCTGGCAAGCTGAGTACCTGTTGACCCAAAGCTTGGGAAAGTCACATATTGTACTACATCTCCCAAAATCCCCTTGCTAAGATATTTTGGGAGTTAACATCCTAAAAGATAGTTGTCAGCAACTGGGTTAGGAGCCCCCAGTGGCTCAATGGGTTAAACCCTTGTGAGGGCAGGGGTGAGGTCAGAGGTTTGAATCCAGGGAGAGCATGAATGAGCTCCCTCTGTCAGCCCCAGCTCCCAATGCAGGGACATGAGAAAAGCCTCCCACATGGATGGTAAAACATCCGGGCATCCCCTGGGCAACGTCCTTGCAGACAACTAATTCTCTCGCACCAGAAGCAACTTGCAGTCTCTCAAGTCGCTCCTGACACACACACACACACACACACACACAAAACAACGACAACAACTGATTTATCATACCAAGCTCAACAGCAGACCTGAACGCAGGATGATATAGAAGGTGGTGAAGTCATTTCTTGAACAACAACTTTCAAGACCCCCTATTGGCATTTTCTGGGAGATTTAGTCCAGAAAGAAATGTGGTGGTGGACAATTTTGGTTGCCAGATTCAAAAAGTGATCCATCATGGACTTTGAAATCTTGGGATGGGTCATCATCATCTTTGCAATGGTCTCCGAACAGATCTGCTTTGCGGCTAAATACAAAGTGCTGGTCATTACCTATAAAGCCTTAAACGGTTTGTGGCCAGTCTATTTGAAAGACTGCGTCTCTGTATACAAACCAACATGAGTGCTGCGGTCAGCAGAGGGGGCCTTCCTCTCGATCCCTCCCCCATCTCAAAGTGAAGTTGGTGGGAATGAGAGAGAGAGAGGTCCCTCTCCAAGACTGCTCCCCACCTCTGGAACTCCCTTTCTAAAGAATTGAAAATGGCCTCCTCTCTCCTCTCCTTTAAAAAGCTATTAAACTACATTTATGCAATTTAGCTTATGGAGAAGAGGAGGATTAAGTATAACACTCTCGCCTAGCTGGTAATCTGCAGTTTACCATGCTCCCTCCAAATTTAACCTACTTTTAGAGATCTTTAATGAGATTTTAAGGATTTAATATGTTTGTAATTATGTGTATTGTGTTACATCTGGTTTATTTATGTCGTATTATAATTTATTGGGTTGTTTTGATTAGTTTATATATTATTGTTGGCCTTGAATGTTTGCCACTGTGTTTTTTTGTTGTAAGCTGCCCTGATTCCCTTCAGAGAGATAGGGCAGGCTATAAATAAAGTTTCATTCATTCATTCATTGGAGGACCTAAATTTCTAGATGTGGTTGGGTCATAGCACCTCCCCCCCCCCCCGAAAGATTTTTGACCATGAAGAGACTCCAAGCAAGATATATGATTTTTTAATATATATATTTTTTAAAAAAACATTTTATGTGGATCCAAAGTTGCAAAATGCTGAATCCTCTAGAGGTTCCAGGATTGACCTAGCAGCAGCTGGACCCTAAATACTTTATCAAATCTAACAGTTCACTATATGTATTAATGTGTTGATTTATGTGAAACTTGTATCTTGTGTCAACTCTTAAAGATATAAAAGGTATAAACTGTATAAAATGTATGTATCAAAATGTATCTAGAAGGGAGGCACCTCTCTGTGCCCTCAGTTTGCACAATCACTTAGGAATAAAGATTATGGCCAGGGTCCCTCCAGCTATTTCCCAAGTCATAGAAATATCAAAGGCTTGGTGTATTTAGATGCAGACAGATGATCCCTGTCTGCATCTAAATACACCAAGTTTCTCAAGTCACTCCTGACATGACAAAAAAAAAAATCACCAAGATTTTTTTTTGTCGTGTCAGGAGTGACTTGAGAAACTGCAAGTCGCTTCTGGTGTGAGAGAATTGGCCGTCTGCAAGGACGTTGCCCAGGGGACGCCTGGATGATTTGATGTTTTTATCATCCTTGTGGGAGGCTTCTCTCATGTCCACGAATGAGGAGCTGGAGCTGATAGAGGGAGCTCATCCGCCTCTCCCCAGATTCAAACCTGTGACCTGTCGGTCTTCAGTCCTGCCGGCACAGGGGTTTAACCCACTGCACCACCAGGGGCTCCATATCACCAAGATGATTTCAAGATGTTTGTCCATTTAACTTGAGGCTGAGAGTATGCTTCTCCAGTAAAGGAAGATGCTCAGCAAACATGAATTCATCAACTTTCTGAACTGGTAGCCAAGCCTGGAATTACCACCTTTGTCTTTTGGGTCTTATACCCTTTGCCTCATATGGAAATGGACACTTCAGTTAATCAGAGACTCATCAGCATATCCACATCACAATTTCCTCCAAATTTACACACCCTAGGATGTGTCTCTGCAATGAATTCGTCCTTTAAACTGACCAACTACCAGGTGTCTTTCTTCCTGGAATACTGTGTCCAATCCTGGTCACCGCAGTTGAAGGGAGATGTTGACAAGCTGGAATGTGTCCAGAGGAGGGCAACTAAAATGATCAATGGTCTGGAGAACAAGCCCTAGGAGGAGTGGCTTAAATAGCTGGGCGTGTTTAGCTTGAAGAAGAGAAGGCTGAGAGGAGACATGATAGACATGTATAAATATGTGAGAAGTCATAGGGAAGAGGGAGCAAGCTTGTTTTCTGCTGCCCTGGAGACTAGGACATGGAACAATGGCTTAAAACTACAAGAAAGAAGATTCCACCTGATCATTAGGAGGAACTTCCTGACTGTGAGAGCTGCCCTGGAGTGTGGTGGAGGTTCCTTCTTTGGAGGCTTTTAAACAGAAGCTGGATGGCCATCTGTAGGGGGTGCTTTGAATGTGATTTTCCTGCTTCTTGGCAGGGGGTTGGACTGGATGTGCCATGAGGTCTCTTCCAACTCTATGATTCTATGATTCTATTATTCCCATCATGGAAATCTTCTCCTACAGGCTGTGATATCAATCCCAGTGTGGATCCTAGCTTGCCTCTCTTTTCAGCCAATCAGAGGAGATTGCAGGAAGTTTGAATAGCTGTCAGAACTGTACAAAATATCATTTTTTCTGTAAATTTGTGCATGTACCTTTTGAATTGTTTTGCTTGTACTTATACTATTTGGCCATAAACCTCTGTAGCTTTGCCTTCAGCACTAGGCTGATCTGGTCTTGCAGAAGCTTGCCCAACTCTGTGATTCTATGAAGGTATGAATATACAGTTTTTCTGAGATCTGGTTAAAATAGTTTTGAAGTTTCCAGTCTCTTAATGTCTCCAGTCTCATTGTGAAGTTAGCAAAATCATCCTCATTATAAAAGTAACATTTGAACCAACTTTCTGAACAGTGAGGAATCGAGACAATTTTCAAGAACATGGCGGTCTGCTCTACAAGGGGGAAAATTGCAAACTGGTATTCAAAAGCAATTCGTTCAGATGGGGATCTTTTTAAAAAGTTTACTAGAGATCCGGGAAATATAGCATCTCATTAAAATACCAAGGCTGTGTATTGCTATATTATATCAACGCTTTATGTTACATTGCTGAGAACAGAATCCATAAACTACTCAAGACGTAATAGGAAATATGCCAAAAATCAAAGACAAAGAGCCAATATAAAATCCAGAGAGGAAGACCTATACCTGCTTTAATGAAGAAGGTTTCAGATTGGATTTGAACTTCAAGGTTTTGTAGGAATCCCCAGAAGGTATAATCATCATTGTACTCACGGCATGCAATTTGTGAAGAAGGGATGCTAATTTGTTTGGATTAGTATTTCACTCTTTTCTTTCTATGGCCTTCTTCTTCCAGGAATCACTCATCCACATACCATGAAAGCTGAGATTTTGCCAACTTCCATTCATATAGCTTTGATTCATTAATAAAAAATATACCAAGGGCCTAAACTCGTTATTTTCAACTACAGCAGATGGTTTGAATTAGTTTCCAAATAGTAATTCAACAGTGATGGAAGTATTGATGACTTAATGGGTTTATTTTATGCGGAGGGTCTAGCCATTGGACTTCTGCCATTGAAACCCTTGTTCAAGTATTTTTCAGGAGGGGAAGAAAGTCAACGTGATGGAAAGCATTTCCAATTAATGGGGTAGTTTAAGTTTTTAGCGGTATCTGGTCCATTGTTTTTTACCCTCCTAGGATTCTCGTTTTCATGCTTTCTTGACTCTTAGTGAACTCATTTTTCATCACTTGTTTGAATATTTTTAAATATCTGGAGGGTATATCTGAGACAGTAAATTGCAATATAATATGACTAAGAATTCAAAATCTCCCCCCCCCCCTTCCAACCCAGTAATCTGCAAAACTAAGATTCGCTAAAATGTTTTCATGGTAGTAACTGTGGAATAATCGCATTATAATAGCATAGTGTGATAGTTTGGTCAGTCTTTCTTCAGCTACTGTGGTCCACGCTCATGTTATATCAAGTACAGATTACTGCAATGTGCTCTACATGGGGTTGAGAAGCTCCAAGTGGTCCAATGGGTGGCAACCAGATTCCTCACTGGGGCAGCATACAGGGAACATACAACCCATATGTTACATCAGCTTCACTGGCTGCCAGTCTGCTACCGAGCACAATTCAAAGTGCTGGATTTAGCCTATAAAGCCCTACATGGCTCCGGTCCAGTTTACCTATCCAAACAAATCTCCTTCTATAATCCACCTCAGATATTAAGATCATCTGGGGATGCCATGCTCTCTGTCCCACTTCCTTCACAGGTGCAGTTCGTGGCCCCTCAGCTATGGAACTCCCTCCCTAGTGAAATCAGAGCAGCCTCCTCCCTCCTGACCTTCAGGAAGAAAGGAAAAACAGGGTTATATGAACAAGCTTTTGGTTAGCAAGTTTTAGTGCAGTAAGAGAATAATGAATAGTGAACTGACAAATGGAACGGCTTCGGATTATTATTTGGATGCCGTGATTTTAATAATTGATTTTAAATTGTGATGTTTTAATGGTTGATCTTAATGTAAATGCTTAAAATCAGAGATACAGAATAGTTTTGATCCCAAGCATTTCAGCCAGTCTGAGTCCCTCTACGGAGGTGAGAAGATCGGGATATAAAAGTTTTAAATACATAAATAAATAAATAAATACTCAACTTTGTACAGCAATGTCAGGAAAGTCCACAATTACCTTCATCAGAATTGGAATCCTCATAATGGCCTCAAGTTATGATAAATTGTGTGCCATTTTTCTGTCAACATTTCCTCTAGCGTTGAGTAGAGATTCTTCCCAAGCCTAATCAGTTTTTAAGGAGGCCTGCAAGTATGTGAACAAAAACACTTGGATGTTCTCTATCACTTCTCAATAAATCAGTTGTGGGGATACTGCAAAACCAGCTGCTTGATCCACAATGTACTTAATGAAACTCTGATATTTGGATGAACTATATGATCGGATGGATGGATCAGCAAGATGGATGGGTGGTATCCTTGAAGTGACTGGATTGACCTTGAAGGAGCTGGGGGTGGTGACTACTGACAGGGAGCTCTGGCGTGGACTGGTCCATGAAGTCACGAAGAGTCGGAAGCGACTAAACAAATGTGTTGTGGTTCAACAGCAGCAACAGCATGATGGGAATGAGAGTGCAGAACAGCATGCTGACAATGAGAGTGCAGATGTGGGCTTTCAGTTTTCTCAGTCACAGCCTGTAGCTAGAGACAGGCCGCTGTTCTCACAAGAACGGAATGTAGCTGATAAGACAGTCGGTGGGAATCAAGGTCAAGCTGCCCAGGTGTTGAGACGGAGTTCACGACTTGCGGCCAAATGTTGAGCTCATCCGTTGGTGGGAAAACTGCTTGTTAGCTGCCTGTTTGATGTTCGATGTTTTGATGTTTAACGTATAAGTAACCTGCCTTGGAGCAGGTCCTGTGTTAGTTCCAACGTTGCTAATGGCTTGCTTCGGCTTCGGCTCTGCTTCATGTTACCCCATGCTATTTCCTGGACTTTACTCTGCTTCTATGCTTCAAGTCTCCTGCTTTGGCAAAAAGGGATTGTATTGGATTTTTACCTTGTACTACTGATCTTCTCACTGCTTATGAACTGCTTTGTTTGAAAACCTCACAATAAACTTTCTACCTCACAATTTGGGCTGGTTTGTTAGAGATAGCAAGGTGAATCTTAGCCTGAGATACAACAAAATGAACAAAAACAACATATGATCAGAATATCTGACTATGAATCCTTTCATTTGGTCACTTCTTTGTGCAAGTCCATTCCCAATTGTTTCTTGCAAACACTTGATGTGGTTTTTGTTAGATCAAGATTCCAGCTTTTGTACTTGTTCTATTTCTTTGATTATTTGAGGAAATATTAACAGATCAACACCATATGTAATTCTGGAAAGTTCTGTTCTCTGGTGGCAATGTAATTATTATTATTATTATTATTAACTTTATTTGTACCCCGCTAGCATCTCCCGAAGGACTCGATGCGGCTTACACAGGCCGAAGCCACAAAACACAATATAATAGAAACAGACATCACAAAAGCAGAACAAATCAAACAATAGCAAAATAACAACAATAGCAGTACATCAAGACATTATTAAAACTGGTTCGGCCGGCGCACTGGGTACAAGGGATTAAAAGTGCTGAAATGGCAGGAGGCACGTAGGATTTCAAGTGCGGTGTGCAGTAACGATTTGTTATGCTAAGGTGCTATTTGGACTTGGGGTGGGATTCCTAATCTAACATTAGTTGTGCTAAAGTGCTACTAGGACTTGGGCTGGGGATTCCTAATCTGAGAAGGCACAACGGAACAGCCAGGTTTTTAAATTCCTTCTGAAAACTGCTAAGTAGGGGCCTGTCGGAGATCTTTTGGGAGGGCATTCCAAAGTCGGGGGGCCGCCACAGAGAAAGCCCTGTCCCGTGTCCCCACCAAGCGCGCTTGCGACGTGGGTGGGATCACGAGCAGGGCCTCCCCAGATGATCGGAGCGAGCGTGTGGGTTCGTAGATGGAAATGCGGTCACGCAGGTAGGGTGGTCCCAAACCGTTTAGGGCTTTGTAGGTGAGCACCTGCACCTTGAATTGGGCTCGGAAAATAAATGGCAGCCAGTGGAGCTCCTTAAACAGAGGGGTAGACCTCTCTTGATAATGAGCCCCAGTTAGCATCCTGGCTGCTGCCCGCTGGACCAATTGGAGTTTCCGAGCCGTCTTCAAGGGCAGCCCCACGTAGAGCGCATTGCAGTAATCCATTCTAGAGGTGACCAAGGCGTGGACCACCCCGGCCAGATCAGCCTTCACGAGGTACGGTCGCAGTTGGCGCACAAGTCTCAATTGTGCAAAGGCCCTCCCGGATACCGCCGACACCTGAGCCTATAGGTACCGCTCTATCTCCCCAAGAGGACTCAGGGCGGTTCCCAATATAGGTCAACAACAACATAATTCAATAATAAATCATCTTGACTCGAGTATAAGCCGAGAGGGACTTTTTCAGCCTAAAAAAAGGGCTGAAAAACTAGGCTTATACTCGAGTATATACAGTAAGTCAAAAGGTGCCAAAAGGTGTTTGAAAAATCAGTAAAATTGTTTTGATAGTTATTGGGTATTATCTACATGTAAAATTAATGCAGTTCAACACCGCTTTAACCTCCAAGGCCCAATGCTATGTAATCCTTGGATTTGTAGTTTGGTGGTGTAGCAAACCAAACCCCAGTGAATTCCAAGGACCCATTGTTTGAACCTATCCTAAAACATCATTCTTCCATTATTTCCCTTTGTGAATTTGATTGGAGTATTTTCATCAGCAATTCAACTCAGCATATATCAGAAGAAAATCTAAAACACCAGAGGGGAGGAGTTGGAAAAAAAAAGAATCATAACTGCACAGTATGTCTCCTCTTCTCTCTCCCTGTCCCTAATGAATACCTTCTTTCAGTGCACACGACAAAGAAAGAAAGAGTAGAGACCAGAAGGCGTTCTTGCAAATGACTCAGCACTCGCATGCATGCAGCTGTCCATGGCTTGCTCCATCTCCAGCTGGTTTCTCCAGAAGCTAGATTATCTGAACGGTTGCTGTAAAGAATATTTTCATTCAACATTTAATGTAACTCAGTGGGAAACAGTCTCAGCGGAAGCTTGCTTCTATATTTGGGTTATTTGGGGGAATGCATGCCTGGGTGATGTTTCCACAACTTCCCAATAAATCATGGCAGTGTAATACTAGTGGGGCCATCAAGAATGCTGAGTACCACTGGTTAAGTTTGTCCATGTGTCTTTTGCCTGATCGGTAGACATTGGAGACATGATTTCCATTTAATGGGACTCAACACATCCTATGCATAAAATGGTGTTGATGTGAACCTGAAGTATCTACTAGAGCTGTCCAACCACGGAAAAATTTGTTTCTAAACTCGATTCGTTTTTAGGCGGTTTTTGCGTTTCGTTATTTAAAAGAATTCCGAAATTTTTCTTTAAAAAAGTTCGATATTTACGAAATTTCGGAAATTATGAAACAATTTCGAAACAATAACGAATCGATTCGTTAATGGCGGACGCGATTGCGCAATACGCTAAAAAACCCTCCAAATGGGACAGGGGGAACTTCTGAAGCTTCCCTCTCCCTCTGTTGTTGACTGTTGGTGAGATAATTTATTTTTTATCACTGATAAAACAAACAACAACTATAAAACTTGCACCAGACATACGGAAATAATAACGAAATAATAACGAAACAATTTCGAAACAATTACGAAACAATTACGAAATAAATTTTAAAAATTCGTTTCGATTTTTAGTTGCTCCTGAATGGTTCAATATCGCTTCGTTATAAAAAATAACGAATTAATAACGAATTACGAAATTAACGAACGAAACCGCCCAGCCCTAGTATCTACAAGCACTATCGACAATCCACGACACACTATTTGCAAGCACATTGCTAATTTTTAATAATTTGGAATTTGATCACCAGATTTTATTGGCATATATTGGGGGGGGGGGGTCCATAACCAAACCTCCATGAATTTGGAGGGCTCGGTATAGTTAGTACTGAAAAACTATGAAACAATGTGTACCTGCAGGAAACCGTGATGAAGGAGATTAACTGGGTTGTTGTAGGTTTTCGGCCTGTTTGGCCATGTTCTAGAAGCATTCTCTCCTGATATTTCACCTGCATCTATGGCAGGCATCCTCAGAGGTTGTGAGATCTGTTGGAAACTAGGAAAATGGGGTTTATATATTTGTGGAAAGTCCAGGGTGGGAGAAAGAACTCTTGTCTGCTGGACATAGGTGTGAATGTTTCAATTGGCCACCTTGGTGTCTATGCCACAGTTTTTAAGGTTGGCTTTAAGCCCATCTTTAAATCTCTTTTCCTGTCCACCAACATTACATTCCCTGTTCTTGAGTTGAGAGTACAGTAACTGCTTTGGGAGATGGTGATCAGGCATTTGGACAATGTGGTCAATCCAGCAGAGCTGATGGAGTATGAGTATCGCTTCAATGCTGGTGGTCTTTGCTTCATCCAGCATGCTGACATTTGTTCATCTGTCTTTGCAAGAGATTTGCATGATTTTTCAGAGGCAACGCTGATGGAATAATCCCAGGAGTTGAGTGTGATATCTATAGAAAGGACAATAGCTTTATAAACAAGCACCTTGGAATCTCTATAGATGTCCTGGTTCTCAAACACTCTCTGCTTCATTCAGAAAAATGCTGCATTTGCAGAGCTCAGGCAGTGTTGTATTTCAGTGTCAATGTTGACTTTTGAAAGACCGTGAAAGTTAACAATTTAAACATCATGAATAAAGCCTTGAATGTTTTCTGTTTTCCCATTATTATTTCCATTATTTATTATTATTATTATTATTATTATTATTATTATTATTATTTTAAAAATGGAATTGCACACTTCCAAGGAGTCTCCTTCTCTGGAGGTTTTTAAACAGAATAGCCATCTCTCAGAACTGCTTTGATGAGGCTGGACTGGATGACCCTTGGGGATCTTTTCCAACTATGATTCCATGATTCTTTAAATTAATTGCTCCCATTGATATGTGGGAGCTTGAATGAAAGCTTATGCCTCTTCTGTGCTTGATTTGTCTCAAAAACCTACAAAAGAAAAGCATTGTGGATCCTTCATTGTTCAATTGGTAAGCCATTGAGAGTTGTTTACAGCCAAAGCCACCCCACTGTTCATTCATTGGATCCCATGCCCTGTCCACCAGAAAGCAAAACCTAGGCACTGATAGCTTTATCCATGTGCTGAGCACATCAGATGTCTTCGGGAATTTATCTTGAACATGTTTTCAGAAAAACAGAAATGAGACAAAGCCATAACAGTAATTTCTAAGGTGCTTCCCTTTTATCATGCAATGATCTTGAGGGCTAATATATGGTCATCTTCAACTTATAATTGTCCAATGTTTTTACCAACACTTATTGTTCAGTTTTTCTTTTGACTTTTTTATAGATAGGAAAGAAAAAATGAAATTACACAATGATTAGGACCCCACAGGTGCATCCTAAGGTGCATCTAAATGATAAAAGTAATACAGTTTGCTTTGGAAAGGCAGAAATTTTTAGAGATCATAACTTTTTGGGAAACCAGAAATTTCCTTAGCCTTTTGGAAATGTGCAAAGTGATGGATTATAAGTTGTTGCTTACAAACCGTCTTAATCTTGTCTGCCGTGAAGCTTAGGCTGGTCAAAAGCTTCTGTTGTTCTTTGGACTGTTGGTATAATACTACTACTAAATGCACCAAGTGCTAAGAATGCCTGTTTGGATTACTTGGGCCTAGGATTCCAGACAATATCCATGCCTCTAGTGAATGTAGAAAAGGGAGGAGTCCAGCAAGAGATCACTATACAGGGAAATGGAATGGACCAACTAAGACTGGCCTGTGGGGGAATTTTAAGCTCCACCCAAAAGCTAATACAAAGGAAGGTCTCTACACAATTGGGAAGGCCTATAAACAGGGGAAACTGAAGCAGAGGAGAGGAAACGGCAGTGCTAAGACTTCACATAACCCAATGATGTTATTCATTACAGGCCCTGTAATAAGTAACAACAGTTAATTACTTTGCAAATCTTTGTTGTAAGCCTGCCAGAAATTAAAAGCATGCACATTTGTGTCATTTCTCCTAGTACATAGACATTTAATTGAATCTTGCCTTACATTATTTTTCTGTATTATGAGGGTTGCCAGCCAGACTTACACTATCACGTTGCAGATTAATGGCATGCAAGTTTGTAATGATTTGCATAAAATGAAAGTTAGCAATCCAGGTGTGAAGGGCTAGAAATCATAAATCTGGACATGATACAGGAGCTAGGATGGTGTAATGGTCAGAGCATGATGATTCTGAAGACCACAGTCCAAATCCTCACTCAGACATAAAACCCACTAGGTCATCTTGGCCAAATCACACACTCTCAGCCTAAAAGGAAAGAGGTAATGCAAACCCTCCTTGAACATATCTTGCAAGAAAACTCTGCCTTAGGGTCACCATATGACCTGAAGGCACACAAGAACAACACATTAGTAAAGGTAAAGTTTTCCCCTGTCCAGTCGTGTCTGACTCTGTAGCCAGGATTTCGATTCGGGGGGGGGGGGGGCTGAGTTTTTTTCGGGGGGGGATTTTGATGGGGGGGGGGGGCTGAGTCTGAGCGAAAGAGGGTCTACCCTAGCAAACCTTTTGTATCATTACCCCAATACCCCCATGCATATGGGATATATTTAGTATGGTGATCAGATCATGATATGAATAAACATAACAGTTTAAATAATGCACCAGTAAGGCCTTTTTGCGAACCACCGTGAGAATTTCGGGGGGGGGGGCTGAAGCCCCTCAACCCCCCCCCCCCCCCTACATGTCTGACTCTGGGGGTTGGTGCTCATCTCCATTTCTCAGCTGAAGAGCTAGTGTTGTCCGTAGACACTTCCAGTCATGTGGCCAGCATGACTGCATGGAGTGTTGTTAACTTCCTGCCGGAGCGGTACCTATTGATCTGTTCACATTTGCATGTTTTCGAACTGCTAGGCTGGCAAAACCAGGGGCTAACAGCGGGAGCTCATTCTGCTTCTCGGATTTGAATCTGCGACCTTTTGGTCAGCAAGTTCAGCAGCTCAGCACTTTAACCCACTGCACCACTGGGGGCTCCTTAAGAACAACAAATTACAACACCTTTTAAATATAAACTATTTAAAAGGTTAAAAACAATTATCAACATTCTTTAAAAATTTTCTAATAGGAAAACTTTAGGATAAATTCCAGAGAAGTGCATGCTTATTGGTTGTAGAAAGCAAAACCAGACAAACTCAAATGGGAAAGGTTGCATACAGCCATGGCAGTGCTGCCCCCTGGCTTCCGCAAGCATAACTATAGCTTCCACTTCCTCCTTTACACATTTCTCAATTTTGAGCACACATGTGTGTCAAACTGCAAACGCCTCAATTGCCCAAAGGCAAATAGATCTAATATTGTACTGTGAAATAGATTGCTCCCCGAGCAAGTAATTACCTCTTGAAAACATGACAGCATTTCTCTCTTTCTTTCTCTTAATACCAGAACTCCTAAGGCCTATTTTAACTATAGATCTTTCTCTTTGGCTATTTATTTAGTGGTGATGGGCATCCTGATTATGAAAAAATGCTTAACATATTCTTTCTTTTGTCTTTGATATTTCTGCAGGCCTTTTCACACTAGTTTGTTACAGTACAAATTCCATATTCACAGAACTGATGCAAAGGATTTCACTTCTAGGAATTTTCTAGGTCTTCTGTGTAATTCTTGGACTATTGCAATGCACTCTATGTGGGGCTGCCCTTGAAGATGGCCCAGAAACTAGAATTGGTCCAACGTTCGGCAGCCAGACTCTTAACTGGACTAAATTACAGGGAGCGGTCTACTGATATGGATAGCAGAGAAAGGTGTCCAAAATGGTAAAAGGTCTGGGAGCCAAGACTGAAAAAGCTGAGTATGTTTGACCTGAAGCTGAAGCATGATGTCACTCTGGACCGTGCTCTGACCTACAAGAAGCACTGCCTAAACATCAAGCAAAAAGTGGGTGCTAGAAACAATATCATATGAAAGCTGACTGGCACAACCTGGGGATGACAACCAGACACAGTGAAGACATTTGCCCTTGCGCTGTGCTACTCTGCTGCTGAGTATGCATGCCCGGTGTGGAACACATCTCACCACGCTAAAACAGTGGATGTGGCTCTTAATGAGACATGTTGCATTATCACGGGGTGTCTGTGCCCTACAACACTGGAGAAATTACACTGCTTAGCCGGTATTGCACCACCTGACATCCGCCAGGTAGTAGCAGCCAATAGTGAAAGGACCAAGGCAGTGACATCTCCGGCCCATCCCTTGTTTGGGTATCAGCCAGCACGTCAACGACTTAAATCAAGAAATAGTTTGCTAAGATCTACAGAGACACTCGCTAGAACACCCCAGCAAGCGAGAGTCCAGAGGTGGCAGGCTCAAACCCAGA
Source organism: Anolis sagrei ordinatus (assembly GCF_025583915.1). Lineage (NCBI taxonomy): Eukaryota > Metazoa > Chordata > Lepidosauria > Squamata > Anolidae > Anolis > Anolis sagrei. Next base: position 265,218,014 of record NW_026846588.1, on the reverse strand, counting down.
GCCTCGGTCAATGGCTGATACCGAATGAGAGACTCCCCCCTGGGCGACTTGGAAGGCATTGAACAGACTGCGCTCTGGCACCACGAGATGCAGAGCCAATCTTAAGAAATGGGGCTACAAGGTGGAATCCATGACTTGCGAGTGTGGAGAAGAGCAGGCCACAGACCACCTACTGCAATGCAACCTGAGCCCTGCTACATGCACAATGGAGGACCTCCTTGCGGCAACACTAGAGGCACTCCAAGTGGCCAGATACTGGACAAAGGACATTTAATCAACTACTAAGCTTGCAAATTCTATGTTTTGTCTGTTTGTTTGTTTTTGTTAAAAATGTAATACAAATGTCTGGTTGCTGATGACACGATAAAAAAATAACCATGTTTAAATATTTGAAATGATGTCATATTGAAGATGAAGCAACCTTGTTCTTTGCTGCTCCAGGGACATGGAAGAATGGATTCAAATCCCAGGAATAGAGATTTCATATAAATGTTAGGAGGAACTTCCTGAACTAAGAGCTGTTGGACAGTGGAATACACTGATTTGGGAGAATGGTGGATGTGTCTTTTAGCCAAGCTGGGCTTCTATTTTTCTGTTGTGAACAGGTTTCTGAGACAGACAAATTGGTGATTTAAATTCTCGGTGCCACTCACAGCTGTGCATGGCTTTTTGACTCAAATAACAATAAATAAGCAGTTTATTTTCTACACATTTAAGAAACTACCACCAATGGTGCCCTTCACATGAGGCAAGCTTCAAATGAGGGGTAGAGGTACCTTACAATTTCTAAAGCTGCCTTACAATGAAGAGGTAATTCTATATATTTTTTTAAGCATGGATAATTGGTTAAACTGTGGAGCTGCTGAACTTGCTGACCAAAAGGTCACCAGTTCGAATCCAGGGAGCAGGGTGAGCTCCCACTGTTAGCCCCAGCCTCTGCCAACCTAGCAGTTCGAAAACATGCAAATTTGAGTAGATAGGAGTAGGTAGGAAGGTAACGGCATTCCATGCAGTCATGCTGGTCACATAACTTTGGAGGTGTCTACAGACAAAACCGACCCTTTGACTTAGAAATGGAGATGAGCACCAACCCCCAGATTCGGACACGACTGGACTTAATGTCAGGTGAAAACCTTTACCTTCTTCTAATGCTCCTTCTGGTAGTGTGGCTCCCCAAAAGAATGCCTTATCTCAGCTTCATTGAAATGGTGTTAAGGAGAAACAATCCCTGAAAGGGTGGTTTCTCAAGACTGATGCCTTTAATCCAGGTCTTATTGAAGGATATAAGAAGAAAGTGTGCCATCGCGCCTGGGGGCTATTATTCTCAATAAAGGAGGGATGGATGTGGCATCTTTCCCCCAGGGGCTTGCTTCTTGCCCTCCTATAGGAAACTGGAACTCCCAAAAACCCAAAACGCTGTAAATAGCTCAAAATAAATTTTATTTATCACAGAGTCATTTCTTCAAAGTAATGAGCTGGAAAACTTTAGAGGGGTGAAGTAAAAAATATTTTACAGTCTCAATTAGTCCTGGGTCCAAGGGGTTTGAAGCTAAGAAGCCTCCCCAAGTTTCCTCTTTCCTCAATGGCTATGAATGCCGGAGCAAACTACCACCCCAGTTCAGATGGCCTATGTTTTGAAGATTCAAGATCTTCCTTTGGTGCCAAAAGAACCAGCTTGAAGGCGCTTGGGTCTCCTCAATAATTGTCCAGGACGATCTGGACATAAAGCATGAGTCCCAGGGGTAAAAAACCTCAGAACTGGTGCTAAGAGGTAACTTAAATCAGGGTCCTTTAGAGTCAGGTCTCTTACTCACGTCCATCTGGTACGAACTCTGATGGCAGAATGAAGATAAAAAGAAGTTCTCCCCTCTTGCAGGAAGAGGTGGAGCCAAACAGTACTGATTGACAGCTACAAGCAACCAATCCATACAACTATACAAAAGCAGGGTAAAAAGGGGCAGGATTAATCATGATACAACAGTTTAAATCTTGCAACTAACAGTTCTATACATAGGTGGCGCCACTTGCACTGTCACAGAAAGAATTCCAGAAAGAGTGGTTTCTCAAGACTGATGCCATAAAATGACAGAAAGGGGAGCCTCATAAGTTCCCCATTGCCACCAATTTGCCAGATCTTCCCAGATCTTTCAGTTGCTAGATTGAAAAACTGACTTTTTCCGAACTAAATTCAGGAAAAACAGATCTAGGGGTCCACTGAAATCCAGATACAGAAAACAGAATGGGGGTTAACTGAATTGCACACCCCTACTTCCAACTCTATGATTGAATCAACGAAGGGAGGAAAGAAATCCTTTCCCTGAATCAGAAACATGAAACAGCTTGAGATGGCTACTAGAATTGCATTCATCTAGCTCTGTTAAGAAAGATGACCCTTTCCATTTTACTTATCACCTCTATTAATCTCTATATCCTTTATACCTTCCAACACTATCTCCAATTCTGATATCATTGGCATTTGATCATGTTCAAGAGGCAGCTGATGAGAGATAACTGATGAATTCCCAGCACCAGATGTTTTCTCCAACTGTTTTCTCCAATAAATAAAAACTATCTAGAAAAAAAATTGTTGCTGGCCAGTTATCCTGCACTGGCAATATCTGATCATTTGCAGATGTCCCATGTTGCCATTATGGCATTATCTTCTATGTATCATCTTTGAGTGAAAATGATAATGGAGGCTTCTATCAAGCAACAAGGCAGAGTGTAAAGAAAAGTGGATTCAGAAGGGGAAAGAACAGATCATTGCATTACATCATAGACACGGTCTTAGACAGCTTTAAAGTACTATTCGGGCATGTGATTCCTGTGGCATACTGTAAAGTAAACCACGTGTTATTCATGTTGGATCGGCCCACACACTGCCTTGCCAGAGAAAGAAAATATAATAATAATAATAATAATAATCCTTTATTTGGACCTCACTACCATCTCCCGAAGGACTCGGTGTGGCTTACATGAGGCCGAGCCCAAATACAACAATAAAAACAACAGCAACAACTACAATGCAATAACTAAAAAAAAAAGCAATAACATTAACAACACCCAATGATGCAATTAAAAACAATGGCCAGGCCAAATGTAGTAATTAATAATTAATAATGAAAAGTGCTGGGCATGGCAAGGTGGGGAGTTCGGAGGGGGATGGGCATGCAGATATCCAGAATCTCTGATAAAGTGCGTTGGGACATAATGCTAGGAGTTTCCTTATTCTGGAAAGGCACACTGGAACAACCATGTTTTCAAGCTCCTCCTAAAAATTGCTAGCGACAGGGCCTGCCTGATGTCCTTAGGGAGAGAGTTCCAGAGTCGAGGGGCCACCACCAAGAAAGCCCTATCCCTCGTCCCCACCAATCGTGCTTGCGATGCCGGTGGGATCATAAGCAGGGCCTCTTCAGATGATCGAAGAGATCGTGTGGGTTTGTACACAGAGATGCGGTCACGCAAGCAGGCGGGTCCC
>NW_026846588.1:265122801-265212208 GCF_025583915.1 Anolis sagrei ordinatus | reverse complement strand
AAGAAGTAAGCATCTCCTGATTTCCTGGCCACAGTCTGCATCTGCAGTAATCTTTGCGCCTAGAAATACAAAAATGTAACAAAAATGTAACAAAAATGAACAAAAATGTAACAGTATCCAAAAGTCCCAGGCTTAGCAATCTCCCCAGGTGTAGCCCAACCAATCAGCTTCATGCATCTTATTTTTACAGTTGACACACACTCACTGATTGCTTGCATGCTTCAACACTTCCAACACAGAGAGTTAGGCATGCTTGCACTCAGTCACTGGATCACAGCCATGTATTTGAAATTAAAATTAAGAAGCAAGACATTAAGTGTGCACTCTGTTTACCAACGTGATAACTGTGTCTTTTAACCCATTTGTATATGAAACTGAAGTATGTGCGTTGTGATGTTTCTTTAAATAATGGCCATTATTATTGTTGTTTTTAAAAATGTGAAAACAACCTCCTTCTCCTCTTCTTCCTCCTCCTCCTCCAATTAACCTTGCTTTTAAAAGACATGGATCCTTTTTTTGAGAAACAACCCATTTTTCACCATACTCATTTTCCTCTTCATTTTGATTTGGCTCATTAATCAGGCCCTCTTGTTGTACAAATTACCCCATTTAAATAGCTGTATTATGCAACAGCTGCTATACAGGGAATAGTTTGCATGGTAACGGTAGAGCAGTTTATCCTGGTTATGATTTTAAGATTTAGTCATTTATATATTTAAAGAGTTGCCATCATGCAGAATACATTTCCATCTAATGCATGTATTGATTCACCCCCAATAACTCAACAAGAGATATTGGGCAGATTCTACATTGTAATTCCATAATAGAAATCTATGTTCATATACTTACACAGTAGCAACACCGCACTGTTCTTCTGCTGAACAGCAATCTTGTGTAAATGATCATGTTTCTGTCCACGAGCCTGTTTCTTTCTGCAGTGTGGAATACACATTTTGTCACTGCAATCCCACACAGTTGTCACTGGCAAATAATTTAGTACCATCTAAGAATATACAACCCTCGCATGTCTAGAATCTTGTTGGTTAATCCCAACCAAACTAGACCCATTAAATCCATGGTTGGCTAGTGAATCTACATTTAGCCAAATACAATTGATTCAACAGATCTAATCAAGCAGGGACTAACAACAGGAATTTGCTGTTCTTGTTTGTTGTTCTTATTGTTGTGTGTGTTTTCAAACTGTTTCTGAGTTATGGTGGCTCTAAGGGAAAGTTATCATGCAATTTTATTGGCAATTTTTTTTCAGCACCGGGACTGTGGCACAACTGTCTGAGTGTCAACTGCATTAAGATCACTTCTGACCATAAGGTCATGAGTTCGAAGCCAGCCCAGGTCGGAGTGAACTTCCTACCAATTGTGTAGCGTGTTGTCGACCTTTGCAACCCGAAAGACAGTTGCATCTGTCAAGTAGGAAAATTGGGTACCACCTATGTGTGGGGAGGGTAATTTAACTTATTTACGAGGCCATTAAAAAGACTCCAGCAAAGCACTCCAGCAAAAGCATGCAGGGAATGTGGAAGTACTTCATCAGTGTCGCAGATGGACGATGAAAGCGACAGCTCCCCTGGCGACCAGAAAATTTAAATAGCCTCTGACTATTTGTCTATATCTGTTGTGTGTCTTTGCCATTGAATGTTTGCCATATATGTTTACATTGTAATCCGCCCTGCGTCCCCTGCAGAGTGAGAAGGGTGGAATATAAATACTGTAAATAAATAAGAGTTTGCCATTGCCATACTCTGAAGCTGAGAGAGTGCAACTTGGCTAAGGTCACCAAGTACATTTTCAAGGTTGAGCAAGGATTCAAACCCTGGCATAATCCAGTGCTCAAATCATTAACACCATGCTGGCTTCTAGCAATAAGAATTAAAGGTAAAAGTAAAGGTTTCTCCTTGACAGTAAGTCTAGTGGAATCTGACTCTGGGAAGTGATGCGCCTCTCCATTCTGAGCCAAGAGCTGGTGTTGTCCATAGATGCCTCCTAGGTCATGTGGCCAGCATGACTGCATGGAGTGCCGTTACCTTCCTGCCAAAGCGGTAACGAGTGATCTACTCACATTTGCATGTTTTCGAACTGCTAGGTTGGCAGAAGATAGGGCTAACGAGAGCGTACCCAGTGGATTCTGTTGCTTTTTTGAAATATTTTTTATCAAAATCATCATACAGACACAAACAAATGTCCCTTTCTGTTGTTATTTGTGAACTGTTGTGAACTGAAACAAAAGTGTTACAAGGTTACCTAAAACTAAGGTAGAGAGGATAGCTGATTCTAATTGGTCCAGCTGCAAGGTGCAGGTACGTAATTCCCATCACCATCATTATCATGCTTCTTCTAGAACAATGTTATAAGATATCAGTGTGATAAACCTGCATACAAGCAAAAATGAAAGTTCATCTCTACACAGGTGCGCTTCAAAAGAATGGGAGAATCCCTCCTTGGATTTTGCCTTTTAAAAACACCAGCTATTTGGTGCAGGAAGATAGGCTGGGAGGCTGGGTGGGGAAATCAATGAACATAAGCATGTGTGGTGTGCAAGCTAATGAGATTATTATTGCAGCGGAAGGAAATGGTGCAGCAAGTAGGAGAGGCAGTTTCAGCCAGCGCAATAAATTGCAGGCAGATGCTTGGCATTTAATTTTTACTATAGGCTGCACTGGATAGTTGGGGAAAGACTATAAATATCCCGTCTTTTATTATGCCTTTTGAAAAAGCAAGAGCCCAAGCAGTCCATTGAGAGGCAGCAGCACATTGTTAGAGGGATCATCAACAACCTTAAGTGGAGCAAACTCACAATTTATGAGTTGCAGCACAAGATTGGGCTGAAAGAAAACTCAAGTCCATTCATCATTCAAGTTCCACACATTGCCCTGACTCTCATCTGCTGTTGATCTTGCCATGGGATCAAACCAATTTTCTTTGTGGCTTTTGGGGTCCAATAAATGGAAGCTCCTGAAAAGGATTGTTACCTTGTCATGGTGCTGGAGCTTGAGCACCTCAATGATGCCATGAGCGAAACTGTGATATTGACTATTCCAAAGTCTTTGACTATGTGGATCATAATAAATTGGGACAAGTTCTTGGTGGTATGGGGATACCAAGTCACCTTGTCTGTCTCCTAAGGAATCTGTATAACGATCAAGTAGCAACAGTAAAAACAGACCATGGAACAACAGACTGGTTCATGACTGGGAAAGATGTACAGCAGGGCTGTATACTCGCACCCTACCTATTCAACCTGTATGCAGAACACATCATGCGATGTGCGGAACTTGATGAACCCAAGGCTGGAATTAAAATTGCTGGAAGAAACATTAACAGCCTTAGAAATGCAGATGATACCACTTTCATGGCTGAAAGTTGAGAAGTCTTCCAACCAAGGTGAAAGAAGAAAGTGCAAAGCTGGGTTGCAGTTAAACACACACAAAAACAAGATTATTGCAACCAGACTGATTGATAACTTGCAAATAGAGGGAGAAAACATGGAGGCAGTGACAGACCTTGTATTTCTAGGCATGACGATTACTGCAGACGCAGACTGCAGCCAGGAAATCAGTAGACATTTCCTTCTTGGGAAGAGTGCAATGACCCATCTCGATAAAGTAGTTATTTATTTATTTGTCGTGTCAGAGCAACCAGTCCATTATATTACATTTCTAACAGAACAAAGCAAACAAACAGACAAAATGGTAGTTGGTTAAATGTACTTTGACCAGTATCTGGCCACTTGGAGTGCTTCTGGTGTTGCTGCAAGAAGGTCCTCCATTGTGCATGTGGCAGGGCTCAGGTTGCATTGCAGCAGGTGGTCAGTGGTTTGCTCTACTCCACACTCGCATGTCGAGGATTCCACTTTGTAACCCCATTTCTGAAGGTTGGCTCTGCATCTCGTGGTGCCAGAGCGCAGTCTGTTCAGCGCCTTCCAGGTCGCCCAGTCCTCTGTGTGCCCAGGAGGAAGTGAAGAGATAAAATAGTGAAGATAAAATAGTGAAGAGCAGAGACATCACACTGGCAACCAAGATTTGCCTAGTTAAAGCAATGGTATTCCCCATAGTTCCCTATGGATGTGAGAGCTGGACCATAAGAAAGGCTGAGATGCTTTTGAACTGTGGTGTTGGAGGAAAATTCTGAGAGTGCCTTGGACCACAAGAAGATCAAACCAATCCATACTCCAGGAAATAATGCCCAACTGCTCTCTGGAGACAAGGATATTAGAGGCACTTAATGAGAAGACAGGATAGCTTGGAGAAGATAATGATGCTGGGGAAAATGGAAAGAAAAGGGAAGAGGGGCTGACCAAGGGCAAGATGGACGGATTTTATCTTTGACCTTGAAGGAGACGGGGGTGGCTGCGGCTGACAGGGAGTTCCAGCATGGACTGGTCCATGAGGTCACAAAGAGATCAAACCAGTCGGAAGGGACTGAATGGATAAACAACAACAATAAATGAAAAAGTTGAAAAATGTTGGACTGTGTGTGGGACCATGCAGACAAAGGATCTGCCCAGTGGATATATACTACTAAAGAGAAGATTCACTTAAACTTGTTTTTAGCTCTTCTCAGGAAGCTCATACTTTACAAAAAGGATATGATATTTCCAAATGGTGTGAATGACAATTGATCTCCAAAAAGATTATGCTTTCAAAAGGCTATGGAGATTCTGGCTTTCCAAAATAATCAGACCAGTTTTGCTTTTACCTTCCTTTTAGGATGTGTATGTGTGAGTTGCCCAGATTCATCCTGTGGGTTTCCATGGTTGGGCAGAGATTTGAACTGTGATCTTCCCCTTACTGTAGTTTAAAACTCAGACCACAATTTTAGAGGAATCATATTGGTTTCCTTTAGCACTGAAGACTCCTTAGAGATCCTGCCCCCAAAATCAAAATTTCAAGAATTCCACAGAAGATTCAATGAGCGTATGATGGAATCATGGGATACAAGGCATAGCAAAAGCAACCAAGTGAAGCAGCCACATATAAAACCCTATTCTGACGTATGAAGTGTATATGGGAGATATCCTGAAAAGAAGCAATTCACAGTGCAACCCTTTATCATTCCCCCTTATGCAGAGGAAATTGCTGGATGCAGAATTTCTGCACATCCTCGACATGCCCTCTTGAATTATTTCCATCAGTTGGTTGATCATCATGGTTTAGAAATGGCTGTCAATTTATTAACAACAGCAAAGGTCACCTTATTTCTTATTACTGGAAGCAGTCTATTTCCCTTCCTTTGTCTGCAGGATTTGATAGAAACTGGGACATGGCTATTATGTCTCGGCAAATGTATTTTATACAGTCTATAGAAGCAGAGATTTGTAAGAATTCGTTTAGAGAGTATCCACCTTTACAATGCTTCAGGACATCAAGTTCTGTGGAGATTGTAATAGACCTTGTTGTGTTGTTGTTATTGAGTTCTTCCAAATCATTTTCGACTCATGGTGACCCTAAAGTGAATTTATCATGGGATTTTGTGAGACTGAGAGAAGATGATATACCCATATTCACCAAGTACCTCATCACACTAGAGCAGGGGTCCTCAAACTAAGGCCCGGGGGCCGGATGCGGCCCTGCAAGGTCATTTAGCCAGCCCTCACTCAGGATCAACCTAAGTCTGAAACGACTCGAAAGCACGCAACAACAACAACAACAATCCTATCTCATTAGCCAAAAGCAGGCCCACACTTCCCATTGAAATACTAATAAGTTTATATTTGTTAAAATTGTTCTTCATTTTAATTATTGTATTGTTTTTAAGTGGGTTTTTTTGCACTACAAATAAGATATGTGCAGTGTGCATAGGAATTCATTCAAGTTTTTTTCATAGTCCCTCCAACAGTTTGAGGGACTGTGACCTGGCCCTCTGTTTAAAAAGTTTGAGGACCCCTGCACTAGAGTATAGATCCACTTTAAATCCTCTTGCTGCCTCCTGCAGACTTCTGGACTTTGAAGTTTAGGGAGGCGCTCTGAAACAGCTCAGCCAGACAGGACTTGGGCCTCAGTAAACTACAAAACCCAGGATTCTATGTTCCCATAACAGTCAAGGCAGAATTACAGTGCTAAAGGGATTAACAGGTGAGAACAGGTGGAAAATCACAAGCAGTTTCCTGGATGGCTCATGTGTAGCATGTTCCTGCCATCTAGTGATGAAATTGTGACATTACAGAAAACTCATATATTTTAAAAATGCTGCTCAAAACAATGCAAGGCAGATTTCTTTCCCCAGGGCTTGGAAAAACAACTGTGGCTCTGAGTTTTTTCACAGCCTGGTTGCTTGCCACTGACCCCCTGGCAATCATCTTTGAAAGTTCTTGGAGAACGGGACAAGTTCCAGCAAACAGGAGGAGGGCAAATGTGGTCCTTGTCTTCAAGAGGGAAAAAAGGTCCCAAACAATTACCGTCTGGGTTGTTGTAGGTTTTTTGGGCTATATGGCCATGGTCTAGAGGCATTCTCTCCTGACGTTTCGCCTGCATCTATGGCAAGTATCCTCAGAGGTAGTGAGGTCTGCTGGAACTAGGAAAAAGGGTTTATATATCTGTGGAATTACCAGGGTGAGACAAAGGACTCTTGTCTGCTGGAGCTAGGTGTGAATGTTTCAGCTGACCACCTTGATTAGCATATAATGGCCTGACAGTGCCTGGAGCAAACTTTTGTTGAGAGTTGATTAGATGTCCTTGTTTGTTTCCTCTCTGTTGTGCTGTTGTAATTTTAGAGTTTTTTAATACTGTTAGCCAGATTTTGTTCATTTTCATGGAGACATGATGGCCATGTATAAATATGTGAGGAGAAGTCATAAGGAGGACGGAGCAAGCTTGTTTTGTGCTGCCCTGGAGACTAGGACGCAGAACAATGGTTTCAAACTACAGGAGAGGAGATTCCACCTGAACATTAGGAAGAACTTCCTGACTGTGAGAGCCGTTTAGCAGTGGAACTCTCTGCCCTGGAGTGTGGTGGAGGTTCCTTCTTTGGAGGCTTTTAAGCAGAGGTTGGATTGCCATCTGTCAGGGATGCTTTGAATGTGATTTTCCTGCTTCTTGACAGGGGGTTGGACTGGATGGCCTATGAGATCTCTTCCAACTCTATGATTCTGACTTTGGTCTTTAATTGGATGTGACAGAGGGGCTTTTAATGGAGTTATGCAATCTATAGGCACCAAATCCAATTTGATCTTGGAAGCTAAGCAAGCCCAGTTAGTACTTGGATGAGAGGTGCTTGTAGGCTAGATTTCAGAGGAACGAACTTTCCTTGCCTATTAAAACCATAAGAAACGCATGCAATCTCTGTAAGCTTGCAAGCAACCAGAAGGTACATACAGATAGTACTTTTTAGCTTATGTTTTGTGCACATTTTAAACTGTTTTATAGCTTTAATTTTAAAAATTGATCATTGTCTTAACTTTTTTGTTGTCATGTTATACAATAAGTCATGTTGGATCTCATATTGGGAGAAACATGGAATATAAATAAAATAAAGTACAGTACAAGATTTGGCTCATGTTCCTCTCCTTTTCTTCTTGGGAGAGTTCTGAACATTTAAGACTTTGTCAAAAGCCTGGATTCCTGCCATTCCTTGACAGACAAGACAGCATGATGATTTACTACTTGCTTACCCAAGTAGTGCAGTTATATTTATCAGCAACAGACATAACTGTGATGGATGGGTTCAAAGGGAAAGGGAAGAATCTCAGAGTAAGAGCACTGCCTTGAAAAGTGTGTGTGTGTGTTTATTTCCCTCTCTATGTAGATGATCTGCTTTTATCTGCAGGCATAGTGTATCTTAGATTGACATCTGATGTATTGTGCTTGATGGCATCACTAGGGCCACTTCTTGGTACACCTCACAAGGGATTGTTTCTGTGTTTTAGGTTTTGGCCTAAAATCTTGAGGATCGGTATATAAATTAATTAATTAATTAATATACCCCGCCTTTCTCAACCTCACAGGGGACTCAAAGCAGATATAAACCACGGCAAAAATTCAATGCCACAACATACAACAATCATAAAACAAGCCATATCAAACTATAAAACAATTACAACATATAAACAAATTAGCACACATAAAATTTCCCAGTATATATTGACTTTCTGATGGTCATTATTCAAGTTGTTGGGGTCGGCTACATGTTATCCTATTTTCAGAATGCCTGTGTACAGAGCCAGGTCTTTAGCCCTTCCTGAAGACCAGGAGGGATGGGGCCTGCCTGATGTTACTCAGGAAGGAGTTCCACAACTGAGGGGCCACCACGGAGAAGGCCCTGTCTCTTATCCCCACCTGTCATGCTTGCGAGGGGTGGGTGGGACTAAGAACAGGGCCTCCCCAGCTGATCTTAAAGCTCTTGTTGGTTCATAAAGGGAGATACATTCACTTATAGGTGGTTTTCTTTTATGTGTGTGGTGAAGGTGGTGTGGGGGGGGGGGGTGGATGTCTCTGTCCTTTGTCTCATTTGGTTTTCGGTGTAATTTCAATGTTTCTGTCTGTAAATATCAAAATGCACAATAAAAATTATTATAAAAAAGGGGGGAGATACATTTAGACATGTAAGTTGTGCCAGAACCGTTTAGGGCTGTATAGGCCAAAGCTAGCACTTTGAATTGTGCCCAGTAGCAAACTGGCAGCCAATGGAGCTGATATAAGAGGGGGGTTGTACGCTCCCTGTATGCTGCTCCAGTTAGGTATCTGGTTGCCACCTGTTGGGCTACTTGGAGCTTCTGGACAGTCTTCAAAGGCAACCCCATGTAAAATGCATTGCAGTAGTCTATATGGAATGCAATAAGAGTGTGGACCTCCATGGCCAAGTCTGACTTCTCAAGGTATGGGCGCAGCTGGCACAGAAGCTTTAATTGTGCAAAAGCTCCCCTGGTCATTGCCGAGACCTAACCTGGCTTTATAAACTCAGGTTAGTTGTGTTTCTATATCAATTTTCCAAGCTCAGCAATGAATCCAGGAGAACTCCCAAGCTGTGAATAGTCTCCACCTGGCAAATTTGAGATGCATGTACACTGTAGAATTAGTGCACTCTGACACTATTTTAATTGCCATGGCTCAATGCTATGAAATCCTGCCAGTTGTAGTTTTACAAGGTTTCTTTATCCTTCTCTGTCAAAGAATGCTGGTGCCTCACCAAACTACAAATCTCAGAAACCCCTAAGATTAACCCATGTGAGTTAAAATGAATTCTGTAGTGCAAATGCACCCTTATTCATTTTGGATATTTTTATACAAGCTACAATTCTGTCATTGTTCCCCTGAAATTAATAGGATTCACTGTTATTTGTATCTATGTGAAATCTGGGAACCTATCCATCACAGATATGGGGTTGAACTGTATTCCGACATTTCGTCTCTTTTAAAAATAGGAACATAAGGGGCTGTTTTATACAAAGAGAGGAGCCCCCCAGTAGTGCAATGGGTTAAACCCTTGTGCCAGCAGGACTGCTGACTGAGAGGCTGGTGGTTTGAATCTGGGGAGTGGTGTGAGCTCCCGTCTGTCAGCTCCAGCTTCTCATGCAAAGATATGAAAGAAGCTTCCCACAGGATGGTAAAACATCTGGGTAATCCCTGGGCAATGTCCTTGCAGATGGCCAATTTTCTCACACAGAATTCAAGAGAGATATGACAAGCTGGAATGTGTCCAGAGGAGGGCGACTAAAATGATCAAGGGTCTGGAGAACAAGCCCTATGAGGAGCGGCTTAAGGAGCTGGGCATGTTTAGCCCGAAGAAGAGAAGGCTGAGAGGAGATATGATAGCCATGTATAAATATGTGAGAGGAAGCCACAGGGAGGAGGGAGCAAGCTTGTTTTCTGCTTCCCTGGAGACTAGGACGCGAAACAATGGCTTCAAACTACAAGAAAGGAGATTACATCTGAACATGAGGAAGAACTTCCTGACTGTGAGAGCCGTTCAGCAGTGGAACTCTCTGCCCCTGGAGTGTGGTGGAGGCTCCTTCTTTGGAAGCTTTTAAACAGAGGCTGGATGGCCATCTGTCAGGGGTGATTTGAATGCAATATTCCTGCTTCTTGGCAGGGGGTTGGACTGGATGGTCCATGAGGTCTTTTCCAACTCTTTGATTCTATGATTCTATGAAGCCATCCAGTCCAACTTCTTGCCATGAAGCAGGACAACCACGTTCAAAGCACCCACAACAGATGGTCATCCAGCCTCTGTTTAAAAGTTCAAACCATTTAAAAAATAATAGATGGATATTCTATCCAGATATTCTTCAAATACCCAATGGAGATGTAATAACACATGCTGTTTAATTGGGAAGCTATTTAATCCCATCCCTCTTTCAATGCCCTCCGCATGCTAATGCAAATCCAAATGAAGAATAATTCCCTAAGGTGTATCTTTTATAAACCCAGTTTGCCATAGATGCAGGCAAAATGTCAGGAGAAATGCCTCTAGAACATGGCAATACAGCCCGAAAAAACCCACAAGAACTGACCAGTTTAATTGTGTTTCTAAACCAATTTTCCCCTATGCTTTGATAAGAGTGCTGAGGATTTCTTCTTCTTCTTCTTTTTATTTGAACTATTTTCTGATATTGGGCAGGCTAATGAAAAGGTTCTAGGATATTGATGGGACACTATAAATGTGTTTGCAGCTCTGTATTGATTTTTTCCTTTAAAGAAAAGTCAACACCGCCTGAATAGCAGGATGGTTTGTAGTACAGAATCTTCCACCAAGAGATGTTTTGAAAAAAAGAGAATGGATATCCAGTAAAAATGTGTTAAAATACTTTTAAAGTGGTCATGAAAGGTTTCAGACAGGATTTCCTCCTAGCATTACATGGTTTTCCCTGAGGCCCCTTCCACACAGCTGAATAAAATCTCACATTATATGCTTTGAACTGGCATATATAGCAGTGTGGACTCAGATAACCCAGTTCCAAGCGGATATTGTGGAATTTTCTGCCTTGGTATTTTGAGTTATATGGCTGTGTGGAAGGGTCCTGGGTTGTCTACCATTCAAATAGTAACCAGGATTGGCCATACTTACCTTCCAAAATCAGGAACCCTCGGTGGTGCAGACGTTTAAAGCACTGAGCTGCTGAACTTCCTGACCGAAAGGTTGCAGGTTTGAATCCGGGGAGCAGCGTGAGCTCCTGCTGTTAGCCCCAGCTTCTGCCAACCTAGTAGTTCGAAAGCATTCAAATGTGAGTAGAACAATACCTTCTCTGGTGGGAAGGTAACATGACCTTGGAGGTCTCTACGGACAATGCTGGCTCTTCAGCTTAGAAATGGAGATGAGCACCAACCCCCAGAGTTGGATACGACTGGACTTAATGTCAGGGGAAAACCTTTACTTCTACCTACCTTCCAAAATCAGCATGTAGAGAATTGAAACACTTCAAGAACGTCTGGAGTAGTTGCTATTGAGATACAGGAAAATAAAGATGGAAAAAATATTCAAATATATTTTTAAAAAATGATTCTGTCTTTTGCACGGAAAATTCTGTAATGGGGATTTATTTTACATAAATATCACAGGTGTGTGTTTTTGTTTGGGTTTTTTTTGGTTGTGTCAGGAGAAACTGCAAGTCGCTTCTGGTGTGAGAGAATTGGCCGTCTGCAAGGACGTTGCCCAGGGGACGGCCGGATGATTTTGATGTTTTTTTTATCATCCTTGTGGGAGGCTTCTCTCATGTCCCTGTATGAGGAGCTGGAGTTGATAGAGGGAGCTCACCTCTTCCCGGATTTGAACCTGCGACCTGTCAGTCTTCAGTCCTGCCGGTACAGGGGTTTAACCCACTGCGCCACCGGGGGCTCCATCACAGGTGTGTGATTTACATAGAAAACAGCACTTTCAGTGCAGAAAGGAACATTTTCTATGCAGGAATTAATATTGCTACATTGAAATGTTTTTTTCTATGTAAATATGTTTTGCTGCACAGAAAATGCTGTCATTTGCAAAAGAAAAGAACAACCACGTGTGAATTTTTCACAGAATAAGTCCCAAATTGCAATTACTCTTTGAAAAGTCTGCATACATCTGTGCAATATAGCTGAACAAAGTCAGCTTTGACAGTGTGAGAAATGATAGGGGTGGACGTGACCACAAGGGCCATCCAATCCAACCACCTGTCATTGATAAACACACAATCAAAGCACTCCTGACAGATGGCCATCTGACCTCTGCTTTAAAAACTTCAGAAAAGGAGAGTCCACCACAATCTCCACAAGATAGCATATTCCACTGCTGAGCCACTATTGCCATCAAGAATTTCCTTTTAATATTTAGGGTGGAATCATTTACTTTCAACTTGAATCCTCAGCTCCATGCCTTAGGACCTTATCAGATGCAAAACCACTCCCTGTTTCTATTTATTTACTTATTTATTTATGATATTTGTGCTAGTACGGCTGTACCAAAAGCTCCAACTTCCTTTTCTTTCTTTGAGTGTTTGCATGTATTCCAAAGTTCCATATATTTTGTAAAAGGTGGTTTCCCTTGGTTTGCAATTATAGAGCCAATGACCCATCAGTCATTGTTAAGTTTTGGTTCTGCCCCTTTCCCCAGGGCTCTGGGAGGAGAGGGAGCCATTTTAGGTCAGTCTTGCATTGGAAAACCTAGCTACAGGACATGGATTAGCTCCACCTGTAGAGAAGCTTCGTTTCTCACAGCATCCGGAGGAAATTCCGGGGGAAAACAGTTCCAAAGGACTTCAGCTGGAGAGTCTACTCGGGACCCAAGAAGCAGTTTGGAGCCAGGAGTAGAGCCCACACCAGCAAAGTTTAGAAAGTAGATAGCCCAAGGAGGGGTTAAAAAGGGGTTTACTCTTAAAGAAAAGAAACAGTTCACGAAGCCAGTTGCCTGTCCCTTGTGGACAAGATTAAGAAAGTCACCAGTTGATTCAAAGCCTTGAAGCATTTGTTTAATTTGTTGAAGATCTAAGAAGTATTTGATTGTTTGTTGAAGACTTAAGCAATAATAAAGGACTTTGTTAAACCTTTCAAGTTTCTAAAGACTCTGTATAGGAAAATCCTTAGGGCCTCTCACTCGAGGCACCGCGGCTTCCCGCTGGGCACAAGGAGCATGTCCTGTTCAAAAGCCAACTGCTATAGGCCCAGCGCGTGACAGCACAATATTTCTATCCTTCCTTGCTCAAGCCTGAAGGTGACTCAAGGCGGCTTACAAATTGGCAGCAATTTGATTGCATAACAATCCACAATATACAATTAAAACATTTTTAAAAGCATTATGAAATCAATATAAAATCAATAAATACAAAAACCATTAAAAGTATATAATATCCAATGTCTCCTACACACTTCAAAAATAGTTTACAGAGATCTATGTCCCAAGGAGCCCATAAAATGATGCAAAACTAGTCATCCCATGGGGACTCTGTCTTAAAAATGTGTTTAAAGTGTGTAAAATTTGAGGTTTTAAGAGTTGGGTAGTAATTGTCTTTAGAGCTCCCGATTCACACAGAAATGGGTAAAGGGGCTTATTTACATGAGATGGCAATTGCCAGATTCTGCCATATTAAATCATTGTAGTGATGTCAAAGTGTGGGTGTTCCTGTGGGCAGTCTCAAAATGCACCTCGATGCTCCTTTTATCTCCAGCAATCTTCTTCCATGACACTTTTGCAGCAATTTCTTTAAAATAGTTTATTCTTCAGGAACTGCGCAATTTGATATATGACCACTTCACTGTGACTATTTTCTCTTTTTTTAGAAGTAGATTTTGGACTTCCACAATTGCAAAGTTTTTGTTTAAAAAAGAGAGAGAGAAAGAACAACAAGAATGCGGAATGGGCGAGGACTACTCTTGCCTAAGTGATAGCTCATAATGTGGAGGATAACAATACAAAAGGTCAACATACATAGTGTATGATGCGGTTGAAAATATTATTAATTTTTATTAAAAACAGAATGGAACAAAATGCTTTAATAAGAAGACGATTTCCCCCAGCTTTCTCCGCCTCATGGAATGAGGCCCCTAGTCTCTAAAGCAGCAGAAACTAAGCCTGACCTCTCCTCAGTATGACATTCTTTCAAATATGTAAACATATCCTGCCCTCTCTTAACCTTTTCTTCTCCAAGGTAAACATACCCAACTCCCTAAGGTGCTCCTCACAAGGCTTTGCTTCACAGTTGATGCAACAGGTCTCCTTTTGTTTGGCTTAACCAACAGGATTCCAGCCATACAGTTGTAGATTCTTGAATAGTGCAGAACAGTGCCTTGAAAGTACAATCATCCTTCTAAATCAGTGTTTCTCAAGCTGGGGGTCAGGACCCCTGGGGGGGGGGTGTCATGAGGGGTGTCAGAGGAGTCACCAAAGACCATCAGAAAACACATATTTCTGATGCTGTTAGGAACCCTTTTGGCAGAGAAGGCTGAAAATCTCTCCGCCTGTCTTCCTTCTTTTTGGAAACAGACAGCAAATCCTCCCACCAAAAGTCCTCCTCCTGCTCTCAGACATTGTGCACCCAATTGTGTAGGTGTACTACATCTCCCCTAAATCACTCTCAATTCCTCCCAAATCCCTTAAGCATTTTCTGTTGGTCATGGGGATTCTGTGTGGGACGTTTGGCCTAATTCTATCATTAATGGGGTTCAAGGGACTCTTTGATTGTAGATGAACGATAAGTCTCAGCAGCTAAAACTCCCAAATTGAAAGGTCTATTTTCCCTAAACTCCAACAGTGTTCACATTTGATAGAATCACAGGAAAAAAACCCTTTATCAAAATTTAACTGCAGTATCACCAAAGATGTGTAAAATCTTGAAGGTGTAAAACAATAATTTGTATAACAACATTTGTAGAATGGTCCAGATCCATCATTGTTTGAGTCCACAGTTCTGTCTGGATGTGGGTGAACTACAACTCCAAAACTCAAGGTCAATGCCCACCAAACCTTTCCAATATTTTCTCCTGGTCATAGGAGTTCTGTGTGCCAAGTTTGGTTCAATTCCATCATTGGTGGAGTTCAGAATGCTCTTTGATTGTAGATGAACTATAAATCCCAGCAACTACAACTCCCAAATGAAAAAAAAATCAACCCCCACCCCACCAGTATTCCAATTTGGGCATATCGGGCATTTGTGCCAAATTTGATCCAGTGAATGAAATACATCCTGCATATCAGATATTTACATTATGATTCATAACAGGAGCAAAATAACAGTTATGAAGCAGCAATGAAAAAAAAAATATGTTTGGGGGTCACCACAACATGAGGAACTGTATTAAGGTATCGCAACATTAGAAAGGTTGAGAACCACTGCTTTAAATCCATGGATTCTGCATCCGTGGATTCAATTCTGCAGTACAGATGCACCCCCTATGTTTGTGTGGCTTTCCATTGTGCCAGTATGATCCCACATCTTGGCCAATGAGAGATGTGTAACTATTTGTAACTATAATGGAAGCTAACTACTTTTGATAGGGCTTGGAATGATGTATCTTACTATTTCAGTTCAGAAAGCAGACTTTTCAAGCTCTGCCTCAGCTTCTGAAGGCACCTGTCACTCGGCTCCTGTGAACAAAGGCATGGCAGTGCCAGGCCATGAGCTTTGGCATGGGATCAACGCTTGGAGCCTGGCCTGCAGAAGGATCCGTCTTCTCTCATCTGCATTGCCTGTGGGAGGAGCTGAGATCTGTGCAAAAGGAGTGAGGAGGACTTCGCCCCCTTCAATGGAATGTGTGTGTGTTGCTTGTGTGTGTCTCTTGTTACAAGGATTGGAGGGGATCAGCCTGAAAGCAAAGCTTGGGGAAAACACTTGAGCAGAAAGGATGTGGACCACTCTGCAAGCTGCCACCGAACCCACTTTCACTGGGGGCACCACCTGTGGCAGCCGGAGACGCTTCTGGGTGCTGGCTGTGGGGCTGGTAGTCGGCGTGTTCCTGCTTGGCTTCCTTATCGGTATCCGTCAGACCGTGCCAACTTTTGATCTGCTAAAACACTGTTTGTAGACAATGAGTGGGGGATGCATGTGTGTGTGATTTGTCATTCCTTTTGTCAGGAAAATGAATTCCACATTCTAAGGAGAGAGTTCTGTTCCCAAAGATTGTTGAGGGCCAGACCATTTTTCTTTCTATTTTGAGTAAGGATATTGAGATACATTGTTTTACTAAAGGATAATACAAATGTCCTTCCTTCCTTCCTTCCTTCCTTCCTTCCTTCCTTCCTTCCTTCCTTCCTTCCTTCCTTCCTTCCTTCCTTCCTTCTCTGCCTCCCTCTTTCTCTTTCTTTCTTTCTTTCTTTCTTTCTTTCTTTCTTTCTTTCTTTCTTTCTTTCTTTCTCACTCTCCTTTCTTCTTATATATATTTTTGAGGAACCCAGAAAAACTACAGTCTTCTCCCTCGCAGCAAATATTACTCACAAGAGGCTTTGAGACAGGCAAAGCATTTATGGAATTCACTAATCTGCACAGTCAGACTCAAAAAGAACTGCTTAAAAAGTATGGAAAAGAAAAGGAAGTCTTTCAGTACCAAGAAATGATGAAGTTTAAACTGAACCTTATGGATATAGAAGCACAGTACCTTTGTGTGATAGATTATGAAGCCAAAAAACAAGGAAGAAAGGGTATCTCTTTTTGTTTGAAATTGTCATTTCCCCATAGTACATGACTATTTGTAATTGGGAGGGAAGTTTTGGACGATGTTTATGTGAGTTTTATCTGGGTAGAAACTTCTTTGAATGCAGTGGACTGAGCTGAAAGTTGATTTCTGATCTTATGTTATGTTGTAATCATGTTTTGTTGTTTATTTTCATGTCAGGAGCGACTTGAGAACTGCAAGTCGCTTCTGGTGTGAGGGAATTGGCCGTCTGCAAGGACGTTTCCCAGGGAACACCCGGATGTTTTACCATCCTGTGGGAGGCTTCTCTCATGTCCCCGCACAAGAAGCTGGAGCTGACAGACAGGAGCTCACCCCTCTCTCCGGATTTGAACCCCCAACCTTTCGGCAGTTATGTGTTATGTGAGGGTGCATCTTCATAAGCAGGAAACCCTGGGACTAGCCTGAAAAATTCTGCACTGATTCTGCTTTTACATAGCTCTGCTCCCAAGCTGCATCAGTGGCAGGAGCAGAGTCTGCACTGTTTAGTTGGCCCGAACCCAGAGCTCATAGCCATCACATTTCCTGGCATTAGCAAAGGAAGGGAAAGCAGGATGGCCATGTGAATAGTGGGGTCATTACAAATTAGCGCTGGCCAAACTGTTCACACGTACTTTGAAATGTGAGTGTTATAGAGCTTTGGAAGAGCTTTGGAGCATTTCCTGGTTTGTCTTCTTTGGGGCACAACCAAGTCAAGGAAATGTGTCCCAGGTTGGGAGTGAGATGACTCTGTGGGTCATGTGGATGTCACAGAACCTCAAGGTATTTGGTCCATATGCACCCTTAGTCTATAACTGTTAACGACACATTAATTGTATAGTTTTTGTGGCTAGAACACTTTCTCTCCTCTCTGTTAAGATTAGAGGAATTTTTTTTTGTTGTTATCATCTCCTCTTTCCCCCTCATTATTCCTAACATTCAGGTCTGTGAGCATTGTTTGCATAGCCCATCAACCCACAGGGAAAACTTTCAGCAAACATCAGGAAATTTACACAAGTACAAAACTCTTTACAGAAGCAAATCTTTCCCTTGGCCCCCTCCATAGCCTAGTGAGGACTCAGGGTGTCCACGTTTCATGGAATACTGCATATCTCTTGCAATGGAAGAGAAGGGAAGATGTGGACTAAAAAAAGACTGAATCCTCAATAGGCAGCTCTTCACACTGCAACTTTTTGTTGGGGTACCTATTGTTGTATTATTTGCTATCAGTATCCAGAGTTCTTCACAAGTGGTGTAAGTTTCCCTATACAAGCTATTGGATATTGGTGTCCAATGCAAAATGTTGCATTCACTTTAATACTTGTGAAAGTGACATTGCACATATGGATGTGGCCTCTCATCTGAGCACACATGTATGTGTTCACATTGTCTGATTGTACATCCAGTTTTACCCTTTGGCATGCATCAATAATAGCAATAAGAAATCTTTCTTTGCACCCCACCACCATCTCCCCAAAGAGACTCAGGGTGGCACACAGAAGCACTCCAAGAGCCACATGCAGACAACAATACATGTAAAAATACAATGATAGAAGTATAATCAACAGCACATAAAAATCTCACTGATAAAATTATAAAAGTATGAAAATTATAGAATTTCTAAAACGCAGTGTAACCTGCAGGTAAGCCAGCTATCTGTCGTAACAAGCAATCAAAGTGTGGGCCAGTACTATCAATGATTCATCACGTTGGCCATGGATTAATCAGGATCAAAGACTTGTCTGAAGAGCAATGTTTTGTAACTCACCCAGAAGGACTGAAGAGAGGGGGCGAATTTATTTTCTTTAAGGAGGATATTCCAGTGCTGAGGAGCCACCACCAAGAAGGCCCTCCCTCTCTCGTTCCCACCAACCATGATTGAGACAGTGGTGGGACTGAGAGAAGGGCCTCCCCAGCAAATCTTAATGCCTGTGCCGGTTCATAGATGGACATACGGTCTCAAAGATAGGTTGCACCTGAAGAGTATAGGGCTTTATTCATAGAATCATAGAATCAAAGAGTTGGAAGAGACCTCGTAGACCATCCAGTCCAACCCCTGCCAAGAAGCAGGAATATTGCATTCAAATCACCCCTGACAGATGGCCATCCAGCCTCTGTTTAAAAGCTTCCAAAGAAGGAGCCTCCACCACACTCCGGGGCAGAGAGTTCCACTGCTGAACGGCTCTCACAGTCAGGAAGTTCTTCCTCATTTTCAGATGGAATCTCCTCTCTTGTAGTTTGAAGCCATTGTTCCGCATCCTAGTCTCCAAGGAAGCAGAAACAAGCTTGCTCCCTCCTCCCTGTGGCTTCCTCTCACATATTTATACATGGCTATCATATCTCCTCTCAGCCTTCTCTTCTTCAGGCTAAACATGTCCAGCTCTTTAAGCCGCTCCTCATAGGGCTTGTTCTCCAGACCCTTGATCATTTTAGTCGCCCTCCTCTGGACACATTCCAGCTTGTCAATATCTCTCTTGAATTGTGGTGCCCAGAATTGGACACAATATTCCAGGTGTGGTCTAAGCAAAGCGGAGTAGAGGGGTAGCATTACTTCCCTAGATCTAGACACTATGCTCCTATTGATGCATTGTTATTCAGTACAATGGGTTATTCAGTAAATGTGTAACTACATAGTAGGTGATTTACAGTACACAAATGTGATGTAGCCAGAGTTCTCACCAAGTCAAACAAAAAAATATGAAAGAATTGTCTTTTTTCCTAGAATGTTTATATACTGCTGGATTTCTATGAGGCAGGCTATAATTAAATATTGCAAACATAATGACAATAAGTCCATGTATATAAAACTAGATAGAATATATTAAAACTATACAACAAATTATATATTCCTTTTGACACATATGCACTGCCTCAAAGTTCCAAGAATCCAATAAGATACCAGTACTGCAGGATGTGATTGCAGCAGCCAATGAGATTCTATGGCCAGCTTCTGGTGGAAGTCCTGATGGAAGCTGACCTACATATTTGTGCTGGAAACCTAAAGAGAACATTTCTCTAGGCATTGTTAAGTCTTCCAGCACAATTTTACACTATTCAGAGCTATCATCTTCCCTCTTGACCTTCTCTTCTTCAGTCTAAACATAACCAGCTCCTATAACATTCCTCATCAGAATTGGCTTCCAGAACTTTGCCCACTTTGGCTGTCCTTCTGTAGACACATTCCATCTTGGATTCCCTAAGTACTAGCTCAATTTGACTCTACTTAGCTTCCATGAACACAGGGATTGGGTACCTCTATGATATTCAGGCTCTTCCTATCTCTGATGTAAAACTTTTGGTCCTGTTTCTGAGGAGAGAAGTGCAGAGCACTGAATCATGCACAGATCATGTGGAGATGGCCTCCTCCTTTGGAGTCTATCCTTAAAACATACATGGATTCTTCAGAGCATGTTGGGGTCACTTTGCTAGCAAAAAGTTTGGGAATAAGTGTGTGCCTGTGCAAAAAATGAAAAGTCCATTGTCTTGTAATAAACTCTGTAAATTGGTTTTTGCATATGTTGCCTGTCATATATCCTGTTGGGATAATCATCCATTTTTTCTGTCTACCAGGCTGGCTGAGTAATACAGATCAATCAGCAAAGACATGTTCTCATCAGAAGATGAAAAGAGCATTTATGAGAGAAATGAAAGCAGAGAACATCAAGGAGTTTTTATAGTAAGTGAAACAGATCCTCTTGATGGTGTTTACACACACAGAGGGACTACTCATTCTTCTTTGAATTTTATATCATGGTTGCTATGTGCCTTCAAGTTGACTCCTACTTATGGCAAACATTTTGGAGGGTGTTCTTGGCAAAGTATATTCACAGGAGGCTTGCCATCACCTTGTTGTTGTTGTAGTAGTAATTGTCATGGACTTTCAAGTCATTTCCAGTTTGTTAGGGTGAACCTGTTGTCGGGTTTCTTGGAAAGATTTGTTCAGAGACAACTTGCTTTTGCATTCCTCTATGATTGACAGAGTATGATTTGACCAAAGTCACCCAGTGGGTTTTTCATGACTAAGCAGAGATTCAAATCCTGTTCTCCCAGGGTCCTAGGGTGCATCCATACTGTAGAATTAATGTAGTGTAACACCACTTTAATTTCCATGACTCAATCATATGGAGTCATTGGAATGAAAAAGATAATAGCTTTTCAGAAAGCTAATGTGGTGTGACAGAGTGGCATGAAAGTAGTCTGACAGAGACTCTATTGTCAGTGGTACACACACTGTTTTCTTTTGTCTTGACTCCCCAATACAGCAGGGATGGGAACAATGCAGTCTTCCAGATGTTGTTGGATTGCAATCTCAGCATCCCTTGTCATCAATAAGTCTGGTTAGATCTCCAACAATATCTGGAAGGCTACAGGATACCTGCAACAGCAAGGGTGAAAACAGGCAAGGGTGAAAACAAGATCAACTGGGCATCCAGACTGATTGAAAAGTCCCAGATATTGTTCCTCTTCCTTCTGTTGTTGGTGTTGTTGTTGAAGTCATTTCCAATTTTTGGTGACCTAGGGGATTTGCTTTGCCTTCCTCTGAGATTCCTAAAAGATTATTTTCCCAGGTACAATAGATTTACCCCAGCAAATGTGAAGGGTCGGTTGTACTTCCAATCATAGAATCAAAGAGTTGGAAGAGACCTCATGGGCCATCCAGTCCAACCCCCTGCCAAGAAGCAGGAATATTGCATTCAAATCACCCCTGACAGATGGCCATCCAGCCTCTGTTTAAAAGCTTCCAAAGACGGAGCCTCCACCACACTCCGGGGCAGAGAGTTCCACAAAGAGGTGTGTGTGAACATGAGGAAGAACTTCCTGATTGTGAGAGCCGTTCAGCAGTGGAACTCTCTGCCCCGGAGTGTGGTGGAGGCTCCTTCTTTGGAAGCTTTTAAACAGAGGCTGGATGGCCATCTGTCAGGGGTGATTTGAATGCAATATTCCTGCTTCTTGGCAGGGGATTGGACTGAATGGCCCATGAGGTCTCTTTCAACTCTTTGATTCTATGATTCTATATTCTATGATTCTATGCGTGGGTGTCAGGAGCGACTTGAGAAACTACAAGTTGCTTCCAGTGTGAGAGAACTGGTCATCTGCAAGGATATTGCCTAGGGGATGTCCGGATGTTTTACCATCCTATGGGAGGATTCTCTCATGTTCCCTCATGGGAAGCTGGAGCTAACAGATAGGAGATCACCCTGCTCCCTGAATTCGAACTGCTGGCCTTGTGGTCAGTAGTCCTACCTGCACAAGGGTTTAACCCCTTGTGCCACTGGGGGTATGCATTTAGATGGGGTGCATCTATCATTTCTGTGCAAAACAAAAGGGGAAATCCAAAGGGAAAATAATAAGACCCTTTGGCATTTGAGGTTAGAAATTCCATTTGCATTGACTAGTATTTATTTATTTATTTATTTATTTATTTCACAGTTTTGTATACCGAGCTTCTCAACCTCGTTGAGGGACTCAGCCCGGTTTACAGCCATAAAAACATATACATTCATTAAAATATCATATATCACAAATTACACATCAACTTTAAAATACACTAAATATAAAACTACAGTGGTCAGTCATCCTATTAAGATGGATCTATATCCACTTCCATCCAGAGTCCTATGGTGTTGTCTCATTCCTCGAAGGCCTGACTCCACAGACACGTCTTCACCCGTTTCCTAAATGTTAGGATGGATGGGGCGGTTCTGGCCTCCAGAGGGAGAGAGTTCCAGAGTCGCGGGGCCACCACCGAGAAGGCCCTGTCCCTCGTCCCCACCAGGCGCGCTTGCGAGGCCGGTGGGACCGAGAGCAGGGCCTCTCCAGATGATCTTAGTAGTCTTGATGGTACGTAGGGGAGAATACGTTCGGAGAGGTAAACAGGGCCGGAGTCGTTTAGGGCTTTATAGGTCAACACCAGCACTTTGAATTGTGCTCGGAAGCTAATTGGCAGCCAGTGGAGCTGGCGTAACAGCGGAGTGGTGTGCTCCCTGTACCCAGCCCCCGTTAGTAATCTGGCTACCGCGCGTTGGACTTGCTGCAGCTTCCGGGCAGTCTTCAAAGGCAACCCCACGTAGAGAGCGTTGCAGTAGTCTAAGCGGGATGTAACCAAAGCGTGTACTACCGTGGCCAAGTCAGCCTTCCCAAGGTACAGACGCAGCTGGCGCACAAGTTTTAATTGTGCGAAAGCTCCCCTGACCACCGCTGAGACCTGGGGTTCCAGGCTCAGCGATGAATCCAGGAGAACTCCCAGACTGCGTACCTGAGCTTTTAGGGGGAGTGTGACCCCGTCCAGCACAGGCTGTAACCCCGTACCCTGTTCGGTCTTACGACTGACCAGGAGTACCTCTGTCTTGTCTGGATTTAGTTTCAATCTGTTGTCCCTCATCCAGTCCGAGACAGCGGCCAAGCACCGGTTCATGACCTGTACCCGTTTTACAGCATCTTGAAAACATCAGTTATTGAGTCCATGGTACTTTCTAAGATTAATTTGGCTACATACTCTGTATAGTGCTAAAATGGCTTACAATACACTGACTTGCAATTATGCTGACTTGTAATTACAACATCAGCTGGTTTTTCATCCATGCCACTGCTATTATTCAGAATGCTAGAGCACAGCACACTTTTCCGGTGGGGAAAAATACTATGTCACAGAATTATTAGCGATTTAACAAAGCCACTGTTCCAGTCATGATTTCTAATGTCTTGAAATTTGTCTACCCACTGTCAGCTCTATACATTTTGTGGTCATTAAGCAGCACTGAAATTGAGTTTTGAAGCCTCTCTCTCTCTATTTCGTTCATTCTTTCAATCATTCAAGGCTGCAATATCTCTGAGGGCATGTTACATATTTTAGAAGCTAACAAGGGGAAAGCAGAGACTCATTTTGTTCCCTAAACAGCCAACATAAATCTTAAATTACAGAAGGAAAATGGCATTTAAATGATTGGGGAAAATAGGTGTGTGTGTCTTAATTAAGTAGGCCAATTGGGGCTTTCAAATTATAACTGCCTTCAGCCGAATTTGCTTTTTAATTAACGAGAAGATTTCAGAATTGCTTCCAGAGATGTTGTACTACCATTCCCATCTTACTTCGTTTCTCCTTTCTTCGTCTCCTGGTTTGGGAATAATGGAAACTGTAGTGTAATATATCTGGAAAGAAGAAGGTTGCAGGAGCTTGATACCATGCTACATGCTTCCCTTCCCCTTGTGCATCTATGAAAAGCCCCTCATTCTTTAGTTATTCAGACGAGGGTTGAATGAAAAGTAATGCCTCCACCTTCATTACTTGGGTTTGGATGGGAATATTTTAATAAATCAAATGCAGAAATAATTCTTAGAATGTCCTCTTTAACTACTCTCGACCCCACCGTTATCACAAGTGAGGCTGGTGGGGACGAGGAGCAGGGCCTTCTCAGTGGTGGCCCCTCACCTGTGGAACTCACTCCCGGGGGAAATCAGAGCATCAACATCCCTCCTCGCCTTCAGGAGGAAGGTAAAGACGTACGTGGTTGTGGGACCAGGCCTTTGGGCAACCTGACAATTAGATATGGAAACCAGATGGATAGGACTGAAAGGACTGACAATTGTGGAATTGGAATTTAAACTATGAGACTGTGAAATGCTGACCGTCAATGAGGTTTGTATTGGTTTTATTGCTTTTATTGGTTTTATGGTTGTTTTTGCCTATAATAATTATTGTTTCTGTTAATTGTTGTTATTACTAGAATTGCTGTCTTCGTTAACTGATGTTATTGTCTTTTGCTATTATGTGATGCGGGCATCGAATTGTGCCTCACTTTTGTAAGCCGCCCTGAGTCCCCCCCCCCCCCCCCCGGGTGAGAAGGGCGGGGTAGAAGCAACCGAAATAAATAAATAAATAAATAAACTACCACTATTCAATTTTTCATGTAATCACCAGACAATTGGATACATTTCTGCCAATGATGAACAAGTTTCAAAAGAAATGGGAGAGTGAGGGCTTGATTGGGACTGTCCCTACCAAAACAGAACAGTTGGCCGATCTGGTGTTCTACTTCAGAAAAGTTCTTTCTTTTCATTAAAGTTAGTTTTTAGAAATACAGTATGACCTCCGTATCAACAGGTGAAACAGTACTGAACTTACTATGGAAGCAGAAAACTGTGGATTACACTGAAGCCTATTGAAATGAATGACTTTTGCTGGAAGTTACCATAGAGTCAAACTGGAGGATCAAAACAATCCTAGAAAGAGATCTTCTCTAGAAATTTGCTAGGTCCACCAGGGCAAATCTATGGTAATGTTCAGTGGAAGTATACTATAGCATCACCTGGAGGACTTAGAAAATTCCAAGGGAGGACCTCTTTTGTTGGGCACAGGCACTACTTTATCTTACTAAAATTTCAAACTCCAGTTTCAAACTGGAAACAAATCTAATGAAACAATGGATAGAACTTTCATGTTCCAATAAATAACACACTTGTCTCTCTCTTCTAGTAATTTCACTCAGCAGCCTCACCTGGCTGGCACACAGGAGAATCTACACCTGGCTGAACAAATACAAGCCCAGTGGGAGGCATTTGGCCTGGACTCAGTTCACCTGGCTCCTTACGACGTTCTGCTTTCTTACCCAAATGAGACAAATCCCAATTACATCTCAATTCTTGATGAGCATGGAAATGAGGTAAAGGAGAGAAATTTTTCCTCACTCTTCTTAGTCAACAAATTTTGCAGGAAGAAAAGTGTGCTGTCGCACGCAGGGCCTTGTGTATATGACTGTAGACAGGACACAAATTCTGTGTACCCAACGGGACGCCGGGGCTGCCTCAGATTAAAGGCCCTTGGACCTCCCCAAAACAAAGTTCTGTAGAGGCTTAAAGTAAGTCCAACAAAGTTCTTTATTGATGAAAACAAACAGGTATTTTAAAGCTTTCTTAACAGTCTATTGGCTTTTGCAATCTTGTTCACTGGGAACAGGCACTATCTTCATAACTGTATACTAACTAATGGGAAAATCCTTAACTTCTAATCTGGGCAGTCTGTACTTGCCTCTGTTGGTGTGGAGCCCCTGCACCCGGTACCAACTGCTTCTGGCTTCCGCAAGAGACCCTTACCGGGCAGAGCTTTGTAGACTTCCAGGGAAAAAGGAGTTCAGGTTGCTGTGATGGCTGGCTGAAGTCAGGCTGCAAAATCCACAGCCAAGCTGTGGGGCCTTTTCTCCCCAGCCAAGCTGTAGGCTGTATATCTCACTGGCCAAGCCGTAGGGTTGTATAACCCCGGCCAAGCTGTAGAGCTGTATGTCTCCCGGCCAAGCCGTGGGCTGTATATCTCCCCGGCCAAGCTGTAGAAGACAAAGCTTTCTACAGGAGCTCTTGAAATTATGTCCTGCATGGAAGCTTCTCTGTGTGGACTGAACCCAAAAAGGCTCCTATTCCCTCCAAAAACCCAAAAGGGGGTGGGACCAGGGAACCTAACTATAATTGACAGGTGGTTAGCCCTATGATTGCAGCCAAAAGAAGCCACCTATCTGCAGAGTCCCTGAAACTTAGGACTACAACAAACATTCAATGCAAAGCAAACAAAATTGGAGCTCCTAGAACAGCTGTTCCAGAACAAAAAGCATAAATTCATGGAAATAAGTTAGGTTCTTGTAGATTTTTCAGGCTATATGGCCATGTTCTAGAGGCATTCTCTCCTGATGTTTCGCCTGCAACTATGGCAAGCATCCTCAGAGTTTGTGAGGTCAGACACTGGGCACCATTGCCAATGTAACTTGGAGAGAGGAGAGAGGAGAGAGGAGAGAAGCTTTTACTGACATCAGCAAAGATGCCCAGCGATAGTCCAGAGCTCAGTGGCCATGACTGTGGTGACAAATGATGCAGAAGGAAGTGCTATCCTCTTTGATCTGTGAAGCACGGGAAAAACAGGATGGTGGCACTGACATATGTGTTCGGTGAGACATTTCTGAATTAGAATTAGAATCAGTCCTGTTGTTTGCACCAACCTCAAAGTGTGGGGAAAGCATTTTAGGAAAGCATTCACCAACTTCTGCTATCATGAGTAAAATCAGGTTAACCGTTCTTTCCCTGCATTAAGGGCCAAAAGTTCCTGAACACCCAGGAGCAACTTTTGACCTGTTTTGAGATTTGTGGTCCATGACGATAACCCTTCTATCTAACTCTTTAACAGACAAGTTTACAGATCTTATTCCCCAGTCACTCATCTTCACAGCATTCCAAAGGCTAGAATAGACTGCCTGGTGCTACCCAGGTTCTCTCATTCTTAGATGAGATCTGCAATCCCAACTCTAATCATTGCATTGCTAGAAATTTTAATGAATCAGATTTGCTTTTCATATGCTGCCTCCCCTTCTGCTTCTATCTCACCTAGATTTTCAATACCTCATTGTTTGAGCCGCCACCTCCAGGGTATGAAAAGATTAAAAATGTGGTGCCTCCTTACAGTGCTTTCTCAGCCCAGGGAATGCCAGAGGTAAGAATCAATCAGAAATGTGACAATATGACAGCACTTATTGCAAACAGTAGTACTAACCTTAAGTAGTTAATTCATTTCATTGTCCTTCCGCACAGCTGTATAACCCTGAATCTAAAAGAAGAAAATCGCACAATATCTGCTTTGAACTGGGTTGAGTTCACACGGCTATATATTCCAGTTCAAAGCAGAAAGCATGGGATTTTATCCAGCTGTGTGGAAGGGGCCTGACTGTCCTCAATTCAATTACTAATCCAAACTAGTCTAGACATATTGAATCAATTTTTGAATGGTAAGTCAGTTCATGAAAACTCTATTAATTCAGTGGTTTTGCTCTTGTTCAAATTGCTTGTTGAATTTCTAAGTCCAGTATGGCCCTGTATCCGGACTTCATGGATGTATGGGATATGTTCCCAGACATCATGGATATGTGAACCAATGGGTAACAGTGAATCCCAATAAAATGAAGAACTTTAGTCCAAGAATAAAATCAAACTGGAGAAGTCAGAAATTATATATTTAATTCTATATAGAGAGAGAGGAGGTGGGAGGGAGTCAAATATAAATAAATGAAATCCCAGGAACTGGTCCTAATCTCTTTGAGATACCTTATCATCTCTTCTGTTGCTGCGTCCTTGTTTTCTCACTACTACTACTACTACTAAATTAAACTACCTTAAGTTCTATGTGTTGTCAAAGGCTTTCAACTAGAAAAGTCAGCCATAGCAGAGCACTTGATGAAACAACCTGGACACAGCATATTATTTGAGAACACAGAAATGCTGGACCACTCTAACAAGCACCATGTCAGACTATACAGAGAAGCCACTGAAATCCACAAGCATGTGGACAATTTCAACAGAAAGGAGGAAACCATGAAAATGAACAAAATCTGGCTACCAGTATTTAAAAACTCTCATATCAGGACAGTAAATAAAGAGCAACACTAAAAAAAACAGGGGAATTCCAGGCAGGAAACAATCAGGGCCAGCTAACACCTTCCACCAAAGGATTCCCCCAGGAGGACACAGCCAGACTTTGAAGCTGCAAGTTTATTTAATGCTAATCAGGGTGGCCAATTGCAACATTCACATCTGCCTCAAACAGACAAGAGTTCTTTCTCCCACCCTGGACATGCCATAGATATATAAACTCCACTTGCCTGGTTTCCAACAGATCTCACAACGTCTGAGGATCCCTGTCACAGATGTAGGTGAAATGTCAGGACGGAATGCTTCTGGAACATGGCCATACAGCCCGGAAAATTCACAGCAACCCTGTCTTAAGTTTTGCTTTGGCTTAGCACCCCTTAGAGAACTTTACAATTTTAATGGAATCTGCCTCATTTAGGGACCTTCTTGGTTCTTCCCCATCTCCTGCTCTTTTCATAGAGACCACATGGGCCATCCAGTTCAACCCCATGCCATGCAGGAAAAGCACAATCAAAACATTCCCTGCAGATGGCTATCCAGCCTCTGTTTAAAAGCCTCCAAAAAGGAGCTTCCAATGGATTCCAAGGCAGAGAGAACCATTGTTGAACAGCTCTCATAATCAGGATTTTCTTCCTAATGTTCACGTGGGATCTCCTTTAATGTAATTTGAATCCATTGCTCCGAGCCTTAGTCTCCAGGGCAGCAGAGCCTAATAAAAAACATAAAAGCTTTTCTTACATGTGGGTTTGCCCTAAAAAGCTATTACCCACCTCTGGAATATTTCCTCTGTATAGTAATGGAGCTACTGATTTGTACTTTGTCACACCCCAAAACCAATACCAGATAGTGGATGCATCTGCACCATAGGAATAATGCTGTTTGACACCACTTTGACACCACCACTATGGAATCATGTGAGTTGTAGTGTGCATCAACATTCTTTGGCATAGATGGCTAAAGATATTGGAAAACTACTCCTTCCAGGGTTCCATTGCCTTGAGCCCTGACATTTGAAGTGGTGCTGAGCTGCATTAATTTAAGTGTAGATGCACAGTAAACTCAGACTAAAACTTCTATTGACATGGAAATGACATTCTGGAATGTGTTTCGTGTGTGTGTGCAAATCTGAAAAATTTAGAAATATGCACAATGAATTTTCAGATTTTTCTGGTTTCTTCTGGAGGGTAGTGTTGAAATAAACAAGACCATCTAAGTCTAATTCTATAAATCACCATGAGTCCCTGTGGGTGAAGATAAATGTGCTTTGCTCCTTCTTTACTTCTTAGCTCCAGTGTTTCTGGGCAGTTATCTGCTCCCATGGGGTCCTCTAATGAAGCCAAGAAGATCTTTTTTTTGCACATCTTTTAACATTCTGCTTTCAACGCTCCAGGGAGATCTGGTATATGTGAACTATGGCAGCATAGAAGACTTCCAGAAACTGGAGCGAGAGATGGGAATTAATTGCTCTGGGAAAATTGTCATTGCTAGATATGGGAAAATCTTCAGAGGAAATAAGGTAATTACAATATTCTGTCTCAGAATGTGTGGGCTATGCTCTCTGGGGACACAGATAGATTTTTTGTTAAAATGGTTAATGTTGCTTTGATGTTTTGATGTAAATGTACTATAATGAAGGGAAAGCCATAGCTAAGTGATAAATCTTATGTTCTTCATACTGAGGACCTATTTGGTGAAGTTACGATAGTACTGTAGCCATCTCTCTTCTTATCTATGAATAATTCATGGATCAGAGATGAGGTGGAAACACAAATCTCAGAATGTGTCTATGCATTCATCTATGGATGTTCCCTATTTTTTGTACACTTTAATATAAAAAGTGTTGTAGTATAGTACAAGTGGCCCCCACATTTGTGTGTTTACATTTTGTGAATTTGATTATTTGCAAATTTTATTAATGTGTTCTGTCCAGAATTGCCAGGTCCAACTATTGTTTCAGTTTCTGCCAGAGGTTGAACATAAAGTTAAGCTGGAACACCTAGGTATTCCTAGAGAGATATTCTCTTTAGGAAGTCTATCCTCCAGCACAACTCTGTAGTCAACTTCCAGAGGAGGTTGACCATAGCCACAATGGAAGATGGAAGATCTCCCAGTCTTCCAGTCACACTGGAAGATCATGGGAGTTGTAGTTTTACAAGGTCTTTAGCATTTTCTGTCAAGTATGTAGGTGTCTCATCAAACTACAAATCCCAGGATTTCATAGCATTGAGGAAAGGCAATTAAAGTGGTGTAATTCTGCAGTGTACAGAAAACCTTGGGGAGAAGAAGAGAGGGCCATGCCAGTTCATACCAGTTGCTAGGGAGCAATAGTAGGAGAGGGTGCTATTGCACTCAGTTGGTGGACTTTCTGTAGGTATCTGGCTGGGCATTTTGGAAACAATGTGGTGGACCTGATGAACTAGATTCCATTAAACCAGGCATGGGCAAACTTTGGCCCTCCCGGTGTTTTGTACTTCAACTCCCACAATTCCGAATAGCCAGTAGACTGTTTGGAATTGTGGGAGTTGAAGTACAGAACACCTGGAGGGCCAAAGTTTGCCCATGCCTGCATTCAACCATTTAATATGACTGTAATAAATATTTTGGCAAAGGCCATAATTTGTGACATAAGAATATAAGAGGAGTCATGTTGGTTCAAACTGAAGAATTATGTAGTCCAACATTATGTCCACACTGTGGTCAGCCAGTTGGGGACCTCATCACACTAGAGTATGGCTCCACATTAAATCCATTTTGTGCCTCCTGCAGAATTCTGGGGCTTGTAGTTTAGGGAAGAGCCTTTAAACTGTTCAGCCAGGCAGGTCCTGGGCCTCACTAAACTACAAACCCCAGAATTCTGCAGGAGGCAGAAACTGGATTTATATTGGATCCATGCTCTGGTGTGATGAGGTGTCAACACAATCTCTATTGTACATTCTGTGCCTGATATATATAGAGAGATAGTACCTCTGATACTAGGATTACTTCACAGCTATCTTGATTCACAGTTATTGTGGCCTTTAACGTCCATTAATCGTTCAAGTGTCCCTATAAAACCCTTCACATGGACACTTATCTCACTACATCTTGTGCTAGCAAGTTTCCCAGCTTAACTATGTGATTCTTGCCTCCCTAGGTTAAGAATGCTGAAATGGCAGGTGCCAAGGGTGTTATTTTGTACTCTGACCCCGCTGACTCCTGTGCTCCTGGAGTAGATCCGTACCCAGATGGATGGAATCTTCCTGGAGGTGGGGCCCAACGTGGAAATGTGCTGATCCTGAATGGAGCTGGGGATCCACTTACTCCAGGCTACCCAGCAAAAGGTGAACAGTCTCAAGTAACAATCTTTTCACAACTGCCTGGAAGTGTGGTGAAGCCTCCTTTGGTCACAGAGGTTCACCCTTCCTGTATCTTATATGGCCAAATCTAGTTTTTAGTCCTACCTAAAGCAAAACCATTGAATCCTTGAGAACCTATTCAGTCAACAGTTATGTAAATTCCAATGGTACAACGATTTAGTTGGTTTGAGGTTGTTGTCTACAAGCAATAGTTGTTACTTTTCATTCAAGTATCATCACACATTTAATTTCAGTGTACAAGTGTATGTGTCTGTATGCGTATAACATTTGACCTAATGCAAATGAGCTTTTCTTGCTCCAGAATACCTTTACCGCTACGATGAATCTGAAGCAGCAGCTCGTTTATCTATTCCTGTCCACCCCATTGGTTATCATGATGCTGAAAAGCTGCTAAGGTAAGTGTGATTTCCACAACTTATGATTTATGGTATCTTGTCACAGAAATTGATTGGCAAGAAGATTTGCCACTGCCTCTCTCTGAGGCTGAAAGAGTGCGACTTTCCCAAGGTCACATCAGTTCATGAATATATTTGTGGATTGTTCATAGCCTGTAGAAAAACCAGTGTGATTTGAGTGGTGAGCTACAACATAACTTGGCTATCAAAACCCAGTGGTAAATGTTGGACAAGTCACATACTCTTAGCCTCGGAGGAAGGCAAAGATGAACACCCTCTGAACATGTCTTGCCAAAAAGAATCCTCAACTTTGAAATTTCATAAATCCAAAATGACTTCTTGCCACATAGGGCCCTTCCACACAGTCATATAACTCAGAATATCAAGGCAGATAATTCACGATATCTGCTTTGAACTGGATTATCTGAGTCCACACTGCCATTGTGCTGGTACGTCTGTGCCAGTAGCTCCAACTTTATCTTCTTTCTATTAAGTGTTTGCATGCATTCCAAAGTTTCAGGAATTCTACAAAAAGGTGGCTTCCTTTGATTTGCAGTCATAGGGCAAGCCACCTGTCTATCATTGTTAAGTTTGGATTTGCCCCTTCTCCCAGGGAGATGGGAATGGAAGAGGGGTTCATTTTTAGTTAGTCTTAGTGAGGAAAGCTAAGTTAGAGGACATGGACAAGCTTCACCTGCAGAAAAGCTTCATTTCTCAAGACATTCTGGGGGAAATTCCCAAAGCTCTGGCTGGGAGCTTGCAGCCTCTCAGCCTTACAGCATCTGAGGGAAACAGCCCTAAAGTCTTAAAGAAATTCCAGAGGGAAAACAGCTTTACAGACCCAAAGAACTCCAGCTGGAAAATCTACAAGCTTTGTCTGGTAGGTTTACTCAGTACCAAGACGCAGTTTGGAATTGGTAGTAGATCCCACACCAACAAAACGTAGATAACAGACAGCCTGGGAGAGGTTAAAAAAGGGTTTCCTCTCAAAGTATAAGAACAATTAACGAAGACAGTTGCCTGTCCCTTGTGGACAAGATTAAGGAAGCCACCAGTTGATTTAAAGCCTTGAAGCATTTGTTTGACTCATTGAAGATTTGAGAAATATCTGTTTAATTTGTTCAATAATAAAGGACTTTGTTTAACCTTTCAAGCCATCTAAAGACCATTTCTTCAGGAAAATCCTTGAGGGCCTCTTTTGTGGCACCCTGGCTTCCCGCTGGGCACAAGGTGCACGTCCTATTTCAAAAGACAATTATTACAGGCCCGGTGCGTGACAGAACAGCCATATAATCCAGTTCAATTTGGATTTTATACAGTTGTGTGGAAGGGGCCTCAGACAGTAACAAGGGATGCTGCTGAAATGCCTACTTTCCCGCAATTATTAAAGAAACAGGACCTGTCTACAGTTTTCGTGGTGCCACTTCCAATTCATCACAATCAAAAGGACTAGAAACATGGCTTTTTAAACCTATTAGCAAGCTGGGGTTATTGGGAAGCTGAATTCTTTGTTTTTCTACACTTTGTCTGGGCTGCTTTGTGATAAATTCCACTCTTCTTATAGTGTCTATTAGTTTGTGATTTATTGCATGTTAAACTCTTCACAAACATCATGCACATGTATATGAGCATGTATTTTTAGTATGAATGGAAGACACAATTATATCCTCAAAGAGAAGAAAGTGAAGAGCCACTTGTAGTTAACCTGCCTGCAATAAGTACCTTTGTTTTAAAACCAGGCTTATATAAGAAAGGTC
The DNA here is from genome assembly GCF_025583915.1 of Anolis sagrei ordinatus. Lineage (NCBI taxonomy): Eukaryota > Metazoa > Chordata > Lepidosauria > Squamata > Anolidae > Anolis > Anolis sagrei. The sequence goes on along the minus strand of NW_026846588.1, from coordinate 265,178,735 downwards.
ACTGCAGAAAACAATGCTTGAAAGAACACCCTGTGCTGGCACATGCTCTCTGACTTTTTCTTCCTTGTCTTAGCCTTACAAACGTTTTCAGAAGTTGTTGAATTGAGCCAGAAAAGTGTTATGGGAGGAGGGAGGAGGAACAGCGAGTGCTTCAAGTTGAAAACAAAGAGCATGTTCCCAAATGTATTTCTTAAAGGTTCACACCGTCTCTCTTTATATAGGAACATGAGTGTTCTTTCTCTGTTCTCTCCTTTGGGGAATCTTTGGGGAACCTTCTTAGACATCCCTACATGTAAGACAGTCCTAATTACCACAACAGGACTCTTTTCAAAAGTAAAGTTATCACAAGTTCCACTGTTAACTATGGTTGTGTCTACACTGGATGCTTAATCCAGGGCCAATCTGAATTACTCCTCTGTCATCCCATTTTTCTACATTTTTTTTAATTTTGAGAAGGCATGACCTTCTAGAGCTCACAACCTTTTAGAAAATCAGGAATCTCCATAGCCTTTTGGAAGCATGTCCCTTTTGGAGATCAATTGGCATTCACACTATTTGGAATAATAATAACCTTTTGTAAAGTATGATTTTCCTGAGAAGAATTAAATACCCTTTTGAATGGTAAATATTAGGCTTGTTCCAAAAAAAAAAAAAAAAGGTTCAAAACTCGTTTCAGATGTACGGGGCGCTGGTGGTTCAATTCTAAAGTCAATTCCAATTTTCACAGGAAAAAATGTTCAAAACTTTTTGAGACTTCCAAATCCTTCCTTAATGGTTTGAAAGTGTTATTTCCTGTTTCATTGGGTGGTCTTTACTTTGAAATTAGTTGTTTTACTCCAGAAGCAGGGGGGGGGGGGCAAAAGGGAGGAAATTCATCCACTCTGGTTTAAAACGGCCTTCCAAGCTTGAGACACAAGCGAGGGGAGAGGAAAGGGAGGAAATTCATCCACTCTGGTTTAAAACGGCCTTCCAGGCTTGAGACACAAGCGGGGGGGGAGGAAAGGGAGGAAATTCTGCTTTAACCTGGCTTCCCAGGCTTGAGCCGAGACCAGGGAAGAGAAGTGGGGAAATGCTGAATCATTTTGACTCACTTACTGCTTCGGAACAGAAATGGCGAAAAAAGCTTTGGAAGGGCAAAGGGACTTCCGGTTTCCTTAAAAACTTAGAAATCACTTCAAAAAGCAAATTTTTCCAAATTTATTCCGAATTACAAAGATTCCGACCGAACTTAACCATGCCTAGTAAATATCCACTAGTATTCATACAAGGCAAATTAGGCTTCTCAGTAGTTAGACTGATATACCCGATTATCTCTCTGTTAGGAACAAAGACATGCCAATGCACAAAATATATAGCAGATCTTCAGAAGTGTTATTTCCATTGCCCAAAAAACAACTACTCTCCCATAAAATATATTGGTTTTAAATCATGCTCCAGAGAACAAAAATAAGTAATCTTTGTTAAAAGTTATATAGGTGATTTACTTACAAACTTCATGTATTCAGCATACAGAATCATAGAATCAAAGAGTTGGAAGAGACCTCATGGGCCATCCAGTCCAACCCCCTGCCAAGAAGCAGGAATATTGCATTCAAATCACCCCTGACAGATGGCCATCCAGCCTCTGTTTAAAAGCTTCCAAAGAAGGAGCCCCCACCACACTCCGGGACAGAGAGTTCCACTGCTGAACGGCTCTCACAGTCAGGAAGTTCTTCCTCATGTTCAGATGGAATCTCCTTTCTTGTAGTTTGAAGCCATTGTTCCGCGTCCTAGTCTCCAGGGAAGCAGAAAACAAGCTTGCTCCCTCCTCCCTGTGACTTCCTCTCACGTATTTATACATGGCTATCATATCTCCTCTCAGCCCTCTCTTCTTTAGGCTAAACATGCTCAGCTCTTTAAGCCGCTACTCATAGGGCTTGTTCTCCAGAACCTTGATAATTGTAGTCGCCCTCCTCTGGAAACATTCCAGCTCGTCAATATCTCTCTTGAATTGTGGTGCCCAGAATTGGACACAATATTCCAGGTGTGGTCTAACCAAAGCAGAATAGAGGGGTAGCATTACTTCCCTAGATCTAGGAATTTCTTATTGGTTAATAGTTTAAACAATCTGTTCTCTAATGCACTCTGTTTTGCTCTCCTCTTTGCTGCATACAGACTAAAACACTCTTTTCAGGCTAATACCTTACTGAACATTGACTCAATAAGGACTGATAATATATACTGCAGCATACAGACACTGACAGACTTCTAAACTGTACTGCTTCTGAAGTATAACTCTAAACTGTACTGATGCAAAATATATATATTTATTTATTTGCCATATTTGTACCCCATCCTTCTCACCCTGAGGGGGACTCAGAGTGGCTTTACACATAGGCAACAATTCAATGCCATAAAAACAACATACAATTAAATAAACCCCAAATGATTAAAATATAAATATTACACCAATTATTAAAACCATGCAGTCCAAGATCGTAATCCAGAGCCATTTCAGTTGTCATTGCACATATTCCATATCCATTTATTGCATTACCATTACTATCTGAAGGCTTCATCCCATATCATGTTCTTACTTTTTTTTTCTGAAGGCCAAGAGGTAGGGGGCTGATCTAATATTATTTTATTGACTTCTTAAATGGAGTTTCAGTTTGAATAGTTCCAGATCTGGTCGCATGGTCTGCAGTCCCTCCCACAACCTCAAACAACATAGAGTTAAGGGAAAACTACATACTAAATCATATACATACAATATAGTAAGCAATCATAATTACATATATAACAAATAAACTAGTATAGGAGGCTTGTAGAAGGTTGCTATTTCCAACATTTTAAATGTCCAAGTTGATCTCTCTTCCTCTCATTTTCCATTGTCACCCTCAGTTTACAGTTCCTACAAGTCCTTCCCAGCACGCTCAGGCAGAAGCAAGCTGCTACAGCCTGGCCTAGCTTGTCTGTTCTTCCTCATTAGTCACTTTTGCCTGTTTCACCAGACTCTGGTATTGCTTGGCCATGAGTGTCCCAGTTATCATTGGTGAAAAGTTGGAAAATATGGGGGGGGGGGGGGGGTGGATACTTCTGGTTGTGATTTGCTGTTGTTTTTGAAGGGAATGATTTCCCTCAAATTTCCCTCCATTTCTCTTTCATGTCATTTTTATTTCATTATGTTATGTATTCATTTTGATGGTATTTTGTTTCTTTGTGTTTTATTTTGCTGTATCTGTATTTTATTTTGTAATTTTGGGCTTGGCCTCATGTGAGCTGCCCCGAGTCCCCTTTGGGGAGATGGCAGCGGGGTATAAATAAAGATTGTTGTTGTTGTTGTTGTTGTTAAAACCTTGTATTATTCTCTTTTTTCCAATAGGGACATGGGTGGATCTCCTCCACCAGATGACAGTTGGAAGGGAAATCTCTCTGTGTCTTACAACGTTGGTCCTGGCTTTAAAGGAAGTGCTTCCAAAAGGTGTGTGTGGGAAGATACAATTTTGGATCAATTTGAGAGGAGGGGTGAGACTTCTGTATCCCAAAGGCCTCCTGTGATGATGATGATGATGATGATGATGATGATGATGATTATTATTATAATACTTTATTTCTCAGTCAGTCAGTAAGTAGCCTTTATTTCGGTCAACAAACCATTGGCTAAGTCAAGTGAAAGTAGGATGATGAAATACAACAATTAACAATTAATAACATCACATTTGGCTTATAATTAATAAAAACAAGTATCACCATTCGCTATCGGATGAATGACTGTCTATATAATCTAAAACAGGAACTGATTGCAAATTAATAATAAGTCTCCCGAGTACTCTTTGTTACACTCAGCCTTTACAGGTTATTCATGAAGCACTTGCGGCTTTTTGCCGCTGCAAACAGAAATTTGGCCACCTGTTCCGTTACCCTTTTATCAAGATCAGACAGTAAATAAGTGCAGTACCAACTTAGGGATCTTCCTGGCCACTTGGTGAGTAGAGGGGATATTAACCTTAGTCTATCATCCTTGTAAATTGTGCAAATAAAAAGTACATGTATTACAGTTTCAATTTTACCCTCCCCGCATGGGCAAACTCTGTGTTTGTAATCAGTCCCTTTGTATCTACCCTCTAGTATGGCTGATTTGAGGGCATTGAATCTGGCCCAACTGAAAGCAAGGCAAAATTTTGGGATGTTTAAATTTTCTAAGTATTTGGCACCTCCCAAAGAATTAAATGTTAGGCCTAAACTCAATGGAGAGCATGTGGAGCGCACCAGAGTCATTGAGTCCTGTTTGTCTATGTCACTGATTCGTTCCGCTAAGATCTGCATTCTCTTTTTATGCTCAAAACCGCTCAATATGTTCTCTGAGAGGCCCATCTGCCTGAGTTTCTGATTTAGCGCTTTGATTTGGTGGGATTTAAAGAGGTCTTTTTGAATCAGATATGTATATCCCGCTTCAGGCCCTTTGTGCACCCTCTCCATCCAGTATCCTAGGGCCCTTCTCCAAGCCAGTGATTCGAGTGAGGCTGTTCCTGATTCCAGTCTTAAAACAGCAGATGGAACACAACTGGGGACAGCAAACAGTTTTCTAAGAAACTCTGATTGAACTTGTTCTACTTTAGATGTGAAGCCTGTGATCCATACCGGAATTGCGGTACTTTATTTCTAGACCTCTCTCTCTCTCCCGTAGGGACTCAGGATGGTTTGCAGTACATACAGAGCCAAACATTCAATGCCATGTGCAGTAAAGATGAGGATGACAGATATGGCCAGCCAAGGCCATGAGTGGACAAGGGACACCCACACATGAGGCAGGACAGTGGGAAGCTACCACTGTATATTATATATTTCTTTGCTGCCACCAATTTATTGTTAAGGTTTCTTTTGCTGCCACCATTCATTGATTCATAGGCCACCTCCTTCACCAAAATGTTCAAGAAGGCACACAAACTCTTCAGGTGAAATAAAACAAGAATTTGAGGTTTATTTTGTTCTTGAACAGTAAAGATGCATAGTGGTTTCAATAAATTCTCAGGCTTTACTTTTATAGAGAATGGTACTATAACTTGAGTTTCTTAAAAGCAATGTTCCACACACAGGAATACAAACAAGATCTTTTGAACCTTTTGAACCCTATTTCCACACCAGCACTCTAAAACTGTAGAGTCCTGATATATTTCTTACTCCTTCTCCTTGAAGGCTTTAACTATTTTCCTTAAAGAGGTATCTTTCTATTAGTAGAAAGAGCAGAAAGAGGCCAACCTACCCAACTCCCCTAGAAGGGAATTTCCCAGACTGGAAAGCAGTCACCAAGAAGGCTTTATGTATGCTTTAATATGCAGTTAATAGAAATATGTTTTGCTATGTATTAAAATACCTTTAATATGTATATTTATAGGATCTTTACAATGTTTATGTGTGTTAACTATGCTGTAACCCTCCTTGAGCCACGAAGAGAGGAAGGCAAGAAATAAAATTATTATTATTATTATTATTATTATTATTATTATTATTATTATTATTAATCCTATGTTCCTCCCTATATGTACCAGTCAGGGTGGTAAGAGAGAGAGAAAGCATACCATAGAATGCTACTGGAACATGGCCATAGAGCCAAAAAAACCTCACAGCAACCTAGTAATTCTGGCCATGAAAGCCTTCAACAACACATCGCACAGAATTATTTAGTTCTTTCTTTTTCCTTCCTTGGCAAACAAGATGAAATGCCATTCCTCTTGGGCTTAATACATCACTGTGTCCCTGGGGATGAAAAACTGGTATCTCCGCTCCTGCCTTTCAAAGCTTGTCTATCCAGGATTTAGAACAACTAACCAACTGGCTTGTGTCGTCACGCCTGGGGGCTATATCTTTTAGTGAAATAGGCATGGACGTGACATCTTTCCCCAGGGGATTGCTTCTTGCCCTCCTTTAGGAAAACTGGAACTCCCAAGGACCAAAACACTGTAGATAACTCAAAATAGGTTTTATTGTTCACAAAGAGTTAGCCCTTTAAGGCAATAAGCTGGAAGTTTCAAAGGGGTAAAGGAAAATATACATTACAATCTCTGGTTGTCTTGGGTTCAAGGGGTTTTGCAGCTGAGAAGCTTTTCCGGGTCCCTCTTTCTCAATGGCTGTGAATATCGGAATAATCACAACCCCAATTCCAATGGCCAATATTTTGAAGGCACAAAGCCTTCCTCTGGTGCCAAAGAACTGGTTTGAAGGTGCTTGAGACTTCTCAACATCATCCAGGTTGATCTGAAGATGAAGCATAAGTCTCAAGGGTAAGAATCTCAGAATTGGTGCTGAGAGGTAACTTAATCAAGGGCTTCAGAGCCAAGTCTCTCTCACACATCCATCTGATAGAAAGTTTGATGGTGGAATGGAAAAGGAAACACTGTCCTGCTCTCTAGGAAGAGGTGGGGTCAAACAATTGAGCAGGAGGAGCAATTTAACAGGTGCAAACAACATTGATTGACAGCTACAAATAACCAATCAATCCAACTATACATTTACAAACTAGGCAAGTTTGGGCATGTTACACAGTTTAAACCTTTGCACTTTAAAGTTCTACACACAGGTGGCGCCACTCGTGCTGTCACATGGCTGATAGAGATAAAGTCACATAATTAAAATTGAGGCCTTTCTTGGTCTCCCTGGTCATCTAAAGGAGATACCCCTCAGAATGAGGCCTTTGGAGGCTTGTGATTGAGAGGAGGTAGGAGACAGGTGGAATGGAGAAGAAAGCAGGACAGCACACATTTTCCCACCTCAGATGTTGAAACAACTTACCATTGTCACTAACATCTTAAACATGTTATTTTAATAGACTCATACAAGAAAACCATAATCTTGAGTATGTATGATCTTAGCAGAGCTGTTGATGATCAGGTGACTCATCCAGATGTCATGCTTACTTTGACTGTATTTTTGGACAAGTTATGACCAGTCAAGATTCCATTTCCCCAAACACACAGCAGCCACTATTGGAAAATAATAGTGAAGTAGGTTCTTTGTTTAAGTTTAAAGTTACTTTAGTTTCAGATCTATTCTCTTCCAGTGTTACGCTATCAAATTTTTAAAGATATATTTTTTAAAAATCTAATTATTTTTCCTTTTTTCATTTTTTTGGTAAATTTTATCAGCAAAGTCAAAATGCATATCCACAGTTTCAAGGAAGTGAGAAGAATCTACAATGTGATTGGTACTCTCCGAGGTGCAATAGAGCCAGGTAAAGCTTTTCTTCTGTAGAGTCAGTACCAAATGGAATAATGGCCTCTCTCAATGTAAAGTGGTTTTCTATACATTGCTCCCTGTGCGTTGGTGACTGAGGATGCCATTCAGAAACACACCAGGACCAAGAAGATTGTTGTCACTTAGACAAAGTAGCAGCCCAACCTAGAAAGGCTCTGCAGCTGAAGGACCAGCTTGGGTTAATGGTGCCAATCCAAATCCTAAAAACATGTAACCTCCTAAGAAGTAACCTAATTTGGGAAGTCACTTTAACAATGAGCTAGTCCATTAATCCATCCAGTACAGCTGGAGGGGAAGGCTTTTTAAATGGAGTGAATGTTTTGTTATCTCTTCCCTCTAGATCGGTCTGACTTTTAGTAAGATCTTTACTAAATAGTGATAATGTAGCACTCCCATTTCAAAATTATTTCTAAACTTCATTGTGCTAGACAGGTACGTTATCCTTGGTGGCCACCGTGACTCTTGGGTGTTTGGTGGGATTGATCCTCAAAGCGGAGCTGCTGTCGTTCATGAGATTGTCAGAAGTTTCGGGAAGCTGAAACAGGAAGGTAAGACTTAAAGAATGAAGCACCCATACATCTGTTTGGGAGAGTGGAAAGGCATCCTGCCTTCTCTCAAAGTATTCAACAATAAAGTAGTTAATAGAAAAATGAAACAATAAAAACAAATGGAATAATTTACCTTATTTATTTACCGTATTTGTAATACAAGTAGCAGTACCAAAACAATTTTAACCATAAGTCAGGCAATGAAAACCTCGAATACACTTAAGAAGCAGGTCAGATATCATTAGAAAACTCATCAAAATGTATTAATAACTTTAAGTGTACATAGTTTCTATGACATGTGGGTACAGGTGTTTCTGCAGTGCAAAATTATGATCTAATGTTTACGTCTGAATGATGTGTTTGCCAGGCATGTCAGATTTAAATCAAACAAGAATCAGAGGTGGAAAAAGATAATAGCTTGAGCCACATACCTCAGACTCCTCCATGCTGGCAAGGAGATACTGGGACCTGTGACCTGAACCAATAACTTTTCAATCTTTGGAAAGACTGCTTTATTCTTTATTTAAAAACTTCATCTCCATCAATTGCATTGTTCTTTTTGGTAAAATCCTATGTTTACAAAGGATCACATTGCAAAGAAGGCCATCTTAGTGCTTGATTGCTAGCTTAATGCTCTGATAGTATGTTGTTGGTTTTTAATATCATAATGATCATGGTACTCTAAATATTACCACTCTAGGATGGAGGCCTCGAAGAACAATAATATTTGCCAGCTGGGATGCTGAAGAGTTTGGCTTGATAGGCTCAACAGAATGGGCCGAGGTAAATCAGTAGTAAATTGTTAATTTCCCTTAGCCTTTGTATGTATATTGAAATGGTCTGTATGAATTATTGGGTTCTCTTTAAAACAATCTTTTGAGGGACGTGAGTGGCAGATGGAGTAAATTTATGGAGTAAGCTGAATCTGAGAATGAGAATGGTTTGCCCAAAGCATAATGTTCATGGCAGGAACCAGATTTGAATTAGGAACTAAGATGGCTAAACTGAGGATGCATCTACACCTATTGGATACATCCAGTGTAATGGGCTCTGGAGTAGCTCCGATACAGTGCAGAAGCATCCTGGAGCTCTTTGGTTATCTACAATGCCAGATGATCCGAGGCATATCAGAGCTACTACCACCATTGCATCACTGCCAGGAAGCAGCTGTCTTCCAGAGCCTTGTTGCATTTCGGATCACATGTCTCATTGCTAGAAATATCACCAGAAATATAATGTCACTTGCAAGCGTCTGGGAGAGAGGTGCTTTCTGGTGGTAACATACAGTGGTATTATTAGTAGTGTGGATAATACCACTGTATTTGGTCAAATTCAGCTGTCCAGATCCCAGAAACTATGGGTTCACTTTGAAGCTTCCAGAAATCTCTGGAATACATCCTGCATCCTTCAAGTGTTTACTAATAGATTAGGCATGGACAAACTTCTGCCCTCCAGGTATTTTGGATTTCAACTCTCACAATTCCTAACAGCCAGTAAGCTGGCTGAGATTTCTGGAAGTTGAAATCCAAAGCACCTGGAGGGCTGAAGTTTGCCCATGCCTGGGGTAGATACAGTGATTGTTTTGCGAATCCAGCTGTGCCTCATATGAACTCGCCATTGTCGTTCAGTGGTGAGTCCACTATATTTTGGCAACCTAGAAACAGACTGAGGATATCATGCTTTGAACATATCATGAAAAGACTCATTAGAAAAGACTATCATGCTTGGTAAGGTAGAAGGCAATAGGAAAAGAGGCAGAATGCATTCCAGATGAATTAAAGACCTGAGCAGGGTGGCTGATGTTAGAGTGAGTTGGAGGGCTCTCATTCATGGGTTGCCAGAAATCAAAGTCAACTTGGTGGCAGTTAATCTACTGTGGAAGGAGTCTATGATATTGGGGGTGGTGAGTGGTGAGAAGATACATTCTCAGTGGGCTTGTAACAAGTGGGACAACTTCTTTGTTGATATTGATGCTGTTGTCATTTACTTTGTGTTTCTCATTTGGCACAATATGCTCAACTATTTCCAATCAACTACTTCCCTCTTGTCAATACTGAATACCTTCGAGGGGACAGGCAAGGAGGTAGAGAAAAGGAAAGACAGTAGAAAGGTCTCAGGGATTTCCAAGTTTGGCAGCAGGCCTTCCAAATGGGGTGGGCTTTTACAGATACCCAATGTGGTACCTAAATCTGGAATGGAGCACTCTCCAACATCATCACCATCCACATCATCATCACTTGTTAGCAAATGATGAGATTGCATGTGTGAACCAATTTATAGGGGGCATTAGACACTAGCATCGATTTGTTTTTTCTATTTTTTCCACTGTAGGAAAATGTCAAAATACTACAGGAGCGTGCAGTGGCATATATTAATGCTGATTCCTCCATAGAAGGTAAAATATAGACCATCTTTTATCTAGAAAGTAATGATGTAATAGATAAGTTGACATAATTATGGTTTGCTTTGCAAATGGTTGCACTTCTTCAGTAATTTGACTATTTTGGTTGTGGTTGCGAAGGGTAGCCTTTGACCTTCTCAAAGTTTTTGAATTACCATTTCAACTAGCATATTTCACCACTGAACAAGCTAGCTGGGAACTGAGTTTTCAAGATCTTGAACTGAATATATATTTATTTATTTGCTTTGTTGCTTTATTGTTCAGGATTACATGAAGATAAACAAGCCAAATCATTTTTTACTCTTAATTTTGCCTAGGGCACAGAGATATCTCTGGAAAGTGCATAATAAAGGCATAAAAGAGGCATTCTTCCATTTGAAGCACTTGGATAAGTTAGTGACTTAAATTACAGTTCCCAGAATCTTCCCAGGCAACGTGTCCAATTGTTAACATTGTTGGAGATTCTGGGAGTTGTAGTCCAATCCAATGACTTTTCTTATTTGTATATTTATGTACAACAGATTGTATGCACAAATAGACTGACTTTAACCATCTTTGTGCTAAAATAATTAATCTACCTATTAATTAAAAACACCTACCTATAAGATACAAATCTTACTGTACTAGCATAATAATAGGGCTAGACAGAGACATTAGACAATTTCTAGTGGTTGCTTGCTGGTTCTTCTTGTGGTTAGTTAAAAACTGGCATTGAAGGCTCTGAAGACTACACAAAATTGCTAAACCCACTAGCTTCCATTTCCTGCTCATAACATGCACTCACCCAAACTTGACACCAAAACACTTAATTACACTGATAGAGCTTCCAGATCATTTCTTTTGTAGAAAGAAAACAATTGGTGAAGGCCAATTCTGAATTGAAGGAAAACAACAGAAGAGCCAAAGAGCCAGGTGTTCTATGAAACTGATCTTCTACCCTTCTACTCCTCATCTGAAAGATGATATTTTCTACCATTTTCAGCTTTTTTAATTAAAATGCATTTCCCATATACGCTTTGGGGCCAACCTATCTTCAAAACCGCATCTCCTTCTACGAACCAGCACAGGCATTAAGATCTGCTGGGGAGGCCCTTCTCTCTGTGCCAAGCATAGTTGATAGGGACAAGGGGGAGGGCCTTCTTGGTAGTGGCTCCCCGGCTCTGGAATACCCTCCCTAAGGAAATTTGATTTAGCTCCCTCTCATCAGGCCTTCCAGGTGAATCTAAAACCATGGCTCTTCAGTCAGGCCTTTGTTCCTGAGTAATCTATGGCCAATCTGATGAATCATTGATAGTACTGGCCCACACTTTGATTGATTGTTACGACAGATAGCTGGCCAACAGGACTCATTGCATTTTAGGAAATTTATAATTTTCAATTTTTTATATTTTTTTACTGAGATTTTATGCACTGTTATTATACTTACATCATTGTATTTATAATTATGTATTGTTGTCTGCATGTGGCACTCAGAGTGCTTCTGTGAGCCGCCCCAAGTCCCTTTGGGGAGATGGTGGCAGGTTGCAAATAAAGATTATTATTATTATTATTATTATTATTATTATTATTATTATTATTCATTGTTCCATTGATTGTAATACTTTGAGAATTCTTGGAATTGTAGCTTAACAACAAAGCTATTTCCCCAATCCCTGTTAACCCTACAGTTTGCTGCCCACCATGAAGTTTCTAGAAGAGCCCTTGGCAACTTCAGGTCTTTGCAGAAATCAGCTCCCTGTGCTCTCCATCTCTGCCCTCCCCAATTCCAGCCTTGTATTTTATTTCCTTCTTATATGCAGACCTGGTCGACCACATTCCTTAGTGGGAGAAAGAGAGGGAAATAGCATTGCACATGGATATTTGTTCTCCATTGAGGAGGATGTTGTTGTTGTTCATTCGTTCAGTCGTCTCCGACTCTTCATGACCTCATGAATCAGCCCACGCCAGAGCTCCCTGTCGGCCGTCACCACCCCCAGCTCCTTCAAGGTCAGTCCAATCACTTCAAGGATGCCATCCATACATCTTGCCCTTGGTCGGCCCCTCTTCCTTTTTCCTTCCACTTTCCCCAGCATAATTGTCTTCTCTAGGCTTTGCTGTCTCCTCATGATATGGCCAAAGTACTTAACTTTGTCTCTAGTATCCTTCCCTCCAATGAGCAGTCGGGCTTTATTTCCTGGAGGATGGACTGGTTGGATCTTCTCGCAGTCCAAGGCACTCTCAGAACTTTCCTCCAACACCACAGCTCAAAAGCATCGATCTTCCTTCGCTCAGCCTTCCCTAAGGTCCAGCTCTCACATCCGTAGGTTACTACAGGGAAGACCATGGCTTTGACTAGGCGGATCTTTGTTGCCAGTCTGATGTCTCTACTCTTTACTATTTTATCGAGACTGGACATTGCTCTCCTCCCAAGAAGTAAGCGTCTTCTGATTTCCTGGCCACAGTCTGCATCTGCAGTAATCTTTGCACCTAGAAATACAAAGTCTGTCATGGCCTCCACATTTTCTCTCTCTATTTTCCAGTTGTCAATCATTCTTGTTGCCATAATCTTGGTTTTTTTGATGTTTAGCTGCAACCCAGCTTTTGCGCTTTCTTCTTACCTAGCACTTAATGGAATCTGCCAGACTTGTCCAAACCTTTTGACCATTTAGTAGTCTAGGTTACAGAAGCACAAATTTTACAGGGAGTCAGTCAACTCATGGCCAGTTCAAAATTCTGTGTGCAGGCACTCATGCAAGTGCAAAGTAGCAGCAAAAATCTGTTTAAAAGCAACAAAATCACATAGTTAAAAATACATTGGATGTATTATTATTAAAATGCTTATTATATTTATTGTTATATTTATTATTATTTTCCCTCCACAAGGAGACTCAAAGTTCAAAACATGTTATTTGTAACATGTTTGGGAGGGGAAAAGATCACATTCAATCCAAAGAAGAATTAAGTTACAATTCATTCTTTCTCTTTCCCCCCAGGAAACTATACTCTTCGAGTTGACTGTACTCCATTGATGCACAGCCTTGTATATAATCTGACTAGGGAGGTAAGAAACCAATATCACCCTGTGAAGCAACATATTGATTAATGCATTGTTGAAGGCTTTCATGGCTGGAATCACTGGGTTGTTGTAGGTTTTTCGGGTTGTATGGCCATATTCTAGAAGCATTCGCTCCTGATGTTTTGCCTGCATCTGTGGCAAGCATCTTCAGAGGCTGCCTCACAACCTCTGAGGATGCTTGCCACAGATGCAAGCAAAACATCAGGAGAAAATGCTTCTAGAACATGGTCATACAACTTTTTTATTGTCTTTTATTTTGTCTTCAAGGGGTTCAACCCACCATACGTGATTGTCCTCTCTCTAGCTTGTTTTCTGCTTCTATGGAGACTAGGACGAGGAACAATGGCTTCAAACTACAAGAAAGGATATTCCATCTGAACATGAGGAAGAACTTCCTGACTGTGAGAGCCGTTCAGCAGTGGAACTCTCTGCCCCGTAGTGTGGTGGAGGCTCCTTCTTTGGAGGCTTTTCAGCAGAGGCTGGATGGCCATCTGTCAGGGGTGATTTGAATGCAATATTCCTGCTTCTTGGCAGGGGGTTGGACTGGATGGCCCATGAGGTCTCTTCCAACTCTTTGATTCTATGATTCTATTTCCATCCTCAAAACAACCTGGTGAGGCAGAAAAAGTGTTTGCTCTAAACTCACCCAATGAGCTGCATAGATGGGGAGTTGCTCAGTCTCCCCAACTCAAAGTCCCTTCACAATTTCTATGGTGTAGATCAGTGGTTCCCAACCTGTGGTCCTTGTGCTACCAGTGATCCGCAAGAACGAAAATATGGTCTGCGGCCTCATTATTACTACACTGTTTCCTCGAAACCATGTGGCAACAAGAACAATTGGTCTAGTGAAACCCTTTTATAAGTACCAATGCAATGGTGATGTCAGGAGGGAAGAGGTTAACTACCCATGCAAGATTACTACTACCACATCAGCTCTAGATCATTAAATATGGTTTTATGTGGGTGAGCTGATAGTAACTGCTGGATGGCATATGTTCTGTATCTGAACTAGAGCTGATGTGGTATATCCAATGCAATTTTCTGAATCAGCACCCCAAATAACCAAACCAAATCTAAAGTTTACCAAAAACAGATTCATAACCCTTTTGGTACTAAAGTTGGGGAGTGGTCCCTAGTCAAAGTGGTCCCTGGTAAAAAAAAAAAAAAAGGTTGGGAACCACTGGAGTAGCTCCATATAATATTACAGTAGCTCCATATAATTAACATTTTCTGGAATCTTACATCCTAGTCCTTAATATAGCTTTATATATACAGTCAGCCCACCATAATTGTGAGTTAACTTTTGTGGCTTTAATTATTCATAGATCTACGCATATACTTAATCAGCTTCCTACTTAGGGGGCACAGTGGTGCAATGGGCTAAACTGCTAAGCTGTAGAATTTGCTGACCATAAGGTTGGCAGTTTAAATCCGTGGGACAGGTTGAGCTCCCACTGTTAGCCCCAGCTTCTGCCAACCTAGCAGTTTGAAAACATGTGAATGTGAGTATATCAATAGGTACTGCCTCAGTGGGAAGGTAAATAGAGCTCAATGCAGTCATGTCGGCCACATGACCTAGGAGGTGTCTACAGACAATGCAGGCTCTTTGGCTTAGAAATGGAGATGAGCACCATCCTCAGACCCAAGGATGAAGGGGAAGCCTTTACCTTTATCTGTGTATCTGTTTTTTCGTTGTTTCAAGGCATTGAATGTATGCCTTGTGTTTGTGTATGCTGGAATCTGCCCTGAGACCTCTCGGGGAGATAGAAATACAAATAAAGTGTTATTATTTCTGTATTGTTGAATGGCCGGAATCACTGGGTTGTTGTAGGTTTTTTCGGGCTATATGGCCATGGTCTAGAGGCATTTTCTCCTGACGTTTCACCTGCATCTATGGCAAGCATCCTCAGACCTCACTACCTCTGAGGGTGCTTGCCATAGATGCAGGCGAAACATCAGGAGAAAATGCCTCTAGACCATGGCCATATAGCCTGAAAAAACCTACAACAACCCACTGTTATTATTTCTCTTTCCTTCCCAATCATTGTGACTTTGAGGTTCAACCATCTTCTGGTTAGAACAGTTGTCCCATCACATTTGTGGGTGTAACTTTTTATTATTATTTGTGGATTTGAGGAATATGTTCTTTCTAGGAATCTCTAGGTCATCTGTGATCAGCTTCCACCAGAGTCTGGCCACAGAACCATGTTGGAGGACCAAGGATTTTTAGAGATATAACTTCTCTAGGCATCTGTAAATGCTCCAGAGCAATTCTATGATCATCTGGCAGAGTTGCACTAGAAATTCCTAGAGAGGTATTCTCTCAGTGGAAAAAGGGACTTTTAAAAAAGTTGCATTTTTCTACTTTTGTGAGGATCCTTTACCGCTAACTCCAATAAATGTGGAGGACCTACTATACTTAGCTAAATAACATAAGGTAAAGGTAGTCCCCTGACATTAAGTCCAGTCATGTCTGACTCTGGGGTGTGGTGCTCATCTCCATTTCTAAGCCGAAGAGCCAGAGTTGTCCATAGACACTTCCAAGGTCATGTGGCTGGCATGACTGCATGGAGCGCCGTTAAATAATATAGGTGCTAGGAAACCCTTTTAGCAAATTGTGAAAATACATAGAAAGTTAAGTGCCTAGTGCAGTTTGGTGCCTGATATACATGAAGTGCAGTGCAGACCAGTCCTCATCCCATTCTGCATGAACGCTTTTCTGGCTTTGCTCCATTGTAACATGACAGCAGCCCTATAATGAATATGGAGATTATGTAACTGCCCAATTCTAATTCCTAAATACATAAGTCTACTTATCAGGACTTAACTTCAATTACAATCTGAAAAGCATTGCCTTGATTGGGTCTGATCCAGTTTGGACAAACAATTAGCTTCAGACCTATGAATGCAAAACATTGTCCTTGTCATTGAGTTATAGACTTTTTATAAAGGGAATTCTATAAAGGTGAAGAAAATTAAAAACAGATACGGATCTCTGCGTAAATAACAAAACTACAAACCTGACTGTTCTTTTAAATCTACCTCAGAGCTAATCTAAGAGATAAAGATCTGCTGAGAAACTATACTTAAAGCCAACCACCTCCCTTTTAGAGACATAAATAACTTCATGCCTAAAAGTACAAAGGTAATACAACTTGAGTAATGATACTGTGTAATAGAAGGAACTTAATTACTGCATTGGTGAATCTAATTTAGGATTGAGCTGCACACATGTTACTGACTGAGCTGCATTACATGTTAGCAGCAAAAAACCCAATTCCACAAAAAGTCCATGTCTTCATTAGGAATGGGGAAATCAGACAGTTTTTCTCTTGTACACATTCATTTTAAAAACAATGCTCAGGATCTTTCTATCCCAAATGTAGGTATGTTGAAATATCTTGGTAATGTTAATTACCAATTAAAACTTGTGCACCAACTGCACCCGTATCTTGGAAGGTTGGACTTGGCCACGGTGGTCTATGCTCTGGTTACATCCCAAATAGACTACTGCAACGCACTCTATGTGGGGCTGCCTCTGAATACTTTTCAGAAGCTTCAGCTAGTCCAATGCTCGGCAGCCAGGTTGCTTATGAGCGCGCAATGCCCTTGCTGCGCCAGCTCCACTGGCTGCCTATTAGCTTCTGAGCACAATTCAAAGTGCTGGATTGAGCCTATAAAGCCCTTAATGGTTCTGGCCAGTTTACCTGTCTGAACGTATTTCCCTCTATGAACCACCTAGGACCTTAAGATTGTCGGGGGAGACCCTGCTCTCGGTCCTTCCACCATTGCAATCACGTTTGGCAGGAACAAGAGACATGGCCTTCTCCATTGTGGCCCCTTGGCTATGGAATTCCCTCCCAAACGAGATCAGAGCTGCTCCATCACTCCTGACCTTCCAGAAAAAAAGTAAAATCCTGGCTATGGGATGAAGTGTTTGCAGAGTAGACTGACTTCTGGCAAAGATACTGTTTTAATGGACTATAATGGACTGCTTTTATGATGACAGCTTAAATTGGCTAACTGTTTTAATGTTTTATAATGTTTTTATATTGTTTTTTATAATATGTATATTTATGCTTGTTTTGTTCTGTTGTTGGCACTGCTGTGCCGGTTGGTAGCCGCCCTGAGTCCCTCTGTGGAGGCTGAAATAGGACGGGATACAAATACCCTAAATAAATAAATAAATAATGCAAGGAAGTATCAAGAAGAATGATTTTCTGGATAATTTTTAGCCAAAGCCACAGCAACCCAAAACTTGTAATATTGCTGTGATGCTGCCAGTTCTTCATGTGATAAGGCTTTGTGATGTATTTTCTTTTAATATAATAGTCAAACTTCCAAATATAAAGGGACAAGATCACAAAGAGAATTTCAGATAAAATCTATAAAGTCAATCATTTGCCAATTTGACTTTTGTGGATTTCATTATTTACAGATTTTATTAATATATCTAACACAACAATTTTATTTCTGTACCCTTCCTCCATCTCCCTGAAGGTACTTGGTACAGCTCACATATGACACAATGTGCCTAAAACAACGCATAAAACAAACAGACAATACAATGCAAGATAACTAATAACATTTAAAACAAAGTTTAAGCTCCACCCAAAAATCTTGGGTGAGAGCTGTTGTAAAACATAGCCAAGTGCAAACAGGAGCAGGGAATAGGATAGTGCAAATTTTAACTAATGAACTAGGACATGGGGCAAAAGTGCTGTGCTGTGGCATTAATTGTGGACCATTGGGACTCGACATTCTCAAGGGCTTCCATTGGAATTTCTAGTTCCTCCAACAGACACTGACCATAAAGGTGCTCTGGAAGGCCCAGAGAGTCCTAGAGATGTGTTTTCACAGGTTGAAAAAAATAATTGTTTTTTTTTATTGCATTTTCCATTTTTTGTGCTGGTTTTGTGCTTCCAAATGTGGAAGGTTCACTGTAAATGCTTTTGCTCTAACGCAAAAGAGCAGAAGTTTTGGATATTTAATGGAAAACAACAGGCAAGGAAGCCTTGTACAGGTTGCTTAACAGGGCATTTACTTATCAGATGCTTTGCAGGATTATGTCACACACTGGTATAGACATACCATTGTGGAAGAAAACTCCCCAAAGACAGGGGATTCAGAAGTATTTGCACTAGTATAAAGAGAGGAGAAGGAAAGAAAGGGAAGAGTCTTATTTTAAATCCTCCTGCAAAATGTTTTTAGTCTCCATGAGACTCATGCTGTGGTAATTCCATGCATGTCCTTCACCAGTCTCATACATGGTTTTAATGGCACTGTCCAGGTGAAAATCCAAAGCTGTGTAATATTTGTTTATCTCCCTAAATATTATTAAAACTGACTGGAAACTACTTTCTTCAGGTAAGATTATTTTCTAGCCTTCCCAGAGAAGCAGATAATTGAACTTGGGACTTCCTGAAGGGAAACTTCCTTTTCCTAAAGGGAAAGTGCACCGTCTTTCCCTTGCTGAAAGAGATAGAGGATAGTGCAGCAAAGTTTCTGTCTGTTCATTTCCCTTTAATGAATGCAAACTGTATTCTGTTTTATTAGATACCAAGCCCCGATGAAGAGTTTAAAGGCAAATCTCTTTATGAAAGCTGGTATGAGAAAAACCCATCTACAGAACCGAAAGGTGTCCCCAGGTAAATGCCAAGTTGGAATGGAGGGGAAATCAATTGTGCTTCAATGTGGGGTGAGGTGGAGTTTCCTCCTATAGCTGCAGTGAACTAGTTAGACTGGAATCCTATGGCAGATAAATGCTGGCAAAAGCAGGGGCTGTGCTTGTGTACATACTATTTATGATATTGCAGAAAGAAGTATCTGGTGCCTACTCGCCCAAAGCACCTCCAGCCTACCTGCAACCTCAACTTGATAGTGCTAAGTGTCATCACTTTATGACAATTTCATATCTAGGGGTGTGAGTGGATACTCAGATAAGACTATATCAATCAAATGAAACTGCTATTGCATCACAGCCTCATTATTGTAGATAATGGATTAATAGCATGTTGAGCTCCTTTGACATTGCATCTCTCTTCAATAGAGCCCTGGGGCTAATTCACCAATCCATAGCCTCATGATCTTACTTCCACACAATGTCATGACCCTGTCTTTTTGTACTTCTGCAGTTACTTTGTTTTGTTTTATTTTTATTTTTAGTGCAATTGTTCAATTTCAGCATTAAAAACACAAAAAGGGGGCAAACGTGTCTATGAAACAAAAGAATATCAAGAGGGAGGAGGAGAGAGGGAAAGAAGGAGAATCTTGGTCCCTACTATCACATTATTGTATTCTTAAAGGCTTTCATGGCTGGAATCACTGGGTTGTTAGTTTTTCGGGCTATATGGCCATGCTTTTAGAACATGGCTATATAGCCCCGAAAAACCTACAACAACCCACTATCACATTATTGTTGGCATGCAAATACAGAAGTAGAAGTGAATGATTGTATTATGTTTGGTGATGTTAACATTGCAGGATTGGAAGCTATTGATGGTTTTTCATCATGTTTGATACTTTGTTGTCACATTTTAGTTGGTCCTTTGTGCAATCCACCTTGGATTCCACACTGGGAGAAATGTGGCAAATAAATAAATAGGTAGATAGGTAGCTGGAAGTAGGAATATAGTTTAGTCTTTATCTCTTTGACTAGCAGACACGTGATTTTTTTTCCGTGTCAGGAGTGGCAAGTTGCTTCTGGTGCGAGAGAATTGGCCGTCTGCAAGGACATTGCCCAGGGGGTGCCCAGATGTTTGATGTTTACCATCCTTGTGGGAGGCTTCTCTCATGTCCCTGCATGGGGAGCTGGAGCTGACAGAAAGAGCTCAACCTGCTCACCCCGGATTTGAACCACTGATCAAATGGTCATCAGTCCTGCTGGCACAAGGGCTAAACCCATTATGCCACCAGGGGCTCCACATGTGAAATACAGAAAGCTAAATTCTATATAGTACCACTCCCAAATCCATGGGGGAATACAACCCTAGACTTTGTTCTCATGGATAAAAAAAAAACACAAAATAAAACAAAACATGGATAATATTGAACTCTATTGAAATGAAAGACTTCCAGATCAAGAATAGGGCTGTACTAGAGAGGTCATATTGTTTTGGAAATGGATCTTGACACGGTGGGTTCCAGTCCTACAAATATCAGTGTTGAACTGTTGTACAATTTGCTATAGCTATCATTTTTAGATGCTGTGGTGCAGCTGAAAAAACTTCGGGTTTTTTTATGAATAAAATCATTGTTTCAAAAAATAATGGACTGCAATGGGGATTCTGGGAATTGTGGTCCAAAGAAGTAACTTTTCAAAACTCTGCTCTTGTTCCAAAGCACACAACTAGCTGGGAAGTCTGTCCGATTTTGTTTCCTGCTTTGACAAATGATGTCACCATTTCAAAATAACCTTGCATAGGTACATACATGGACACACTGACACACATACACAAACACACACATTCTTTGCTTTTGTCATAAGAAAGAAATGAATCTACCCTAGGTTCCATAGTACTTATATATGAATATCTATACCAGATGTTGTAGTGTTTTGTTTAAAACCAACAATTTTGTGGTGATATTCATGCAATCTTTCCTCTGTCCTTCTTCCACACATCAAAAGGATCAACAAGCTGGGCTCTGGCAATGACTTTGAAGTCTTTTTCCAAAGGTTGGGCATTGCTTCTGGCAGAGCTCGTTACACAAAAAATGTGGTAAGTCTCATTGTTACTCACTGGCATGATTCATTTTTACATATCAAGTCAACTTAATTAAAAATGATGAAACATTAGATATACGTGTTCTTGAACACATTATAGTGTGCCCAAGATGGCAGCAGTTGTTAATAAGGAAGGATACACAAGCCAGGAGAGGCTTCAGCAGTTTATTTTTTCCTGAGTGTACTGAGTATAGCACTGCCTGCCTATTTTCTCTTCATCATCATCATCATCATCATCATCATCATCATCTTTATTTATACCCTAAAATGTATTCCTTAATGTTCAACCAAAGTTGTAAGATTCTGCAGTGCCACAAATTTGATAACTTAATAAATCTCCAAAGTGCTGGCTTTAGCCTATAAAGCCCTAAACCAGTGGTTCTCCACCTGGGATTCCCCAGATGTTTTGGCCTTCAGCTCCCAGAAATCCTAACAGCTGGTAAACTGGCTGGGATTTCTGGGAGTTGTAGGCAAAATACCTGGGGACAAACAGTTTGAGAACCACTGCCCTGAACAGTTCCGGCCCAGCTTACCTGTCCGAAGGTATCTCCTTCTATGAACCATCTTGGAGGTTAAGATCGCCCGAGGAGGTCCTATTATTATTATTATTATTATTATTATTATTATTAAACTTTATTTGTACCCCGCTAGCATCTCCCGAAGGACTCGATGCGGCTTACAAAGGCCAAGGCCTCAACACACAACATAACAATACAAAACCCAAGGCAAATTAAAAACAATTAAAGCAATATAACAACAAGCAATAAACAATACACTAAGACACAATGAAACTGGGCCTGGCCAGAGGAATGGGTACAGGATAAAAAGTGCTGATGTGACAGGTGGAATATAAGGCTTATAGGGCAAGTGCAGTGTGCAGCGTGCGGCAATCTTAGTTTTAATAAAGTGCTTATGGGACTTGGTATTGGAGATTTCCTATTCTGGGAAGGCACATCGGAACAGCCAGGTCTTCATGTTCTTTCTAAAGACTACCAGGGTAGGGGCCTGTCTAAGATCTTTGGGGAGGGTGTTCCAGAGTCGGGGGGCCACCACGGAAAAGGCCCTGTCTTGTGTCCCCACCAAACGCGCTTGCGACGCAGGCGGGATCACGAGCAGGGCCTCTCCAGATGACCGAAGTGAACGTGGGTTCGTAGACGGAGATGCGGTCACGCAGGTAGGATGGTCCCAAACCGTTCAGGGCTTTGTAGGTAAGCACCTGCACCTTAAATTGGGCTCGGAAAATAAACGGCAGCCAGTGGAGCTCCTTGAACAGGAGGGTTGACCTCTCTCTGTAAGGGGCCCAGTTAACATCCTGGCTGCTGCTCGTTGGACCAGTTGGAACTTCCGAGCCGTTTTCAAGGGCAGCCCCACGTAGAGCGCATTGCAGTAGTCCAATCTGGAGGTGACCAAGGCATGATCCCACCCCCCTTCAGGCACAGCTGATGGGGATGAGAGATAGGGCCTTCTCAGTGGGGGCCCCTCACCTGTTGAACTTCTTCCCCATGGAAATTAGTTCAGCCCCCTCTCTCCTGACCTTCAGGAAAAAAGTGAAGACATGCTTGTGGGACCAAGCCTTTGGACAATGATTCCTAGTGCAATAATTATATCTCAGTGCAATAATGAACAATGCAAATGACAACCGGAATCGACCCTGGAATATGCTTTTGGATTGTTTGATTTTTAATAATTGTTTTCAGCTGATATGTTTTAATTATGTGATTTTAAAGTATGTGCTGTTTTATTCCATATTTATTGGTATCAAATTGTGCCTTTGTTGTGAGCCACCCTCGGGGTGAGATGAGCGGGATATAAATGCAGTAAACAAACAAACAAATAAATAAAACTTTCATGGGGGATCAATATTCTCCTGGAAAGTTAATTCCCTAATTCCCTCCATCACTACACCTCAAGTATAAGATCTTACTTTATACAATCTGCAACATTATTGTTGGCTAATGTAAAAAAAAAAAAGTATTGAGCATTCTCTCTCTTTTTAAATGCAGTCTATATAGCTTCATTTCTTTCCTTTTTTTAACAGAAAGTGGACAAATACAGCAGCTATCCAGTTTATCACAGTGTCTATGAGACCTATGAGATTGTGGAACGGTTCTACGATCCCACTTTTAAGAACCACCTGGCTGTAGCCCAAGTCCGAGGGGGGCTGGTGTTTGAACTGGCTGACTCTGTCATCATTCCCTTTGATTGTCGGGATTACGCTGCAGCGCTGAGCAGCTATGCACAAGTAATTTACAATATAACCCTGAAACACCAAGCAGCAGTGGCAACCTATGAGGTATCCTTTGGTAGGTATTAAATATCAAGGTGTGTGTGTGTGTGTGTGTGTGTGTGTGTGTGTCATATCAGGAGCAAGCAAAACATTTGGAACCTTTTAGAAATCATTTGGAGTTGTAGAATTTTCCAGCTAGTAAGCCAGTGAGCATGATCACTAAGTGGCTTTGAGACTTGTCATCAAAAACAACAAAACACAATGTAAACATTCAATAGCTTTGAATAGAGCTTTAGTTCCAGCAGGTCTGCACTATTCATTTTCCCATTTTATTTTATGACATTTCAGGCATTTGATCTTGCCCTACAAGGCTTTCAGGGGCAATTTTTTGCTTACCCCTTCCCTGTTTTCTTCATGGAATGCATGCTCCTTTGTAAACTTTTTTCTCTTTTGAGGTGTGGTGGCATGCCTGAGCCTTTGGGAAAAACTATAGTGTCTGGCTTTACAGTGTCTGGCTATCTGTTTACCTTCGGTTAAGATTGAGACCCTTAACACATGGAGGCACTTTAGGCAAGGTGAAAACCAAAATGAGTTTACTGAAAACAAGATGGATAAAGGGTTAACTCCACCTAGGACTATTATAAGGTAACTTACAAAAGGAACCTTTACTGGTTGCAGTCATCTCTCTGGAGACTTCTGCCTCTGGTGCAAAGTGATGGTTTACAAGATGTTGCTTATAAGCTGTCTCAATACTTTCTTATGAAGCTTAAGCTGGTCAAAAGCTTCTGTTGTCACAGAGACTGATGGTATAAGAATACTGCTGAATGCAGGTGTTAAGGATGCCCGTTTTTTGCTTTGCTTGGGCCTAGGGTTACCAGACAATACTCAAGACTCTATTCACTGTAGCTCTGCTGCAGGAAAAGGAGGAGTCCAGCAAAGAGCTTTATACAGGCAAATGGAATAGACCAACTAAGGCTGGCCTTTGGGGGGATTTTAGGCTCCACTCAAAAACTAATACAAAGGAAGGTATCTACACTATTGGGAAAACCTATAAATGGGGAAGTAAAGCAGAGGAGAAGAAAAGGCAGACCCAAGACTTCACATGAGGGACTTGAAAATAAATTCCAGACACAACTGTTTAATACAGTAATTGCATCCACATTCTGTCTCCGTGGGCACAATGACCAATCTGGACAAGATTTTTCACATTGAACTGTAAGCATTATCTCTTCTTCTTGTTCCAGATTCCCTATTTGATGCAGTGAATAACTTTTCAGAAATTGCCAGCGACTTTCACAAAAGACTACACATCCTGAACATCAATAAGTAAGTCTCCTAGTTCTGGGCATCCAGACAAATTTTGCATGAGCTATCCTCAAATTAAGAAATGCGTACTAAAGAAACTAATTCAATACATGTCCTGGGTTTATCCAGGAGACCCCCAACATGTCCCCTGGGATAATCCAAAGGTCTATATCCTCTTAAACCACATCACTTGATGTGGTCTCTGAAGGTTGTTTGAGGTCAGTTCTTCTAACTTTTTTGTCCACCCTGTCTAATTTTCAGCCCAATTGAAGTGAGAGCTCTGAATGACCAGCTGATGTTTTTGGAAAGAGCATTTATTGATCCCCTTGGACTACCTGGCAGGGCGTTCTATAGGTAAGAAAGATTGTGTGTTTCAGTCAAGTTTGCTGCCCATTCATCTTTACATTTCTTAGGTTTCCTACAGTACCTTCCATTTGTTTTAAAACCAAATTAGATTCAGTTGATGAGAAAGAGATATACATTAAGGTTGCCAGATTAGAAACAGAATGGCATTTCAAAAATCTTAATCTTTAACAAATCTTGGAACAGGATGAGATACCATAATGCTCCATCAAGAAGGGGGAAACTACCTCTCCTTTTTAAATCTTCCAAACCTCAACAGTGCCATCCCTTACCAGTGAGGCATGTTGGGAGGTGAAAGCTTTTATTAAAAATTGAAGTTTGGAAAGTGATTGAAGGCTTTTATCCCTTTATCTCATCTGCTCCAAGATTTGTTCAGAATTGCAGCTAAAGGAGCTGTACCCTGAATCTAATCTGCTAACCAAAGTATGTAAAGCATGCATCGACAACAGGAAATTTTAAACTTTCACAATAAAATGATTTGGGAATGAGCCATTCAGTCAGGCTTAAATTCAGTTTTCAATCTCAACTAGAGCAGAGATATGGAGTGTGTTGCATTTACCTATGTGTTATTTCAGCATTCAACAATAATTCAGCCCATTAAATCTAGTTGTGATTACAATGTTCCCTCACTTATCGCAGCTGTTCCGTTCCAAGACCATCCATAATAAGTAAAAATCCACAAAGTAGGGACACTGAAAGGCACATCCTGCCAGGCCTGCATGGGAAGGACGCTTCCTGGCGGGCGCCGGAAACACTGTCCCGCTGCACGCCTGGCTCCCCCTCCTTCTCCTCTTCTTCCCCTTCCTCCTTTCCCACTCACGTGCACCTTCTTCGCATTCCTCTTCTCTTCCTCCTCTTCTCCCCCTCCCCCCATAGCTTCCCCGCCCGCCTCCCTGTCAGTGCGGTGGCTGCAGGAGAAGGAAAGGGCTGTCAGGGAAGGAAGGAAAGGAAACAAGCCCTCCTCGCCTTTCCTTTCGCCAGGTGAAGAGAGAGAGGGCAAAGGAAAGGAAGGAAAAGCCCTTCAAGACTGGAGAGAGGGAGGACTGAGAGGAAAACCACAAAACAGCGAGTCCACAAAAAGCGAACCACAAAGTAGCGAGGGAACACTGTATAACTAACAGAATTCCAATTATGTCTCCCCAAAAATAAGAATTTGGCTTGGCTCATTTCTGAACCAAAAGGACATTCAGTTTTATTTCTTTCCTGTAAGTCCCTAAACAATTTATTTCAATCCATCCAACTTCCTTTCTCACAGAAAAACAAGAAACCCTTCTCTTTAACTTGCATTGGGACTGTATGATTTTTTTTCCCCATATGCTTCAGGACTGTATTGTGCACAGCCTTAGCAAGCCTGGCCAGTAGTGAAGGACAATGGAAGCTGTAGTTCAGGAACAGGTGGAGCACTATCAATCTTCCATCATCTTAAAAGAGGGAAAGTATGGCCCATGAGCCTCAAACAGCTCTAGGTCCCAATTTTGTGGCTCCTGAAGCCCACCACATGTTCCTGTAAACCCGCATTTTTAAAAAATCAAGTAAAATTTACCAAATGAAGCAGAAAGCCCCTTAAAATTGTCCCATCCTTTGCAGATCTGAGTCCCTCTACGGAGGTTGAGAAGATCGGGATATAAAAGTTTTAAATAAATTTAAATAAATATAATTCAATAATAATAATAATAATAATAATAATAATAATAATACTTTATTCATATCCTGCACCTATCTCACTGAGGGGACTCAAGGCAGTCAGAATATGTACTACTCCCCAAATCTCATTTTTCTCTGGAATTCCTCACAAAATTACAAGTAAGACAGCATAATTTCTGGACAATGTGTTGGAAGAGACTGTAGTGTAATATTGTGGTTTTTGATTTTTAAAAAATAGGACTGATGTGTAGAAAATTTATTTCACCTAGTTCTCCATCCCTTCTTTAAAACTTCTGAAAGATTGACCCTCACCAGTTGCAATATCCCCCAGATATTACCAATGTAAATGATGTTTTGCTAATGGCCATGTATTGTTGCTTTTTTATTTTAAAAAATTCAGACACATCATCTTTGCCCCAAATAACCACAACAAGTATGCCGGAGTATCTTTCCCTGGAATCTATGATGCACTTTTTGACATTGACCACAAGCCAGACCAGCGCAAGGCCTGGGAAGAAGTCAAGAAGCAGATCTCCATTGCAGCCTTCACAGTGGCAGCTGCAGCTGGGACCCTGAAAGAATCATTTTGAAATATTAGAAACTCAGACTCTATTGCCTGAATGATACTTCCTTTCACTGTCTAAGACTGTACAGCCGAGAGACCCTCCATGTTTACAGGTTTAACTTTGGCAGCTTTGATTATTCACAGAATGGATTAATGTGTTATCCTTAAAAATTTCAAGGTTCTCCAGGGCACTTCTATGGTCAGTTTCAGCCAGAGGTTACAGCGGTCCTATACCTCTAACACTTGTAAAAGTGCAGGACCTATTGTACATAGTTTTGAGGGTGGTGACTTGCAGACTTTGTCCATTTGCTTTGTGGTTTCTGAAGAAATAATATCCATCAAGGCACGTTCATACAAAGATGTGATCTGACAAATTGCTAAAATTTCCATTAGATCACATATTTGAAGAGCTGGAAGCCAGGAGTTCAATTATGTCAGGGACTAAAATACCCTAAAGTCATCAGATCCTGTCTGATCCTGGAAGCTAAGTAGGGTCACACCTAGTTAATATAGGATGAGAGACCACCAGCAAATACCAGGTGCTGTAGGCCATATTTCATAGGAAGGAACTGGCAAAGCCACTTCGAAGTATTATTTTCCTGTGAAAACCCTATGAAATGTTCCTTGGGTTGCTCTAAGTCAACATGCAAGTTGAAGTGACATATAGACACATCGTGCTGTTTTTGTTTCATAAGGAATCACTTTCACATAATTAATTTCCTGATAGGTTTCAAGGAAGATACAAAAAATCAACATGTTAGCTAAATGCAAGTTCTGTGTTCTGCAACAGGGCTTTTTTTTTAAATCGTATCAGGAGCGACTTGAGAAACTGCAAGAATTGGCCATCTGCAAGGATGTTGCCCAGGGGATGCCCGGATGATTTGATAGTTTTATCATCCTTGTTGGCGGCTTCTCTCATGTCCCCGCATGAGGAGCTGGAGCTGACAGAGGGAGCTCATCCGCCTCTCCCCAGATTTGAACCTGTGACCTGTCGGTCTTCAGTCCTGCCAGCACAGGGGTTTAACCCTACAACAACAGACTAAGAAAACTCTTTGAAATGCATGGATTTGCCATAAATTGACAAGTGACTTGAAGACACATGTGTATACACACATATCTATAAAATGCATTTTCTACAACTTAACAGAATCGGTAGGCCTAGATGTTTTGTCCTGGCAGTGAAAGTTAAACTAACTGCCATTATCTTTCTGAGCCATGAATGTTTACTGCTCTCCCGTATCTGGTAAAATAAATATGTTCAATGATAACATCACGTGAGCTGGGGAAAGGGGGAACCTGATTTCTTACGGGACGATGTAGCCTTTGTAAATAGGGAATGCTGGAGGTTGGATTGCATCTGTCTCAATTCTCCTGAGCAGAGGTTGACTATATCTTCAGTCCACAGTGATGCCTGGTAAATCTCATGTCTTTTGGTTAGTGAATATGTTCCATGTTTGGTTCAGAACTTTAAAGGATTTCTCCAAATTGCTGATCTTATTTCTGGGATAAGGTATAGCATCCTAGACATCAAATTTAAAATCTGAACTAAAACCCACATTAGATGGAGCACCCAATTGACTTGGAAACTTATAATCACCATAGAATGTGGACCAATTGTGGACCAGTTTATCAATGGACCAATTTTGAAGATGCACATTTTAAAAAATGGAATTCTCCTCTAATTTAATGCTGATGTGGTATGCTGACACATGCATGCTATGTCAGGGAAGCAGGCAGCATGAATGAGGCCATTTGGGAAGCCATACCGTAGTGATTTCAGCAGAGACCACAGATAGTAAATCTATGCCCGGAGAGCTTCACTAAATCAGATCAGCCAGGACAGAAAACAAAGCACCCCAGGATTGAAGGCAAATGACCGTAGTTTATTACAATTTGGCTAAAAGTGATGCTTCAAACTACAAGAAAGGAGATTCCATCTGAACATGAGGAAGAACTTCCTGACTGTGAGAGCCATTCAGCAGTGGAACTCTCTGCCCCGGAGAGTGGTGGAGGCTCCTTCTTTGGAAGCTTTTAAACAGAGGCTGGATGGCCATCTGTCAGGGGTGCTTTGAATGCAATATTCCTGCTTCTTGGCAGGGAGTTGGACTGGATGGCCCATGATTCCAACTCTATGATTCTAATTACCAAGTCATCACTTATAAATGTACGAGCACACATACACAGAGAAATACATTACATTATATACATTGTGATAGCTATTCAGACTTCCCATGCCTCCCCCTGATAGGCTGAGAAATAAGCCAGCTAGGATTCATGCAGGGATTTCCTTGGGTTTCCCTTCATGTCACAGGCAGGAAGAGGGGTTCCCCATGTTGTGAAGAACAGGTAACCATTGCAAGAATTTAACAGTCCAGTCTATAGTGGGGATGCCCCTGTGAAGGGCGCACAACCAAGGAAGATGATGACATGGATATGCAGATGGTTTCTTGATTGACTTACTGTCTAGTTTCAAGGAAGACAAAGTTGAGGAGCACAAAAGACAAAAGATGACAATGCCGGATATCCCAGGGGTTTATGTTAATAGAGAGACCTGGATGAACAGGTACTTTCACAATACATTTGATTTAACTTTATACAATATTAATTAATATAACACACATCAAAATATCATGTAGTATATTAAAGGGTTTAGTCTGATAGAGCATTGGGTAAAACTGCTGCTAAGTCCTTCCAAGGCTTTTGGTCGCTTCACAATAGCAGAATTTTGGTGAAGTGGAAAAAAGTTAAAAATAAAAAGGAAAAATATAACTTCACACAAAGTCTTACAAAGGTCCAGATTAACTTGGGAGGGGATATGCCAGCTCAATAGCAATACCCTTCCATCAGGCAGAGACTGTTGAACTTTCCAGCTTCACTTGATTCCCAACTGAGAGGAAGGTTTTATTTTTTTTATTAAAGTTTTAACAGTGATACATAAAAAAGAGAGAAAAAACATT
The DNA here is from genome assembly GCF_025583915.1 of Anolis sagrei ordinatus. NCBI lineage: Eukaryota > Metazoa > Chordata > Lepidosauria > Squamata > Anolidae > Anolis > Anolis sagrei. The sequence goes on along the minus strand of NW_026846588.1, from coordinate 265,148,714 downwards.
TCATAAAAAAGGAAAACCGTATTAGTGAGAGGGAGAGATAGAAAGGGAAAGGGTTGGAATGAGAGGAGGGATGTGACTGGGGGTGGCGAGAAAGGGAGAGAAGAAGGAAAAAAGGAGAAGAATAGTGATGAGAAGGCGGTTGTGATGTTCTTACTCTCTGCTGTCAACCTGATGGTGTTTTTCCCTGTCAGTCTTGTTGCTATCAGTTCCATTGTCTATCACGTTGCCTTCCAGGCTCTTTTGTTTATAAAGTTTTTGACATTAGTCCAATCAGTCTTTTCTTATGTCTTCAATTGTTTATTTCTTAGGTGTTGGGTAAGACAGTCCATATTCATTATTTCTGTAATTTTGATTATCTAGTCCTCTATGCTTGGTGAGTCTTTTCCTTTCCACTTTTATTTTGCGTATATAATTCTCGTGGCCATAGTCAAGTAATTAAATAATTTTTCCTTATTTTTTTTCATAGTTAAATCAACAATTCCTAATAGGAAATACTCAGGTTTCAGCTCTATGGTTAGACCCATAATTCTTTGCATTGCTATAAGGATCATTTTCCAAAATTTGGTTGCCTTTTTACATGCCCACCAAAGGTGAAAGAAAGATCCCACCTGTGAGTGACATTTCCAGCATTTGTCTGATAGATTATTATAACATTTCACTAATTTGCTTGGAGTTATGTACCAACGGTACATCATCTTGTACCAGCTTTCGCATAGGTCGTGGGAGTCCATGTATTTTAGTTTAGTATTCCACATGTTTTCTCAATCTGTTATTTGTATATTATGGCCGATGTTTTGTGCCCATCTCACCATGCACCCAATTGAGAGGAAGGTTTTGAAGTCCTCATGAATGAGGCTTGTTGGGAACCACATGGGACTGAACCTAGGGAGAGGAAGAGAAAGAGATTCCAAGGGCCACAGGATCTATGGCTAAGTGGTAGATCCTCCTTGTCTGGGTTGCTCTGTCATCAGTGGGAACAGCCTTTTTGTGTCCCCCGTCTGGCTTACAAGTTTCCAGGTTCCTCCTGGCTTTGTCATGCAGGTGCATTTATGTGGGCAATTCTAATGCACTAACTAAATGTCCCTGTAGGTGGCTGAAATACACATTTGCTTTCTGGTGGTTCAATATACACAAACTTTGTTTCATGCATAAAATGATTTAAAATCTTGTGTATAAAACTACCTTCAGGCTATATCTCTAAGATATATGAAGCATACATGTATTTTGTATTTAAACCTAGGTTCCATCTTTACGATACCTCATTATATGCATATATGCAAATACAGATATCCCAAAATTCAAATTCCAAGGCACACCTTGTCCCAGGCATATCAGACAAGGGATATTTAACCTATGTCATGCCCACATATTTTATTCCCTCTCCTGTTCAGCCACACTTGTAGTCATCATGTGAACCATAATGAAAACACAATTTCAGAAACATTGCCAAAAATATGAAGCAGATGTTATTCCACCAACACAAACATAGTTGTGAAATCAGGACATATTAGAATAATATTAGTAGTCATGTTATACAACATTGTAGGTGGTTGCATGAGATGTTTTAATAAGTTGGCCAGTGCCGTGGCATGGATTTCATGTCCTGCCATAAAACTAATCAACCATTGTTGCTATGACCAACCCCCTTCAATGTTTCACAGAAATCTGTGAACGAGCAACATCAGATTGTAGTAAAGATGGCAAAAAATATTAATGAGGAAGAACACATTGGCCAGGAGATGCTACAGCAACTTGCTTTTGCCTGAACTGGGAAGGACAGAATTCTGTCTGCTGTCTTGCTGCCCTCCCCTCTATTGAGTTAAATCAAATTCAAAACACTGTTGCCCTTTAAAAGCAAATTAAAAAGGTGGGATGACAAAGGGTTAACCATGACAACTTGAAGCTATGTCTTCTATAATTGTATGCATATGTGTGTCTGTTTAAGATCTGCTTCCATGTTTATATGCAAAAAATGTCTAGGGGGACGGTAGTGAATTTTGAGGTGAGAGTGCTCATCATAGCAATCCCTGCATCCACACTTGAATGTCCATCCAACCATCTGTTTACATTATTTTTTGAGAAAAAGAAATGCATGTCCACCCACATGGACACGTAACTTGGCCAACATAAAATCATGCTGCATTCCTGCAGCCAAATCACTGATTCAACCAATACAAAAAATAACAGCAAGCCACAGAAAATATCTGTTTTCTGTGGCAGGCAAGTTTGTAAATAAAAGCAACAGATGCTCCTCACCTACGCGGTTTATTTATTTATTTATTATTTATTTACGATATTTGTATCCTGCCTTTCTCAAGCCCAAAGGTGACTCAAGGCGGCTTACAAATTGGCAGCAATTTGATGCCCTAACAATCCACAATATCCTCTTAAAACATTTAAAACATTATAAAATCCATACAAAACCATTAAAAATTATAATAACCAATGTCTTCCTGTTAATCTCATTTCCAGTAGTGTCGTCTTAGCTGTTCCATGTTTCAGTTTTACATAATTCCATGTTTGTTTGTTGCACTGCATTTCTGAAGGCTTGCTCAAAGAGCCAGGTTTTTACTTTTTTTGGAAGGTCAGGAGGGAGGGGGCCTAATCTAATATCCCAAGGGAGGGAGTTCTACAGCCAAGGGGAAGATGGGATCAAGAGCAGGGCCTCCCCAGAAATCTTAGATTCCGAGATAGTTCATAGGGAGAGCTATGTTCGGAAAGGTAAGCTGGGCCAGAATCATTTAGAGATTTATAGGCTAAAGCCAGCATTGTGTCTGGTAGCAAACTGGCAGCCAGTGGAGTTGGTGCAACAGAGGAGTTGTATGCTCCCTGAGTGCTGCTCCAGTTAGCGTCCTGGCTGCTGCTCGCTGGACCATTTGAAGCTTCTGAACAGTCTTCAAAGGCAACCCCACATAGAGTGCATTGCAGTAATATATACGGGATGTAACCAGAGCATGAACTACCATGGCCAAGTCAGACTTCCCAAGGTACGGGCACAGCTGGCACACAAGCTTTAACTGTGCAAATGCTCCCCAGGTCACCACCAAGACCTGGGATTCCATGCTCAGCGATGAGTCCAGGATCACTCCCAAGTTGCGAGCAGGGTGAATGGAGTCATAGAATAGAATTATAAAATGATAGACTTGGAAGAGACCACGTGGGCCATCTAGTCCAACCCCCAATGGAAGAATGTATGCTTATGATATATATGCTTGGGTATGCTTCTGTGTTTTCGTGACAATATTTTTAAGATATGGATACCAGGGAAGAAATCACAAACAAATGGAGGTTTTTTTCCCCTGCTGCTACACTTATCATTCTCCCTTCGACAAATAGATAATAGTCTGAAAGCCACATGCCTCAAAAGGTCCATTAAAATTTTCCAGTTTTTTCCCCAAAGGCTAAATGTAATGATAGCACTGGAAGATGAAACATTTCTTTTTGGAAGTCTGCAGCATCCAGTGTCAATATCAATTCTGTGGAACAACAACTGCCTTTGCATTTGATCATGGGCAGCCTGCTATAGTGCATAGGATTTTTGGTTAGGACTGAAATAACAGCCATATAGTATCCTCTCAGGTGGGACACAAAGTGAGTATGAGCCCTCAAGCTAAGCAGGAAGGCATTCAGACAACAAACAATAACTTTGGCTAAAGAAACTACCAAGCCCAACAATGTTTTCAGTCCAATTTACACACAGCACTGGTAACTACAGACAAATTTATTTTATGCATCAATACGTTATAGAATTTCACAGGCAGACAAATAAAAAGTGTGCATGAGCAATATTTTATGCATATGTGGAACTCCTTATCTATGTGACCAGCACAGGATGGAGGAAGAGATTCTTTGTTATTTATGAGGATGTTCACAAGGTGTGATACTGTCACCACAACAGGTGGGAGGTGGCCCTGAGCACAAAATTTTGCAGTTACAGCATTTCTAGCGTACCACAAATGACAGAGTTTAGTAAAACAACACAGGCCATAAGTGCAATGTCAGCTATAGTCAAAACAGAGTTAATCAGGATAATTACAACAGAACACCAACTGAATCATAATAATTTTAGAATCACAAATGAGCTTTCAGGTTTTCACTGCTTTAATAGCTTGCTCCATGCCTTAGTACTTTTCCATTTTAAAAACTTCCTTAGGAAATTTTAGTGCCTTGTGATCTTTATGGTCTTTTTATAATAGGATAATACAAAATTGGGGGGGGGGGGTGAGTGGGGGGGGGAATCTAATCCAAATGGTCTAAAATGCCCTTTAAAAGCAACAGAAAACATTGTTCATTTTATTACAGCAGAGCTTTCTTTGGAGGACCTTTGAGAAAGGGGGGGTGGGGGTGCAAGAAGACCTTTACTTGTGTTTTTCCATCCCAGTTCCATTCTCTAAGGTGGGGGTGAAACCTGTCTGGAGTCATTTCTCAGGAGGGAAAGGAACCAATAGAATCATAGAATCAAAGAGTTGGAAGAGACCTCATGGGCCATCCAGTCCAACCCCCTACCAAGAAGCAGGAATGTTGCATTCAAATCACCCCTGACAGATGGCCATCCAGCCTCTGTTTAAAAGCTTCCAAAGAAGGAGCCTCCACCACACTCCGGGGCAGAGAGTTCCACTGCTGAACGGCTCTCACAGTCAGGAAGTTCTTCCTCATGTTCAGATGGAATCTCCTTTCTTGTAGTTTGAAGCCATTGTTTCACGTCCTAGTCTCCAGGGAAGCAGAAAACAAGCTTGCTCCCTCCTCCTGTGGCTTCCTCTCACATATTTATACATGGCTATCATATCTCCTCTCAGCCTTCTCTTCTTCAGGCTAAACATGCCCAGCTCCTTAAGCCGCTCCTCATAGGTCTTGTTCTCCAGACCCTTGATCATTTTAGTCGCCCTCCTCTGGACACATTCCAGCTTGTCAATATCTCTCTTGAATTGTGGTGCCCAGAATTGGACACAATATTCCAGGTGTGGTCTAACCAAAGCGGAATAGAGGGGTAGCATGACTTCCCTAGATCTAGACACTATGCTCCTATTGATGCAGGCCAAAATCCCGTTGGCTTTTTTGCCGCCACATCACATTGTTGGCTCATGTTTAACTTGTTGTCCACGAGGACTCCAAGATCTTTTTCACACGTACTGCTCTCGAGCCCAGGCATTGTCCCCCATTCTGTATCTTTGCATTTTGTTTTTCCTGCCAAAGTGGGAGGAAGAGGAGGAAAAGCAGAAAGAGAAAAGCTGGACTTGAGGGGTTTGAAGGCTGGGGAGAGAAGGCGGGAAAGGAAAGTCCAAAACACCATGCTTGATGGAGATACACCCTAAGTCTTTGCATTGTTGGAAATTTGGAGAGAGAAAAAAATCACTGGGAAGCAGGCTCTTTACTGCTTCCTCCCTGCCCTTATTTTCACATCTCTGTCCCCACTCTGAAAAATTATCCCAGGGACCAGATTGCTTGAGCGATGATGACCCAATGCACAGGTACTCATTCCTGCCTGATCTTGCCTTCTGCAGGTCTTTTCTCCTGAGCCTTCTTCTCCACTGGCTTCTGCCCTTTGGGTTGACTTTTGGTTGAGGAGAGGACCCTGGGAAGGAGGGGGAGCATGTAAGGGCAGGAGGAGGCATCCAGGACCCATCATCCACCAGGGACTTCTCTGCCGTTCCTGCTGGCCCAGAAAGGAAAGAAAGGAGGGAGGGAAAGAGAGAAAGAGAGAAAGAAGGGAGGGGAGAGGGGCGCACCTCCAGCCGGTTCCTCCTCCCCTTGAGTTCATTAGAAAAGCCCTGAGCCAAGTTTTCTTTTCGTGGAGAGGCACCATGGCCAGGAGGACGGTAGTTCTCTGCAGCTGGATGGGATTTGTGGTTCTCCTGGCGTTTTTCTTGCTGGGAAACCTAGTGGGTGAGTAGCTTTCGCTTGGTGGAGCCCTTCCTATTTGGATTCCGGGTTGAAACAGAACTGGACTGGAGGGAGGAATTGGTTTAGGGGGGCTACAGCTCCCAGTTGTCGCTTCTGAGTTGGAGGATGCTGGAGATCGGAGTCCAGCCAAGCCTGGAGAAGTTCAACCGGATCCCATTTAAGTGGCTCCATGAAGACTGAACATGTTTGGGGTTCACAGGATGCAGGTGCTTCGACATTTTGCAGACTAAACGTGGGATATCTGTGGCCATACAATATCAGAGTGTATTCAATATCAGTTATTAATGAACATTAGGAATAACATCCTAACTGGGTTGTTGTTTTTTGGGTTGTATGATCATATTCCAGAAGCATTCTCTTCTGACGTTTCACCTGCATCTGTGGCAGGCATCCTCAGAGGTTGTGAGGTCTGTTGGAAACTAGGAATATAGGGGTTGTATATGTGTGGAATGTCCAGGCTGGGAGAAAGAACTCTTGTCTGTTTGAGGTATGTTTCAATTGGCCACCTTGATTATTTAATGGCCTTGCAGCTTCCAGGCTTGCCTGCTTCCTGCCTGGGGCAATCTTTCGTTGGGAGGTGATTAGCTGGCCTTGATTGTTTCTTGTCTGGAGTTCCCCTGTTTTTGAGTAATGTTCTTTATTTACTGTTATGATTGTAGAGTTTTTTTTAATACTGGCAGCTAGATTTTGTTCATTTTTATGATTTCTTGATTGTTTCTTGTCTGGAGTTCTCCTGTTTTTGAGTCATGTTCTTTATTTACTGTTACTTTTTTATAGTTTTTTAAAAAATACTGGTAGCCAGGTTTTATTCATTTTCATAGTTTCTTCCTTTCTGTTGAAATTGTGGGTTTCAGTGGCTTTTCTGTGTAGTCTGACATGGTAGTTAGAGTGGTCCAGCATTTCTGTCTTCTCAAATAATATGCTGTGTCCAACTTTCTAACTGTGAGAGCTGTTCAGCAGTAGAACTCTCTGCCCCGGAGCTTGGTGGAGGCTCCTTCTTTGGAGGCTTTTAAGCAGAAGCTAGATGGCCATCTGTCAGGGCTGCTCTGAATACGATTTTCCTGCTCCTTGAGCAGGGGGTTGGACTGGATGGCCCACGAGGTCTCTTCCAACTCCATAATTCTATGAATGTATAATTCTCAGAAGAAAAAACTCAGAAGCCAGCAGAGGCTGCAGCAGTTTGCTTTTGCTTGAGCCTTCTGGGAAAGAAAGGCCCCTTCTACACTGCCATATAAATCCAGATTATCTGCTTGGAATCAGATGATATGGCGGTGATGTTAAAAGGGAAGAGAGAGAAGTGATAGATAACCTGGGAAATGTTAAAAGCACCCCAAAAAAGTGAGACCACTCAGGATAAATTGGAGCTGTCATAAAGAAATCAGGACAGTCCGAGGGTTGCGTTGTTTGAATCTTGAGGAACAGTATCAAAGGATTTAACTATTCAGAAAACAGATCTTGCCATCCTATATAAGGGATTACATGTTAGTATGCCATTATATGTCACAGGTTCAAATCCGGGGAGTGGTGTGCACTCCTGCTGTCAGCCCCAGCTTCTGCCAACCTAGCAGTTCAGAAAACATGCAAATGTGAGTAGATCAGTAGGTACTGCTCTGGTGGGAAGGTAACAGCGCTCCATGCAGTTATGCTGGCCACATGACCTTGGAGGTGTCTATGGACAATGCCGGCTCTTCGGCTTAGAAATGGAAATGAGCACCAACCCCCAGAGTCGGACACGACTGGACTTAATGTTAGGGGAAAACCTTTACCTTTGCTGTTACTATGGCATATATATATATATATATATATATATATATATGGCATAATTTTGAAATCCAAAATGCTCCAGTATCCAAAAATAGTGACCCATAAGGTTTCTGACAGTTCAGTGTACACAATGTTTGTTTCATGCCCAAAATTATTAAAAATATTGTATATTATTATTACCATGAGGTGTCTTGGCCCATGGTTTCATTCATTGTAGCTGTTTGGATCTTAGACCACCAATACAACTACAGTTTGAGAATCCTCTCTCTGAAATTCCAAAACATCCGTGTAGGTGGCTGAATTCTGATGCCTTTGCTTTCTGACAGTTCAGTGTATACAACCTTTGTTTCATGTCCCATTTAAAAATATATATACTGTATATAAATACCCCCAAGCTAAATGTCTAAGTTATAAATACATTTCTTGTCTAGACTTGGGTCCCGTCTCCAAGATATCTCATTATTGTTAGACGATCCCTCATTGTCCAAGTATGATGACCTCCCAAGTCTTGGCGGTGGATTCATAGGTGACTGTGGAGCCCTATTCTTGATCTGCATGTTCTTCCACAATGAGGTCATTGGTTTCCAGGTGGAAGGCAGTCCCCATCAGGGTTGGCTTGACGTGCCTTTCTCTTGGCATGTTTCTCCCTTTCACCCTCCATTCGTGCCTCTTCAAATTCCACAGCACTGCTGGTCACAACTGACCTCCAGTTAGAGCTCTCAAGAGCCAGGGTTTATTTATTTATTTATTTATTTATTTACTCTATTTGTATACCGCATATATCAGCCTGAGGCGGCGACTCAATGCGGTTTACAATAAAAAACAACACTAAACAATGTATGAGACACACAATACAGACAAACACATAATCATCAACGCCACACTTAGAATCAGATTCCGATCTCAAAATCCTTTTTCCATTCCTTGTCCGATGCCGTCATTATTGAGTTAATTGCCAAAAGCCTGCTCGTAGAGCCACGTCTTCACCCTCCTCCGAAACACCAGTAACGAAGGGGCCTGCCTGATGTCCACCGGTAACGCATTCCATAGCCGAGGGGCATTCCATAGCCGAGAATTGGTTTCCCAATTCTCCGTGTCTATGCAGCAGTTTTTAAAGATTAGCTTTAAGCCCATCTTTAAATCTCTTTTCTTGTCTACAGACATTCTGTTTTCCATTCTTGAGTTGGGATTATAGTTACTGCTTTGGGAGACGGTGATCGGGCATTCGGCCAGTCCAGCAGAGTTGATGGCGTAGGAGCATCACTTCAATACTGCTGGTCTTTACTTCTTCCAGCACACTGACATTTGTCCGCCTGTCTTCCCAAGAGATTTGCATGATTTTTCAGAGGGAACACTGATTGAATTGTTCCAGAAGTTGAGTGTGACATCTGTAGACAGTCCACGTTTCGCAGGCATATAACAGGGTTGGGAGGACAGTAGCTTTATAAACAAGCACCTTGGTATCCCTACGGATGTCCCGATCCTCAAACACTCTCTGCTTCATTCAGAAAAATTCTGCACTCACAGAGCTCAGGCGGTGTTGTATTTCAGTGTCAATGTTGACTTCTGTGGAGAGGGGCTGCCAAGGTAGCGGAAATGGCCAACATTTTCTAATGTTACACCATTAAGCTGATTTTCTGGCATTGGACAGGGATTGTCTGGTGACTGCTGGAAGAGCACTTTGGTTTTCGCCAGGTCGAGCTTCTCATATGCTTCTGCAAAGGTGTTTAGAGTGGCTTGTAGGTCTACTTCTGAATATACAGACTATGTTATCATCAGCATATTGGAGCTCTATAGCAGTTGTTGTTGTGACCTTGATTTGGCTTTCAGTCTGCTGAGGTTAAGTCACTTGCCATCTGTCCGATAGATGATTTCCACTCTGGTGGGAAGCTTCCTACCAATAAGATCTTCATAGCGATGAAGATGGAAAATAAGGGGTAATAATATATCTCATTATATAACTATATGGAAAGCATTGCATAAAAATCCCACATCCAAAGCACTTCTGGCCCCAAGCATTTTAGATAAAGAATACTCAACCTGTAATCAAACTTGAGCAACCATGGGTTTTGGTATTCATGGGAATCCAGGAACCAAACCAAGGGCCAACTGAATATTGAAATGGAGCATGGCTGGATGGTACCCCAAACAAGAACTATATAGACGGCAACATTTTATTGCAATAGCAACATATTTTATAGAAAGCCACCCTGGACTTTCAGTCCGATTCAAGTTCTTTTAAAATCTTGTACAAGACAGAAAGAGGGAGTATCAAGAGGTGGACTCATACCCATTTATCAAAATATTTTCTCTCTTTCTAGCTATAGAGGTATTGTGTTGCTTTGAGTTTCTATTTGAGCCTGAAAAACTAAGACTTAGCTGGTGACAAGTCGGAAGTGCACCAAAATGTTGCAAAGTTTTGGCCTTCCTAACAGGAATGATCCTCAAGCCAGCCAGCTTTTGCTTCCAAAGAAATTCTACTCTACGCCACCGCCCCACCCCAGCTGATGTTCAATGTTCTGTGTTTCCTGAACATATAATCTTTCAATATGTATATGTGCCTTCAGGTTTTCTAAAGTAGGAGTGGGCAAAACATAGCACTGGTGGCATACTCTTTTCAAGCTGGTTTTGCAACTCCTAACTCGGCATGCTCCCATTTTCTAGCCTTTTTCATGTCAAGAGCAATTGAGAAACTGCAAGTCACTTCTGGTGTGAGAGAATTGGCTGTCTGCAAGGACGTTGCCCAGGAGATGCCCAAATGTTTTGATGTTTTGCCATCCTTGTGGGAGGCTTCTCTCATGTCTCCGCATGAGGAGCTGGAGCTGATGGAGGGAGCTCATCCATGCTCTCCCCGGATTCGAACCTCTGACCTATCGGTCTTCAGTCCTGCTGGCACAAGGGCTCAACCCATTGCGCCACTGAGGGCTCTAGCCTGATTTTCAAGCCTGAAATCACTGAATTGCCTCCCTTGGGTACAGTACTCGAAAAAACATCAATTCACTTTAATATTGGGTGCAGCTTTGCAATATATATAAAGTTTTCCAAAACTAGGAATGATGTTTTTACCTTTTTGGTGAGGTTGTGTTGCCATTTTTGGCATTCCTGCAGGGTTTTAACAGCATAAAACTGGCCCTCAAATAGTCTTAAGGATATTTTGTATTTTAAAAGCTTTGGGAATCTCCTAAGCCTGCTGATACTTCCTTTCCCTATGGTCCCATTTCATCTTTGTTCCTGTTGGTTATGCTTACCACTTGAACGGAATATTAGAGGAAGTTGGGGAAATGATGTGTCAGTGTGGTGTAGTGGCTTAACTGTTAAACTGTCTCGAAGACCAAGGTTTGAATCCTCCTTTGCCATGAAAACCCAATGAATGGTATATTTAGGCTACCTATGTAGAATAAACAGCCATAAGATAACATAGGCACAAGAAGGTGAGAAAAAAGATGGAGAGTATCAGCATTTCGCCTAACTCCAGTTCATCTTGTCTCAAATCCCTTTTACACTGCTCTATATCCCAGGATCTGATCCCAGATCCTGGGATATAGAGATATATCCCAAATTATCTGGCAGTGGCGACTCATATAATCCAGTTCAAAGCAAATCACCTGGGACGAGATCCTGGGATATGAGGACAGCATAGAAGAGGCCTCAAACTCAAATGAAACATTACAAAAACTTTTGCAGAATGAGGAATATATCAGCAGCTCTTTCAGGGCCCTTCCACACTGACCTATATCCCAGAATATCAAGGCAGAAAATCCCACAATATCTGCTTTGAACTGGATTATCTGAGTCCACACTCAGATAATGTAGGATTTCCTGACTTGATATTCTGGGATATAGGGCTGTATGGAAGGGCCCTCAGATAACTCTGCAAGCAGGCAGCTGATAATAATAAAACTTTATTTATATTCTGCCCAGATCTCTGTTTTCCATACAGCAGAACCTTTCTCCCTGCACAAAATGTAAGACTCCAAAAGTGTGCTTTTTCCGCTTCCCTTGAGAAAGAAGCCCCAAAGTGACCAGAGTGCTCCCTTGCAAATCTGACACTCTCCGAATACACCATCTCTCTCCTTCCCATTGAGCAGACCATGGTGGGTGAATCAGACTCCTCAGGTGTGTCACAATTTGAGAATTATTAGATTGAGTCTTTTATAGGAATATTCTGCTGATGTAGTCCCAAAGTTGTAAATTAATGATAGACGTCTTCCATCCTGGTTCCATTTCAGTTTCCTGGCCAGATGCTGATTCCTCTTGATTGGTGTTGATCTTATGTTGACTTCCTTCTTAACATTGTAAATATTTCTGTTATCACAGTCCCAGTTTACTTTTCAGTTCTTATTAGCAACTTTTAATTACAGCCCAGCAAACAGGTAGTTAGTCATTGTAGGCCTTGGTCCTTCACTGGTGTTTCCAAAATTATTAACTCCATCCATACATCCTTCCATTCTTCCATTCATACCCACATATCATATTAAATCCACATTGATCAAATCTGCAATGATATTTTCATGACATTTGTTATCTCAAACCAGACGCCCAAAAGTCAGAGCCCTAAGCTCAGATGGATTACCTCTCACCACCCCACTTGGCTTTGAATGCAGAAAACACCTTGTGCTAGGAAGTCCTGCCTTATTCTTTTCCTTCCCACCACCATACCATAGGCACAATTTGCCAAAAAGCCTAGGAACTTACTCCTCAGTATCAGTACTAATATTGGAGTGCAAACCATCAATTGGATGACAAACCAATCATGCCATCCAATTCTGTTATGATTTGACAATGTGTGCAGACCAACAGAAGATTAGCACTTTGTATATTCAAAAAAAAAGAGCAACACAAATAGAAGAAATGTGAAACTCAAATTTTACTCTTGTGCAGCAGAGTTCATTAATTAAACAGCAACTTCAAACTTTCTAGTAATAGTACAGTCACAGTTCCGCTGGAGTATCAAACTCATGTATGGTGCTTGCATTTAATTCATGCAATGCTTTCCATCAGAAAATATGTCTTCTCCCAATCTTCATTTCTTGTTCATGGAGACAAGCACAGAAGACAAACTAGCCTGTGTTAACTAGGCGGCAAGCCAGGAGTGTATGGTGAGTAAGCCGAGAGGCAAACATTCAGTAAGCCCAAAAACATATAACAAACTCTCCTCAGTTATACCCCTTAGCGAGTAGGCCAAAACTTATTGGCTTTAATTACCCCAATTACTGAGCCTGTGGATTGTAATTAACTAAGGTGAGGCTTCTTCTTTTAACACACACATGGTAGTGATCCCACATGAACTTAACCATATAACTCAATAAATTCCACTTAGTGATCTCCCATGATCTCAGAACTACTCCTCCTCAATAACGGTCAAGGCCACAGTTGTCTCCAAGTTTCCCTCCCAGAAAGCCACCACCATCAACAACAAAGAGGGGGCAGACCTCAACATAGAGACAGACTCAAATATTTTTTACAGTAAAGACTTTATTAAGTTTCGCACCACACACAATCCACCAGTCTTGAGCTGTAAACCCGTACAATTAATGTAGTATGCACCAATAAGACAATGGATCATAATTTGTACCATTCCGAACAATGTCTATTATTTTCAAATATCTATTAAATCCAGGAGGCATGCCAAATATGAGGATCTCCCCTGACATTATTTGTCCATTGAAGCAATAAAGCGATCTCTGCCCTCACCTCTATGTGTCTTTATTGAAATCGATGGGAGCTGGCACACCAGGAACAGAACCCTGGGTTTCAACCCTTTGTGTCTTCCTACATGGCAGGAGTCCCTGGTGGTGCAGCAGGTTAATAATAATAATAATAATAATAATAATAATAATAATAATAATAATATAAATAAATAAACTGCTGATCTTGCTGACTGAAAGGTCTGTGGTTAGAATCCAGGGAGCAGAGTGAGCTCCCACTATTAGCCTCAGCTTCTGCCAACCTAACAGTTTGAAAACATGCAAATGTGAGTAGATCAGTAGGCACTGCTTTAATGAGAAGGGAACGGCGCTCCATGCATGACCTTGGAAGCATCTATGGACAACACCGGCTCTTCAGCTTAGAAATGGAGATGAGCACCAACCCCCAGGAGTTGGACACGACTAGACTTAATGTCTGGAAAACCTTTACCTTTATCTTACATCGCAAAACGGGATTGAACTGTTTGGCCTTTGGAGCCTCATGCCACATTTTTTCCCTTTTTGCTTATAAACAGCAAGTAAGAGCTATCACTAAGGGGAGCTCTAGCTGGAAAATATGACTGCAGATCCTGGGAGATATAGTTTTAAAATAGAGAACTTTTCCAGAGTCAGCTTGAGAATCTGGGGACCTGCTAGTAGTTGGAGCAGGTAAGTAATTGGACTAGGAGATGGAGATGTACGAAGCCATATTTAGAGCCACATTACTCACTGCTATAGCAATGGAACGTCCCGCTCTTCCTTTGACACATTTTGTTGAGGTGACGCTTTTCTGCAGCTCAGAGAGAAACAGGAAGGTCTGTGCTTAGGACGGGACATTGCATAACCTGTCTGATTCACTAAGGAGAACCGATCTGTCAAACCAGAACGGCTGCATTCTGTTCTTGCTAGTGCTGACACACAAAGGGAGCAATTTGGAAATGCTTTTGCTATGTTGGTCACGGAGAACAAAAGAGGTGGACAGTGAAAAAGGGGTTGCTTTTATTCCTCTTCTGCAGCAGGTCAGCAATGTCATGTTTTGCCATTTCTCCAGGCAAAACGCTCTTTCCAGGAACAATTGGAACACCTAGTTTTGTAATTATTGTGATTTATTGTATTTATGTTCCTCCTTTTCACCAAAAGTGAACCTAAAAAGAAGCTCATTGTAGAACTGAATCAAAATGGATGATGAATTCTGGATTATGTTTTTGGATGATGAGACGATAGTGATTGGTTAATGTAGTAATTGTGTATTGTTTGGGTAATATGTTAAATTGTTAATTGTTGTTACATTATTGCATTGAATTATTGCTGTTTTTATTGGTTGTGAACCGCTGTGAGTCGCCCTCGGGCTGAGAACAGAGGTATATAAGTAAAGTAAAAAAAGTAAGTAAATAAATAAATAAAATGCAGTTTAAAAGAAAAACAACTATGAAGGCATAATTAAATATTTACTTAGTGCTGCTGTTTGCATTCTGTGGCCAGGATCCCACAAAGGTTTTCCCATGACATACGTTTAACTATGAGTTCATATACACTGTGGAATTCATATACTGTCATTTGACATCCTTTCAACTGACAAAACTTAGTTATGGAACCCTGAGAGCTGCAGTTTGGTGAGGCATTAGCACTTTTTGGTAGAAAAGGCAAAAGACCTTGTAAATCTACAACTTCAAACTACAGGAAATGAGATTCCATCTGAACATTAGGAAGAACTTCCTGACTGTGAGAGTTGTTCAGCAGTGGGACTCTCTGCCCCGTAGTGTGGTGGAGGCTCTTTCTTTGGATTCTTTTAAGCAGAGGCTGGATGGCCATCTGTTGGGGGTGCTTTGAATGCAATTTTCCTGCTTCTTGGCAGGGGGTTGGGCTGGATGGCCCATGAGGTCTCTTCCAACTCTAGGATTCTATAATTCTTATTTCATTTCATTAAGCCGTGGCAGTTAAAGTGGTATCAAGCTGCATTCATTCTACATTGTAGATCCACCCAGTTTTAAAGACACAAATAAAGTTTACTTTAAAATGCTAATTCCATTCCTTGTCTGGAATCCAATGAAATCCATGAGATCACTATTAAGTCAACATGTGACTTGAAGACACATACACAGCAAGAAAGCTAGTGGACAGCCAGGGTTGACAGGTGAGGCCACGTATTTACATTTTGGATGATGAACAAGCAGATAAGACCCCAATAGTTTGCCTGATATCATTGCATCCTATCATGCTGTTCTGTGAATAGCCTTGGGAGTTTTTAAGTGCTGACATTTCTCTCCTGGTTGTTGCCACTTTGTAGGCTGGTGTGTGAAATCAGTTCATAAATCGACTGGAACGTCCAACATCTTTCAAAATGTGCGAAGACAACTTCTTGCAGAAATGAGAGCTGAGAACATCCGGGATTATCTCCGGTAAGTTTAGTTAGCCCGAAGGCGACTCAAGGCGGTTTACAATCGGCATAATTCAATGCCCCCAACAACATAAAATATAGGTAAAACATTAACATATAGTATAAACTATATAAAAACAATAAAAGCAATAAAAAACAATCAAACACAAGTCCTCTGCGTCTCATTACCAAAATCATTTTCCAGTCATATCGTTCAATTATTCTGTGGATCTAAATTAGCCTGTTACAATGCATCTGCGAATGCTTGCTCAAAGAGCCAGTTTTTAACTATTTTTCAAAATGTTTAGAGGGAGGGGGCCAATCTGATATCCCTAGGGAGGGTGTTCCATAGCCGAAGGGCCACTGCTGAGAAGGCCCTGTCTCTCATTCCCACCAGTTGCATCTGCGAAGGAGGTGGGACCGAGAGCACGGCATCCCCAGGTGATCTTAGTTGGCAACCAAGAGTTACATTTAGGAGTAGATATGATATTATGCTGGGGAAAATGGAAGGAAAAAGGAAGAGGGCTGACCAAGGGCAAGATGGATGGATGGCATCCTTGAAGTGACTTGCTTGACTCTGAAGGAGCTGGGGGTGGTGATGACTGACAGGGAGCTCTGGCATAGGCTGGTCCATGAGGTCATTAAGAGTCGGAAACGACTGAACGAATGAACAACAACAAATGATCCTAGCTGCACCCTAGCTTCATCTATTTCTAGTCTTCCATTGAAGAGGAGAGCCAAACCAGGGTCATGAAAGGCTATAGCTTATACAAATCTCTCTGTTTGGCTCATCCCTTTCTTGTTGTCATGTGGGCAGGTTGTGGAGAATTGAGTTAGGATGGAGGAAGGCTCAACTCCTCGCTTGGATTTCCTCTGGATGTCCCAGGTGTGTGTGAGGATATGGTCTCCCTGATCACTGCTTCTCCTTCACCTCATACTGATGTAGAATAGAGGTAGAGTAGATTGGGGAAATTGAGACAGGATGACTGAAGGCTATAGTCTCCAGGATTCTCATTTATCCGTATTTCTTCCACTTCACCTCTTGATGTCACATGGTGTATGGGCAGTGGGGAGCAAATTTGGTTGTCAAAAACTACAAACTCCAAGATCTTTCCTGAGGTTCCCTTACTCCCCCTACTGCCAGTTGCTACTAATTGAGTGTTGTTTATTTGTTCAGTTGTTTCCAACTCTTCATGACCTCATGGACCAGCCCACGGCAGAGCTCCCTGTCAGCTGTGGTCACCTCCAGCGCTTTCAAGGTCAAGCCAGTCACTTCAAAGATAACTTCTATCCATTTTGCCCTTGGTTGGCCCCTCTTCCTTTTTCCTTCCATTTCTCCCAGTATCATTATCTTCTAGCTTTCCTGTCTTCTCATTATGTGGCCAAAGTACTTCGTCTTTGCCTTTAATATCCTTCCCGACAGTGAGCAGTCTGTCTTTATTTCCTGGAGAATGGACTGGTTTGATCTTCATTCCCTAAGGACATCAGGCAGGCCCCAACCCTGGCAGTTTTCAGGAGGAGCTTGAAGATGTGGTTGTTCCAGTGTGCCTTCCAGGATTAAGGATCCCATAGCACTTTGTCCCTCTAAAGCACTTTACATTTTTTAGGTCTGCTCATATGTCTCTCCACAAACGCCACTATCACCTGTTCGTCCATGTTCAGCACTATTTCCAATTTTAATTTTACATTTGGCCTTCCCATAGTTTTAATTGTATGTTGTCTTATTGATAATGTTATATGTTTATGTTTTATTTTAATTGCTTGTATTGTTGTGATTATTGCTTGTATTGTTGTGTTCGGCCTCGGCCTCATGTAAGCCGCACCGAGTCCCTTGGGGAGATGGTAGCGGGGTACAAATAAAGTGTTATTTATTATTTATTATTATTATTTGATCTTCTTGCTGTCCAAGGCAATCTCATCATTTTCCTTTAACATAACAGTTGAAAAGCATCTATCTTCCTTCAGTCAGCCTTCCTTATGGTCCAAATCTCGCATCCATAGGTTACTACTGGTACTACCAATTCTTTAACTATGCGGATCTTCATTGCCAGTGTGATGTCTCTACTTTTCAGTATTTTATCAAGATTAGTTATTGCTCTCCTCCCAAGAAGTAAATGTCTTCTGATTTTCTGGCTGCAGTCTGTGTCTGCAGTAATATCCGTGCCTAGAAATGCAAAATCTGTCACTGTCTCCACATTTTGCCAGTTATCAATCAGCCTGGTTGCCATCATCTTGGTTTTTTTGATGTTTAACTGCAACCCAGCTTTTGCACTTTCTTCTTTCAGAACCTTGGTCAGAAGGCTCCTCAGCTCCTCCTCACTTTCAGCCATTAAAGTGCTATCATCTGCAAATCTAAGGTTGTTAATGTTTCTTCCAGTAATTTTAACTCCAGCCTTGGATTCTTCAAGCCCTGCACTAATTCTACTAATTGTGTAGAAAAGGACAAAAGTGATGAGAGATGCTTTCTCCCCCCTTTGTAAGAATTCTTTGAAAGCTGTGCAGTTTTGAAGATGCTTCTGGAGTAGGGAGAAAATTGAATAAATTATGTGTTCTCCTGTGTGGGAATGAATATATGAGCACAGTCCTACCACAAAGACACCATTCAGGGAGAAGATATTGATCAAGAATCTGTTTCAGAATTGCTTTTTGTAAATGAATTATATGTTGATTGTGCTACAGAACTCTTGTGTGGAATGGCAAACTTTTTCAACCTAATGCACTATGACATGGGCAACTGAATGTACACATTGACATGCACAGTAAGACCACGCACATAGCTTTGTTCTTACAATCTTCAACTGAATGTGTATGTTCCATGCTATCCCCAAATCATAGAATCATAGAGTTGCAAGATACCTCAAAGACCGTCCAGTCCAACCCCATTCTGCTCTGTAGGAACATACAATCAAAGTCCTGACAGATGGCTATCCAGTCTGTGTTGAAAAGTCTTTAGACCACTGTTCTTCAAGGCAGCAGCATATTCCACTGCCAAACTGCTCCTCCCACTAGGAAGTTCTTCCTCATATTAAGATGGAATCTCTTTTCCTGCGATTTGAAGCCATTGCTTCATGCCCTAGTCTCTGGAGCAGTAGCAAATAAATTTGCTCCCTCCTTAAAATAACATTCTTTCAAATGTTTAAACACAGTTATCATTGGGCTGTGGATACTCCACCTTAGACATCAGAAGAGCTGCAAGACCGAGAAAGAGCCACGAGAGTCAAGATAAAGATCCACCCAGAGGAAAAGTGTTCTTGCCATACATCAAGGGAACCACTGACCGCATAGGGAAGCTGATGAGGAAACACAACACACAAACTATCTACAGACCCACTAAGAAAATCCAACAAATTCAGCAAAGGACAAGAGGAATCCTCTCACTTCTGCAGGAGTCTACCGTATACCATGCAGCTGTGGACAAGTCTACATAGGGACCACCAAACGCAGCAGCATTGCCCAGACACGAATCAAGGAACATGAAAGGCACTGCAGACTACTTCAGCCAGAGAAGTCAGCCATAGCAGAGCACCTGATGAACCAACCTGGACACAGCATATTATTTGAGAACACGGAAATGCTTAACTACTCTAACTACTACTATGTCAGACTACACAGAGAAGTCATTGAAATCCACAAGCATGTGGACAATTTCAACAGAAAGGAAGAAACCATGAAAATGAACAAAATCTGGCAACCAGTACTAAAAAACTCTAAAATTACAACAGTAAATAAAAAAAACTCAAACACATGGAAACTCAAGACAGGAAACAATCAGGAACACTTAATCATCTCTCAACAAGGAAATTTCCCAGGCAATAACAAGCCACACCTAAAAACTGTCAGGCCATCAAATGCTTAATCAAGGTGGTCAATGGAGACATTCACACTTTGCTCCAACAGACAAGAGTTCTTTCTCCCACCTTCCACAGATATATAAACCCAATTTCCCAGTTTCCAACAAACCTCACAACCTCTGAGGATGTTTGCCTCAGATGCAGGTGAAATGTCAGGAGAGAATGCTTCTATAACATGGCCATACAGCCTGAAAAACCTACAACCCACAGGTATCATGTCCCCTCTTATCCTTTTGTTTCTCAAGATAAACATACCCAGCTCCTTAAGTTGCTCCTCACAGGGATTGGCTTTGAGACCTTTGGAACTGATTAGTCTCCTAGATGCATTTGTTCCTTATTTTCAGAGTTCATCACTTAATCATTGAATCCACCAGTCTGCTTTGGAATGAGCCCGGGTGGAGTCATGTGCTAAAGACTTTGAGAACGGAAATTCTATTCTCCTGATTGGGGCACTGTTAAGTCTCACAAAAGAACCACAAATCTTCTTGTTCAAACATTAACCAAGTTGAAAAACAGTTACTTTATCTGTTTGCTGTTATACAGAACAGTAAAACTGTATGGACTGCACAGTCAAAGCTGAGAAAAGTTACAATTTTGGACTAAGGTAAAGGTTTTCCCCTGACATTAAGTCCAGTCATGTCCGATCCTGGGGTGTGGTGCTCATCTCCATTTCTAAGCCGAAGAGCTGGTGTTGTCCGTAGACATCTCCAAGGTCGTGTGGCCGGCATGACTGCATGGAATGCCGTTAACTTCCTGCTGGAGCGGTACCTATTGATCTACTCACATTTGCATGTTTTCGAACTGCTAGGTTGGCAGAAGCTGGGGCTGACAGCGTAAGCTCCCTGGAATTGAACCTGCAACCTTTCAGTCAACAAGCTCAGCAGATCAGTGCTTTAACCCACTGCGCCACCGGGACTGGATTTTGGACTGGATCATGTAAAAAAAAGCTATTGGTTCTTTAATGTGTGGTCTGTCATTTAATTAATTCATAACTTCATTCTGGGGTCAACTGGATATTTTGACATTTAATGCTAACTGAGCTTGGAAGCTAAGCATATTTAGGCCTGGTTAGTAGTTGGATGGAGGATTAACAAGGAGTAACTAGTGATATAGGCTCTATTTCAGAAGAAAGGAATGACAAAACCATCTCTGAGTGTTCCTTGCCTAAGAAAACCCTACAAAACTCAAGAAGTCACCACACATTGACAGGTGAATTGATGATACATATCCAAGTGGCAATGATTCTAATCTGTGTTAGGGGAAGGGCATCTTTCTCTATTTCCTATAGAGCAGTGATTCCCAAGAACTAAAATATGATCCATGGCCTCATTGTCACTACACCATGCAAATGAGAGTGACTGTTCTCACAAAACCCTCTTATAGTGCCAAGGCAACAGGGATGTTGGGAAGGGATGGGAGGGAAGGGGCTGACTACCCACGAAAGGCACGACAACAAGCCTCCTGACTGCTGCTTCTCCTCCTCCCTCTCCCTGAGCGGAGCCATTCCATGTGGTGCCTGGAAGCAGGGGCACCTTGGTGTCTTCATTTTTAGGCTTTTTCCTGGAGTTATTTGGGGTGCTGATTCAGAAAATGGCATTTAATAGACCTCATAAGCCCTAGTTTCAGTGGTCCGCAAGAATGAAAATATGGTCTATGAGCTCACCATTACTACACTGTTGTCTCGAAACCACATGGCAATGAGAGTGACTTGTCTTGCGAAACCCTCTCATAGTTCCAAGGCAACAGGGATATCGGGAGGGGAGAGGCTGACTACCCACGAAAGATTACTACTACCACATCAACTCTAGATTATTAAATATGGTTTTCTGTGGGCGAGCAGATGGCGACTACTGGATGGCATATGTTCTTATCAGAAACTAGAGCTGATGTGGTTTATCCAATGCAATTTTCTGAACCAGCACCCCAAAATAACCAAACCAAACCTAAAGTTGAACAAAAACTGATTTGTAACTCTTTTGGTACTAATGTTGGAGGGTGGTCCTTGGTCAAAGCGGTCCCTAGTCAAAAGAAGGTTGGGAACCCCTGTTATAGAGAAACAAATGGAACAAGCATGAGTCTGATTATAAATCAAGCTCTGCACTACCTTGTTTGTTGGTTTGTTTTCTGTTTTATTTTCCCAAGTAAAATAAAATCTCATTTTTTTAAAAATCGAAGAAAACATTTATGTACTCTCTAATACTTCACAGATGAAAACCAGGACATATGTGGCCAAGCAACATCAGAGTGTGATCAAGATATGTGTGGGTGTGTCTTTCTGCCAACTTATAGTGACCTTGTGAATTTCATAGGGCTTTCTTAGGCAAGAATTATTCAGAGGTGGTTTTGTCCTTTCCATCCTCTGAAATATAGGGTGCAGCACCAGGTTATTATTATTATTATTATTATTATTATTATTATTATTATTATTATTATTTGAAACACAAGAAGATTATTACACCGCAAACAAAGTCACTATGCTGGCTGTTATATTGGATCACACTTCAGACACTTCCCAAGCGTCTAGGTCTATGTGATGTATCGGCAAATAATGTGTGCATATCCCAGTAAGGTGGCCTCTTGCAGCTGACAGATGGTAATTTTGTCAGCGCTAGTTGTGCTTAAGTGCAGACCAAGGTCTTTAGGCACTGCACCCAGTGTGCTGATCACCACTGGAACCACCTTAACTGGCTTGTGTCAGAGTCTTTGCAGTTCAATCTTTAAATCCTCGCAACGTGACAGCTTTTCCAGTTGTTTCTCTTCAATCCTGCCAAGAAGCAGGACAATCACATTCAAAGCATCCCCAACAGATGGAGACTCAGAGCAGTTTACAATTTAAAGCATGACCACACACTTTAAAATATACAAATATGCAAACATTAAAATAGAATTAAATGTAACAGTATTAAAATTCACAGTTAAAATCCATTTACTGGTTGCCTCCCATCCAGGTACTGTTCAGGACTAACTCTGCTTAGCTTCCAGGGTCAGACAGGAAGCTGTGCGCCTTCTTTGGTGCCTGTGTGCCTTCTTTGTTTACCTGGTCCTTTCTGTGCTTCTTTTAGTGCTTTCACCAGGCTCCCCCATGTAGCAGGAACAGAACAGAACCTTCACCTGGCAAGACAGATACAAGCTCAGTGGAAGGACTTTGGCTTGGATACAGCCAAGCTAGTTCATTATGATGTCCTACTTTCCTACCCGAATCAAAGCACCCCCAACTATGTTGCCATTATTGATGAACAAGGAAATGAGGTAAAGAAGAGGGCAGAATGTTCCGTCCACTGTATGTGAGCCTAACAAAGACAGAGCGCTGGGAAGAATTGTGTTCCAGACATGACTAGGAGGAAAAGAATGTTTAGATCTTACAAAGAAATTAGAAGACCATCAAACCTGAATAGCTGGGTTGTGTTATACAAATATGACATGCTAGGTGCGCAATGGTTAGAAACCTGGTTGGGGACATGGGAGATCTAGGTTTGCATTTCTCCCAAGCCATGAGATTCACTAGGAGATTTTGGATTATATACACTCAGACTGCTCCACCTCCTAGGATTGTTGAGATTATAAAACACGGAGGAGGAGAGCAATCAAAAGATGATTGGAAGAAAGGATAATAATAATAATAATAATAATAATAATAATAATAATAATAATAATAATACATTATTTATATTCAGCTCTATCTCCCCAGAGGGACTCAGGGTGGATTCCAAACACAGAAGGCAAACATTCAATGCCCAAATACGACAACAATACATATGTACTAACAAAATTTAACAACCCAACACATAAACACAAATTATGACTTAACTAAAATTAAATTAAAAATGTAGCCTCTTATAACAGACATAAGACAAAATATTGAAGAGAAGCAACAATTTCCCAGTTCTTGGGGCAAATAGATTCATCATTGTTCAAGATATCTATTGAGCTGGTAGGGCGAACAGGGCACGGATACAGATGATAACTATTAATCAGAGGTATAATGGCAGTATTACCAACTCCTCCTCCTCCTCCTCATAAGCCAGTGAGCAAAGGTTTCTTGAAAGTGTTTCTTGAAAGTGGGGAGCTGTTTCTTGAGAGTGGGGAGGGAGGGAGCCATCTTGAACTCCTTAGGAATGGAGTTCCAGAGGTGGGGGGCAGCCACGGAAAAGGCCCTTTCTCTCGTTCCCACCAGGCATGCTTGGGATGGGAGTGGGACCGAGAAGAGGGCCTCCTCCGATGACCACAGTGTCAGATTTGGTCTATAGTGGGAGATGCGGTTTGTCAACTAGTCTTATTAAAGTTGTTGCTATGTGACTTCAAGTCATTTCCAACTTAGAGCAATCCTAAGGTGAATCTATTATGGGGTTTATTAGCAAGTTTTGCTCAGAGCAGATTTTCCTTTGCCATTTATGAAGATGAGATAGTGTGTGACTTGCTTTTGTAAATTCTAAGGGTGCATCTAACTTTAGAAGTAAGTTACTGTCATTTGAAAGGAACTTAACTGCCATGGCTCAATGCTATGGATTCATGGGAGTTGTAGTTTTACAAGGCTTTTGGCCTTCTCTGCCAAAGTGTGCTAGTGCCTTACTGAACTAAAAGTCCCAGGATTCCATAACATTGAGACATGACAATTTAAGTGGTGTCAAGCTGCATTTATTATTATTATTATTATTATTATTATTATTAAACTTTATTTGTACCCTGCTAGCATCTCCTGAAGGACTCGATGCGGCTTACAAAGGCCAAGGCCTCAACACAATAACAACAGACAATAACAATGCAGCAAATTAAAACATAAGCAATAACACAACAAAACATTACACCATTACACAATAAAATCAGGGCCGGGCCAATGATGGGTACAGATTAAAAAGTGCTGGGTGTGTGAGGTGGTATGTTGGAGTTCTGGTCAAGTGCAATGTGCAGAGAGTATTAAACTATAATAAAGTGCTTATGGGACAGAGTGCTGGAGATTATCCTATTCTGGGAAGGCACATTGGAATAACCAAGTCTTCAGGTTCTTCCTAAAGACTGCCAACGTGGGTGCTAGTCTAATGTCTCCATTTATTCTCTGGTGTGGATGAACCATAGGAGACAAATGTTTTCTGAAACTCTGCCAATGTTTTGACTGTATGTTACAAACCACTGTGTTTATTTATTTATGATCTGTGTTTATTTCTACTCTTCCAAACAGATTTTCAAGACATCACTTTCTGAGCCTCCTCCTCCAGGATATGAAAATGTCTCTGGAGTCCTACCTCCTTATAATGCTTTTTCGGCACAAGGCACACCTGTGGTAAGGGCTGTAGAAGCAGAATTGCACAATGATGTTATTCAAGGACAAGGTGTGGAAAGGCATTGACGTGCGGAAAGATTTTTAAAAATCCTAAGATAGATCAGACCAAAGATCCACATGACTATGTTGCTCTGCCTCGAATAGTGGACAGTCAATTGCCAAGAAAAGTTCCCAGGCAAACCACCAGAATCCATGTTGCATTGTTTGCTGGAGGCGGGGATATTCTGAAAATTGTAGTATAACATTTCCAAGCACTGGTTCATTCTGAACATCACTACATTTGGATAAAAAAGTGTCATGCAAATATTATTAATGATTCCCAATAAATTGATTCTCTATACGTTTGTTTATAGATTCTTAATGTCAGGATTTGTCCTTTCGCTACTGGAAGCAGACAACAAGGTGACATTTCGCTCATCTCATATACAAAAACTGATTTTAGTAGCAACTGAATATTACTTCATACCTGTTTCAAGCTTCCACTCATGGCAGGGAGCTAGCTAAAGGTGCATCTCAGAATTAGTGCAGGCTGACACCTGCCATGGCTCAATGCTATTGTGGGAATTGTAGTTTTACAAGGTCTTTAGCTTTCCCTGCCAGAAAGTGCTGGTGCCTCACCAACCTCCCGATCCCATGATACTTTTGCATCTTGACCAACTCTGATGTTGCTTGTAGTAACAGCTTGAAGGGTTAAATGGGACTACTTTTAACTGAATCTTATTGTTCACATCAACAAGAGCTCATTCTATGATGTTTAAAATGTTTACATATCCTAGTTATTACTTAGTTTTATACTTATGAGTGATATTTTGACTTATACGTAACATGTCTCCTGTTATTTATTCTTTCCTATGTATTATGATTTGTTTTTACTTCTGTTGATTTAAGTTTTCCCCAATTATTGTGTGTTTATTATTATTTATATTGTCTTTCCTGTTGTAAGCTGCTCCGAGTCCCCTTGGGGAGAGGGGGTGGGGCACGGTTCTGTCGTGGCTCCAGTCCTTCCTGGAGGGTCGATCCCAGATGGTGAAGCTGGGAGATGCCTGCTCGGACCC
>NW_026846588.1:265054613-265108475 GCF_025583915.1 Anolis sagrei ordinatus | reverse complement strand
CCCACAAGTTGAGAACCACTGTCTTACAGAATTCAAGGTTCTGTAGCTTGGTGTGGTATTAAAAATTTTGTTAGAGAACTCTATTACTCTTGCTAAGGGAAGTTAATTCACTTTAGCAGAAAACTTCAAGTCTCTTAGGAAGCTCCAAATCCCAAAATTCTATAAAAAGAAGTCATGACTGTTGAATGGTATTGAACAATGAACATGCTCTAACTTAGGACATTCCTGTTTAAAGCAGCACTTCCATGGATTAATGAAAACATGCTGTACAGATGTCCCCTGCTTTTCAATGACTTGTGTTTTGTTGTTCTGCTTTTTTTATGACAGATCTAAATTATAGCCATATTCCATACTTTTGATTTCTAGTCTCCTTTTTTGACCACTGCTGCTACCTTTTTTGCATGCTGGGTTGACTCAGTGCCATCTAGTGTTTAGTCTTGCATTGGCAAGAAAACCTAGATTCCACTTTTCAACTAACTCATCACATAAGTGGAGCTTTCCTGTACATATAGCAGGTGTGGCTAACCATATGGGATTTGAGATTGACAGGGAAGACCCTTCTCTCAGTCCCACCACCGTCTCAAGTGCAGTTGGTGGTGACGAGAAATAGGGCCTTCTCTGTAGTGGCTCCCCAGCTCTGGAATACTCTCCCAAAAGAGATTAGGTTAGCCCCCACCCTTGAATTCTTCCAGTCCAGCCCAAAAACATGGATTTTTAAGCAGGTTTTGGCCTCAAGTAGGCTGAAATGGGCCCATATGAGGTTGACACTTTGCCACTTCAGTTGTGATTTGAAGGCAGCTAGTTTAACTACAGAAAGACTGCGTTTTAAATTGTGTTTTTGTTTTATTTTATGTGTTAATAGTGGTTGTTTTTATGTGATATTGTTATTTGGTGTATCATTATATTATATGCTGTACTTGGAGTGCCCTGTAAGCTGCCCCGAGTCCCTTTTGGGAGATGGTGGTGGGATATAAATAAAGATGATGATGATTATTATTATTATTATTATGATTATTATTATACCATATTTAGTCTGAGAGTACGATTTCAGTCATTGCCTTTTCGTAGTTTTGTTACTATCAGTGTCGGAAGCGTTGACCGGATGTTTAAATATCTGATTTTGCTTATATTACTACTTTTGTTTTTGGATAGCTTTATTACTCAATAAAATGATATAATTTACTCAGCAAACATACCTTTGTCCAATGAACTTACCTGAAACTTAATATTAAATCAATAAATATAAACAAAACGTTATTAGAGGAAATAATGACGTTATTGCACAGACAAGACAATCAGAAATAGATACCTCTACAGAATTGTTCAAGGATAGGTCTTTAAATGCTCCAGGAAATTGTATTAAAATTTAAAGATTCTTTTAAGATTATTTCAGGCTGAAATGTTATTCCTATTTATCAAACAGTAAGCAGCATTACATATAAGCTTGAATCCTCAAGTCATCTTGGGAAAATGATCACCTTAAATTCTATTGGTGAATGAAAACCTAAAAGGAAAATAAAAACCAATTATTTGACTTATCTAGGTTGGAGGCCTAGAAGAACTATCGTTTTTGCCAGCTGGGATGCAGAGGAATTTGGGTTATTAGGTTCAACAGAATGGGCAGAGGTAAGTAAATGCCCTTGTCCAAAATATGTTTAATGCTCAGTAAGGACTGTATTTCCCCATAGTCAAGACTGGTCTTACTGTTTGATATTGCCTGTTATCACCTTGGTAATTCCTGTACTACTACTACTACCACTACTACTACTATTATTATTACTAGCCGTTCCCTGCCACGTGTAACTGTGGCCCACATGGGAGTTCTATATGGGAGGCTTGGCCCAATTCTATCGTTGGTGGGTTGCAGAATGCTGTGATTGTTGGTGAACTATAAATCCCAGCAACTACAACTCCCAAATGTCAAGAATCTATTTTCGCCAAACTCCACCAGTGTTCACATTCGGGCATATTGACTCTTCATGTCAAATTTGGTCCAGACCCATCATTGTTTGAGTCCACAGTGATCTCTGGATGTAGGTGAACTACAAATCCAAAACCAAAGGACACTGCCCACCAAACCCTTCCAGTATTTTCTGTTGGTCATGGGAGAACAGTGTGCCAAGTTTGGTTCAATTCCATTGTTGGTGGGTTTCAGAATGCTCTTTGATTGTAGGTGAACTATAAATCCCAGCAACTACAACTCCAAATGACAAAATCATTTTTTGAGTGAAGGACGTACATTGGGTTGTTAGGTGTCTTGTGTCCAAATTTGGAATCAATTCGCCAGTGGTTTTTGAGTTCTGTTAATCCCACAAACGAACATTACATTTTTATTTATATAGATGATGATGATGATGATGATGATGATGATGATGATGATGATGATGATGATTATTATTGCCATTGTAGGAGAATGCCAAGATTCTTCAGGCAAGAGCTGTGGCTTACATCAACACAGATTCTTCTATCGAAGGTGAATGTTCTTTGACTACCTCTGAAGAACTGCAAATTATGGGTTTCAGTTCTGTAAGGCTAACATTTGGAGAGATTGTGAGTCTTGCTGCTTAGCTAATTCGAGTGAAGCTTTGACTGCTCATATGAATGGCCTTCTTGTGCATTCTTAGTTGCTCACCTGGGATGATGCAGGGTTGTGTCAAGATGAACAGCTGTCAGATCTTTTGTAATTTGAATAAAATTCATGAAATCATAAAGGTTGGGAGGAATTATTTATATATTTCCTATATTTCTACCCTGCCCTTCTCGCCCCTGAGGGGAGACTCAGGGCGACTGGAGCTATCAGTTCCAACACAAAAAAAATACTTTGAGAGATATCCATCCAAACGCAGATTAAATACCTTCAAAGACAGAGAATCCATCACCACCCAAGTCACTCTATTACATCGTTGAATGGTTCTTGCAGCAAAAAAAATAGGAAGTTCTTCCTAAAGTTTAGGTAGAATCTTTTTGTTCTTTTTTGTAACTTGAATCCATTGGTTCATATTCTCTGGAGAGGCAGAAAGGAAGCTCATTCAAGATAAAGGAGTTATCTTTCAAGATCTCCTTACGTCCCAGAAGATTTACAATGCATGGTTGGTAGACTAAAAAAGATTGGCCCATTAGTGTCAAAAGAAAGCAACTCCTATCTATGTTTTGATTTTAGGCAACTACACATTAAGAGTTGACTGCACTCCCCTTCTCAATCAGTTGGTGTATAATCTGACAAAAGAGGTACAACTAGTCTAGTTCATCTCTTCCTCCTGCTCTTTTTCCTCCTAGCTTTCTTCTGATTTTTCTTGTGGTCTAGAAAAAGGCAAATCTTGCATCACTACTTGTCCAAGAGAGATGTGTGTATAGAAAATATTTTCGATAAGGGCCTTCAAACTCATTGTTGCAGCCTGGTCCTAAACATATTGCCTCTTTCTAAAGTGTGGTTAGAATGGCTCCTGGAGTGCTGAACGATAGGGCTGTGCAAAGCTTCAGAGGTCTGTTTTGTCATTTGGAGATTTGTATGATTTGTTATTACAAATCTCTGAATTACTAATCATAACAGGACCCCTCTGAAGCATGATGAAAAGAAATGGAAGCCCCAGCAACGTTTTGGAGTGAGAAGTAATTTCAAGCTGTGTTTTTTGAAAAAAACAACAACCCCTTTTTAAATTCCTAAAATTTTGCAAATGAATTGAAACTTTGCATGATTGATGCCTGTTTATGTTATCCCATTGTGCAGAAAGAAATTCAAGGGGATATCTCTTTTAGGTTTAAAAAAATACATTTGTAACAAGCTTTTAAAATTTCCTTAAAATCGGTGGATGATCAAATGTTCTGAAACTTGGTAGGCTTAAAATTGTAAATGATACCTACAAACATGCCATGTTTCATCCTAATAGTCGTAAAAACAATGAAGAAATGAGCCTTGAAATTTTCCCCATTGCTGCTAATGGAACAAATCTTAATGAAACAATTACAAAGCTTTATAGTTTTGGATTACGAAATGAAATGGGACTCCTCTGAATCTTTACAAAATGAAGTGGGGGCCATCTGAATCTCCAAAACAAATTACTAATTGGATTTCATCTGTTTCACACATCTCTGCTGAGCCGCTTATTATACTTGTTGGGTGTAAGCAATGAGCAATGACATTTTGAAAACATAAACAGCTGCTTTGGGGTCATATAGCAGATTCAGGGTCTCAGCCTTCCTCTCAATTCTGGTTGAAGTTTCAGCTTCCAGTGGGACTTTCTATTTGACTACAATCGGTAGTTGTGATGGGTTTAATTTCCAGGCATCGTAATACTGAATATGCTGTTCCTCTGCTTCAACACTGTGCATTAATTGCTTTCATACCATTACAGTCACATACAATGTGTGCCTAAAGTACACATCGAACAAATGATGGGCTTGGGGCAGCATGATGGTCTTCATAGCCACTCCCACTTGGTTGCATGGTCTTTACTCTTGCTCTTTAATATTAACACTTTGAGCATGGGTATCTGCAGGTGATGGTGTCAGTATGGTGTAGCTGTTTTAATTTCGGACTATGCGTCTGGAATCCAGGATTCGAATCCCCATTCAGCCATGGAAGTCTACTAGAGGGCCTTGGGCAAGTCACACTCTCTCATCCTTGGAGGTGAAAGAAAACCTCCAACTGAGCAGCTCTTGCCAAGGAAACCCTATAATATGACTTGAAGGCACACAAGGGCAAAAAAATCTGCAAGTAAAGCCTAAGAGATAGCATAATAATATGGTATTTGTATATCTGGGTATGGTGATAATCTTTCCAGCATATTTTTTTCTCTCCAGATTTCAAGCCCCGATGAAGGATATGAAGGGAAATCTCTCTATCAAAGCTGGATTGAGAAAGATCCATCTCCACAAAATAGGGATCTCCCTAGGTAAGGTACTTCCTTGTCCAGTTCTGTTGGTGTAAAAATAAATTTTGATGATCAGCTCGTCATCATGACAACCACCATAGCCCTCCAGAAAAGTGGAAAACCTTCAGTTCATGTTACAATGCACACCAACACATATGGGTTCCAGAAGGTTTTTCATCTTCACTTGGAATAGGTATTTTGCTAATGGTTCTTGATTTTCTTTTAATGATTCTTCCATAGCAGGAGTATTGTGAAGTGAATGCCTCTTGCTTGCCTATTCATAGCCAATTAAAAGACAGCTGGTTTAGTATAATGGTTTAAGACTTTTGAAACTGAGGTTCGAATCCCTGCTCAGCCATGGAAACCTACTGGATGACCTTGGGCAAGTCACAATACCTCAGAATCAAAGAATGGCGAAAGCAAATCCTCTCTGAACAGTACATGACAAGAAAACCTCATGATAGATTCCCCATAAATTGGAAGAGACTTGAAGGCACAAAAGTCCAACCAAATTATCTCCAAATACTTTGAAGAATAACAAGGGTAGCTCAAAATCAAATAATGTGTTTTTGAAAGCTTCCTCTGTTCCCTACAAGCTTAGTATGAGGATTAACTGTAAGCTCATAGGGGATGAGTAAGCATCAAGAAAGATGGCAGAAGTCGTCATTGCCCCTGCTAATCCAAAAATCCTAGAATTTTACCATGCAAAACCTGGCTTCAATTAATCATAATCTAATTGAAACATACATGTATATCACGTGGTCACTTGTGGGTATGTGTAAACTGTCAAATTCTAGCAATTCATATCATTTCTCATTACTTCTTTATAAACAATGCTGTTTCATTTAGGCATTCAGTATAGTGAAGGTAAACAATAGATGTAAACCAGCCTCCTCATTCTAAATACACCTGCTCCCCTCAATTCCCAAGAAAAGTTATTATTTAGAATCCATAGTTGTTGCTCTTTATCTGTCTGACAGATTTTGGAAATGTGAATGCCAGTCTGATATTCGAAGCTAAGCAGGGTAAGCTTTTGATATAATTGGATGGGACACTGCCAGTGGATCCAGAGTATTGTAGGCTATACTTTTATGTGAAGAATCTACAAAAACCACCTTTGAATATTTCTTGCCAAAGAAAACCCTAAAAAATTCATGGAGTTGCCATATGTTGACAGGTGGACTTGAAGGCACATACATAAAAGTAGCCAAGTTTAGATCACCCTTGAGCAACCTTCCCATTTTCAAAGGGTGGCCTTCTTGTTCTTGACACCATGCTCCAAAGCTATTTAACTTGGCATTGCAAGAGGTTTAACAGCAGCTTCTTGTGTTTCCCATTCTGGCCAGGATAAACAAACTCGGATCAGGCAGTGATTTTGAAGCTTATTTCCAGCGATTGGGGATTGCGTCAGGAAGGGCACGCTATACTAAGAATAGGGTAAGCTGACCTGCTGATCCAAAATTTGACACCACTATTTGGGGTTTTATTTTTGGAAGGCTGCGATTTTGGAAGGGTATTGAAACATGACTTCTGTTGCTCTCTGCCTCTGTCCTGGCTCCTCTTATTCTTCCAGCGTCCTTTCTTTTAAAGGATGGAGGATTTATTTGTTTGTTTTGCTATATTTCTGTATTGTCTCCCAGACTACAAAGTTTGCAGACAATGCTATTTTCTGCACAAAAGTGCTTATGAATTTTACATAGAAGAAGTCCCAAACTGTGATGAGTCTCAGCAGAACAGAACTCTTCCCATTCTTTCCTAAAGGAGATTTAAATTAGCAGAATGTGGGCGTATGCTGTTTGTAACTCACTGCCCAGTGAAGGATGTGACAACTTCTTGTCTCATTTTGTTTAATCTCTTTGTCAGAAAGTGGACAAATTCAGTAACTATCCAGTTTACCACAGCACCTACGAAACCTTTGAGCTGGTTGAGGACTTTTATGACCCTACATTCAAGAAGCAGCTTGCTGTTGCTCAAGTGCGGGCGGCCTTGGTATATGAGCTGGCAGATTCCCAGGTCCTTCCTCTGCATTGTCCGGATTATGCGGAAGCTTTAAGAATCTATGCCAATGGGATCTACAATTTGGCCATGAAACACAAAACGCAACTTGAGATGTACAAAGTATCATTTGGTAAGTTTGACTCAAATCCAGATCTGAATTGATGCATTATATAACAATTTGAGTGTTGGACTATGTCTCTGGAAATTAGAATCTGATTCCCCAATTAGCCATGAAATCCACTGGGTGACCTTTGGCGAGTCATATACTCTCAACCCCTGAAAATCCTGTGATAGGCTCACCATAGGGTCATTAGAAGTCAAAATGATTTGAAGGCATTCAACAAAAATGCTTTATATGACTGCTTACCTGGTCTTCCTTAGGAACAGACAGGGAATTGTAAGCAAAGATCTCATTTGATGATTGTAGAACATACCATTTGACAGGTCCAGGAGTGTGATAGCTTTTATAAGGGTGATGATTCAAAAGAGGTATTTCTGGAGACATCTGCAGCCAATTTGTGGTTCTTTTCATCAGCTAGGTGGAGCTCTGCAGGTGCTGTCCAGCAGTTGCACGTTTTAGGAAAACAGTTCAATGGGGAGGTATAGATACCTCCTTATGTAATACTGGGCAGTCATTACTACATCATAAGTTGCCAAAAGAGCCCTGTCCATAGAAATGGATGGGGTCTTGTAGACCAGTACTGGTCAAAGTAGTGGTTAATGGATAAGTGCTGGTCCCTGAGACATATTGTCAGTCCCTGTTCAATTTCCAGGGAAAATGGAACAATTGCAGGTAATGTGTATAAATGTGTAATAAATCTTTGCCACATCAGAAGCATTTCTGTAGACTAGTGATTCCTAAACTCTGGTCCTCCAGGTGTTTTGGGTTTTAACTTTCAGCAGTCTCACCATTTTGTCCAGTTTCAGGGATTGTGAGAGCACCTGGACTATCTAGCATCTACTCCAGTGGTTCTCAACCTGTGGGTCCCCAGATGGTTTGGCCTTCAATTCCCAGAACCTAACAGCTGGTAAACTGGCTGGGATTTCTAGGAGTTGTAGGCCAAAACACCTGGGGACCCACAGGTTGAAAACCACTGATCTACTCCAAGCTCTGCTCAAGGTAGAAGAAGAATCACCCAATGGAAGATTCTCCAGCTTCAAGGAGAAACTTTGTTTGGATTGAGGGGAAATTCACCCCATTCAAATGTATATTATAGTAGAGAGAAAAATCCCACCATAATTCTGATCAGAACCCAAAAATCTGATATGTACAGACTGGTTCCTATCCATTGGTAGAATGAGAAAGTTACCTTTAATTACAGATAGTACAGAAAAGAGAATTGCAACAAGAAATCTTGGGGGCAGAGTCAATGTATATTTTTAGCTTATTATGTATTTCGCAGACACCAAAATATCTTTGGCTGATCCAATACAATTATCTCCCTCATTTGCTACAAATGGCCAGGATTTCATAGGATGTTGCCCGGACAGTTAAAAGTGGAATCACAGTTCTTTATCTATAATGTGGAAGTGCCTGGGATGTTGAATACTGAACCTGAAATTCTTTGCATTGTCAAATATATTTTTCTTGATCTGCATTTGCAGCTCCCCTCTTTTCCGCAGTGTCTAATTTTACAGATGAAGCAATGGATTTTCACTACAGATTGTTACAGCTTGATAAAAACGAGTAAGGTTCTTTCTTTTTTCTTTTGAGAAAAAAAGTGTTGTTTTGCCAACGGGAGACATTTGTGTTCTAAATTTAAGTAAATATACTTTAAGACTATTTATTTGGATCCATGTGATATATATTCGGTTGTTTCTATAACAACACTGCAGAGTAATGTGAACAAAAGGGACCTTATTTATAAGGGAAAAAATTTCAACCAAAGTTAAGAAATATAGGGCAGAAGCAGGCTTAGAGCTGAATATTAAGAAAACAAAAATAACAAGCACAGACAGATGTTAAATACAGCAGAATAAGGCTACAATATGTGACCAAGGCTGTTGAACCAAGACCCTTTGGAAGTCTCACATTCATAGAATGGCCGTAAGTCAAATCTGAGTTGATGACATGTAACAACAATAAGGAGCAACTAAGGTTGCAATTCTATGCCTACTTACTTGAGGATCATTTCCATTCAAGTCCATGGGACATCTCAGTAAACATGTGCAGGACTGAACGTCGTGGCAAATTTAATATGGTTTTAAAACTGAGTAGCTTTGTAGCTTGAAATATCAGTCAAGCCATGTGTAATTTGGTGAAGTATTAGAGTGTTCTGGCTAATAATTTTAAATGCTCCTTCCCAAACTACAAATCCCAGGATTCCTTAGAACAGAATCATAGAGGTTAAAATGGAACCATAGTGCTATAATTGTGTAATATGAATGGTCCCCACAATTTTGGATGGGTAAGTGGTTCTAGAACCACTTGAAAAAGATTCACTTAGACTAGATGTTACTTATCATCTTTTGCTTTTTTGTGTACCCATCAAAACTAATAAAGTGTCTTCCATATGGGATGTTTCATGTGCTTCTGTCATATCCATCTCTTATAGTCCCATAGCCATGAGGAGCATGAATGATCAGCTGATGCTTCTTGAGAGAGCTTTCATTGATCCTCTTGGTTTGCCAGGCAGGCAGTTTTACAGGTAAGCCATCAAAGTAGAGGGAAGCTTAATTTGTAAAGCAATCCTATTACTATAGCCTTCATTTTGTGAAGGACACAAAATGTTGTTGGGAGGATTCTTCCTTGGGAGTGCTTATTTTTTCTGCTATTCTGTAGCTTCTTTGATGCAACTAAAGCTAAAGAAAGTTTTTTTTTCTTAACATTTGAGTGGAATCTCTTTTCCTGCAATTTGAATCCATTCGTTCGTGATGCAGTTTGGAGCAGTAGACAAATAGCTTACTCCATCTTCAACATGAAAGCCCTCCAAATATTTAGAGAAGGCTGTCTGGAAAATATTTAAAGATGACAGCCACCTTTAAATATTTGGAAGGCTATCATGTTGAAGATAGAAGATGAACACACCCCCTCACCTAAGTCACTCCTAGAGCTTTGTTTCCTGGCTTTGTGCCATTTTGGTTGCCTTCCCCTGGACACTTCCTAGGTTGTGAATAACTTCCTTGAATGGTAATGCCGAGAACTGGATGTAATATTCCAGATGGAACATGTCTAAAGCAGATACAGTATTATTACTTTCCTTAGCCTGGACACCATACTCCTATTGATGCAGTCTAGAATTTTGTTGGTCTTTCTTAGCCACCATAATACACTATTTACTAATGTTTCTAGCTCAGTCTACTAAGATCCCTAGATCTTTTTCAAAGACACCATTGTCAAGATCAGTGTGACCCATCCTATATATTTGTGCATTTTGTTTTTCCTACCTAAACATGATCTCTACACTCATTTTACATCACACTAGAACAGACTCATTGTATAATTTTAATGGGCAACACATAGGTAAAGCTCATTGATTTACATTTGTCTATTGCAGTTGGAAAGTACTATAGGACTCAAGTCTTTGTTTTTCAATATATTTCTCAATATTTCCCAAAGAAAGTTTGCTGAAGGGTCCTGTAGGAACTTTACAATTGCTCTCTTTGCAAAAACTTGATTTTTTTCTTGTATCCCTTTTACTTCACAGACATATCATATTTGCTCCAAGCAGTCACAACAAGTATGCAGGAGAGTCCTTCCCTGGGATCTACGATGCTATGTTTGACATTGATAGCAGAAAAGACCAAAATAAAGCTTGGGATGAAGTCAAGAGGCAGATTTCCATTGCAGCCTTCACAGTGCAGGCTGCTGCAGGGACATTAAAAGCTGTGATATAGAATAGGAATATTTCAGAGATGCTCTGTTTGAACTCCACAACTAGGAAAAGAGATCATTCTACAAGCACAAGGAATTTTCAACAGAACTACATACTACTACATATCTCATGGATGTGGATTGTGTGAATGCTGGTGCTCAACACCATGCCTATGTTGACTACAACTGAAAGGACCAAGACGACATTTCCAGCCCATCTCCTTTCAGATATCAGCCAGCAAGCCCACATCTTAAATCAAGAAATAGCTTCTTAAGATCTACAGAGATACTCACAGGAACCCATCCTCTGGAGACCCACATGTTCTTTATCTCGTTCCAATTTTTTTTTTGTACAAATAAGGAATATCTACAAAGTTTGACCATAAACTCCTTCCGTTCTACTTTCCTACCTTTGGTTTCAAATGTGATGGTCAGTTTCCAACCATCTGACCATAGCTTCAAGTAGGAGAAACTAGACTAGTTTACTTCTGAAGACAGATTTCTTTTAGCTAATCCAACTATTTGCTTCTGATTATCTTCACTGAATGCTATTGCTTATGAAGAAAACAAGTTCTTTATTCTATGACAGCATGTATAATAGTTACTTGAGGGCCGCAGCAAGGAAGGCTTGGTTTTATATCTGATAATAATTTAGTAAAAAAGGATATTGGATTCTTAGAATAAGGTCTTTTAATCTAAATCACCAGGTTCAACCACTATAATGCCACTCCCCTAAGGGTCAGTGCTAGCCTACTATAAAGATAGGAATTATCTGCATTACGGAGTTATAGATATGCCATCTTCGGACATAGTATTGGCATGCTGGTGTCAACACACCCAGTCGTGTGTGTTGATTAAAAGCACCATGTAACAATAGTAGTGATCAGCTTCCCCCTGCTCACAAATGTCATGCTTCAGCTAGCAAGTTGTCAAATGCTTCATCTTCTCAATCCCCTCTGAAAGTTGTGATTTAAGATCTGTGTTTAAGATCTGTGTACTAAAATTGAGATACTGGGTTCTGCAAATCTGCACTCACCCATGAATCTTCACTCACCCTACTGGGGATAGGAAAGCAGTTGTTACCTCTTGGCCTTATCTACCTCAAAGAGATAGGTTTGTTAGCTTGTTTTAATAGAGAAAGGGGATGCCGTAATACCTTTGAGACGAACTGAAAGGAAGTAGCCTGATCTTTTGTAGGCTGAGTCTACTGCAGCAGATACAACTGATGAAATGTGTTACCGTAGTCATTTACATACTACTTTCATACTGTTGTGGATGATATTGACAGGAAGGGAGATGGGTAGAATTGCGCACAGAGCTCAGTGGAGGAAGGGCAAGATAAAACATACAAAATATACAAATATGGAAGCTAAACGTAGATTTTTACTGTAAAGCCCTATCTTCAGATCCTAACTTTAGAGGAACAGAATAATTACTCATACCAAATAAGGACATTTGAACATAGATGATCACAGTACTGTGTACTTTGAGAAGATGCATCCTATTACAAGTTCCCCATTCTGGGTGGATCCTTCTGTATGTTCCTTCCCATTTTATTTTGGTTCAAAAGTAGTTCAACTAATGGAACCAGTGACCTTTATTTTCAAACTACATCTTAAGCACAATCTGTTGAAAACAATTCCTTGTTCTGACACTGGTACTATTTCTGGTGTTTAATTGAACACAGCTCATTGCTAATATGCCTCAAGCCAAGCTTGAGATTCTCATTTATGGAATGAGCTAAGTTTGAACACATCTCCAGCAGAGAGTACAGCTGTCAGCAATTTATAGTGCTACACTCAACAAAGGAAATCAGTTTTCCAAAAGCTTCACCCTTTACATATATATATAGTTTAACTTTACCAACAGCATTTCATCAGAAGCCCAGTGCAATTTGTTTCTTTTCATATTCATTCAGTTCTAACTACAAGTCGTTTCTGGTTAGGCATTTTGATACTCTGCTGCCTAATATGCCTGCCCAGTGTGGAATACATCTCACCACGTTAAAACAGTGGATGTGGCTCTTAAAGACACATGCTGCATTATCACAGGATGTCTATGCCCTACACCACTGGAGAAATTATATTGTTTAACCTCTATTGCACCACCTAACATCTGCCAGGAAGTAGCAGCCAATGATGAAAGGACCAAGGCAGTGACATCTCTGGCCCATCCCCTGTTCGGATATCAGCCAGAAAGTCAACATCTTAAATCAAGAAATAGCTTCTTAAGATCAACAGAGATACTCACAGGAACACCTCAAAGCCAGAGTCCAAAAGTAGCAGGTTAAAACCCAGAACCTCAATCAGTGGCTGATACCAGATGAGAAACTCCCTCCTGGGCACACAGAAGACTGGGTGACTTGGAAGGCACTGAACAGACTGTGCTCTGGCATCATGAGATGCAGAGCCAACCTTATGAAATGGGGCCACAAAGTGGAGTCCATGACATACGAGTGTGGAGAAGAGCAAACCACAGTTGACCTATTACAATGCAGTCTGAGCCCTGCCACATGCACAATGGAGGAATTCTTATAGTAACACCAGAGGCACTCCAAGAGGCCAGCTTCTGGTGAAAGGACATTTAGTATAATGCCACTTTTTTTTAACTTTGTGTTTTTAAATCTATTACAACTGTACCCTCTGTCTGCTTCTGACATGATAAATAAATAACTTCTAACTAAGGTTTTAAGGTAATGACATGGTTTTCTTAGCATTTCCACCTAAGTTCTAAAGCACAGTGTGGATTTTAAAAGTCACAACTGGCCACTGTAGAGGGGACATTTTTGGAAAAGCAGAGGGAACATTTGGCCACAAGGCAAAGGAAGTAACCATGACGTTTTCACTGTAGTTGTGATTAGAGTTGTCGAGTGTTTATTTAAATAACCAACAGATATTGCTATGACACAATGTGTTGCTAGTCTGGAGAAAACTAGAGAGTTGTGCAAAAGAAGATTTTTGTTTGGGAACCCCCACTTAGATCACCAGTAAGGATTGTGCATCTCTCCTAACGTTATTAGACTGTAACCCCCAGCATTCCTCAATCTTGGTTATGCCAGCTACAACTGTTGCCCTTTGCAATCAAGGGAAGAACCTTATGGTCCCCATCAATGAGTGAGAAAGAGAATGAAACCAGCTTCATAACTGTTTATTCCACAAATTTATAAAAAGGCCTGAAAACATAAGACCTCTAATGTTCAACAAAAAGTAAAACTTACATTCATGCAGAGGAGAAAAAAATACTGAAGAAAACCAGTCAATCTCTAGTGTTCCAGACACCATTTTTTTCTTCAGTTTTCATATACAAATGATGCTCCTTGGTTGCAATATGTAAAGAACTTGATGAGCTCAACCACTATTGCAGTTTTTAAAAATTCTCATGCTATAATTTAAAGCAAATAATTGCATTATTATACAGAATAAATTGATTTCTTCTTTTCAAGGCAAACAATAGTATTGATTGCTGAAGTGGTGACTTTACTGTATATTACTTTAATTATACAGAAGTTTCAGTAGTTTGAACTGTAATATGAACATGTGTTGAACCAGGAAGGACACACAAGTCCATCACAAGTTAACTAGAAGACTTGGTTTTGTACTGGAAAAGAT
The DNA here is from genome assembly GCF_025583915.1 of Anolis sagrei ordinatus. NCBI lineage: Eukaryota > Metazoa > Chordata > Lepidosauria > Squamata > Anolidae > Anolis > Anolis sagrei. The sequence goes on along the minus strand of NW_026846588.1, from coordinate 265,094,184 downwards.
GACTCTGAAATTAGAAGCATGAAGCCTCTAATTCAATCTACCGTCTATGCATTAACCACTTACATGCGGAGAGAACTATGATTACTGCAGCAGTTACTAGAACTAACAGCTACAATAGACCTGCACAATGTGTTAAGCAAATGAAGAGATGCCATTCTCCTGCAGATGCCTATAGCTATCAGCTGTTGCTCCTGTGAGCCTCTGAGCAAATGTGGGGTTGATTCACAATCTGTATGAAATCAACGTTAATTTGCAATGGACCACACTGAGTGCTAAGTTATGGTTAAAATGGCAACATTATTAAAAAGGGATAACCATATAATATATTGAAAGAAGTTTGGTCTCTTATTTGAAACAAAATCTTGTAATAAGTTGAAAGTCATGACCAACTTAGATAAACCTGGTTTTGTTGTACTCTGAAAACAAACACTTCCAGATTGCAGACTATTTACAAACAAACTGGCTTTACAATAAGCAAATTCCCTTTTATCCCCATCTCCATTTGGTTAGAAACATCAGTAGCAACCTAAGTGTGTGCCACTAATGATTTGCTACTGGAAATGTGGACAATTTACTAGTTTAACTTTGAAGCACTCCCACATCCCTAGAACAGGAAGAAGTCATTTTATGCTAACAGTTACTCCTAACAAGAAACGGATAAGAAAATAAGTTAACGCTATGACTGACATTTAAAAATACCTAAATAATTCTCAAGGAAAGTATTTCGTCTTTCACAATATTAAGATTCAAACAGATGGATAGCTTCCCCGAGTTTTCAAGCATACTGATTCTTGGAAACTAATTAAGGACTGTATCCTCACATTTGGCAAATTTGGTGACTATAACATAAAACAAGGCGCACACACTTTATTCATCGTGTTTTCAAGAAAAACTACTAGAATTTGTCAGCAGCAGAACCTTTGGCACTACCATAGTAGGGATCCAGAAGCCACTATATAAGAAACCATGCATATCTTTGATGTAAGGCAAAAAAGGATTTGGAGTAGGACATTTGTAAGTAATTTATAAGAAAATCCAAATCCGATTTTCATTTACGATATTTGAGCACTGTTTTGTATTAATGAATTTGTATTTGTGTCACTCCCTATTTTTCTTTGGATACATTTTAGAGTTAGTTATTTTGGGGATACACTAATGGTCATGCTTCTGTTGTTACTGAATGGATAAAGAAATTGTGTTGAACACAAAGAGTTGTTTGGATTCACTGTGTTCAGTTTTGTGTTATTAACAAGAATGCTATTCACTAAATTTCTGTGGTGTGGTCCTAAATGCAATGCTCTTCTTGCATTCTCTTCATTTATTTCAAGGGCATTTAATGAAAAGAAACTTGGCAGATTTTCATACATGTTAGAAAGAATAACCTTTCCTCAGGATTCAAGAACTATCAGCTTAAAAAAGGCCAGAGAATCACGAAGCCAGAACAGTTAAAGCTAGAACATAAAAGGCAAACACTTGTGATTTAAAAACATGGGACGGATTACTTGTCCATTCTGGATTTTAGCTTTTTTTGTCAAAAAGACTGCAAAAACTACTTCAGACATTGCAGACAATGTACTGGTTTACATTCAAATATAATTTTACCAATTTTCCTGACACAAGTTCTTTGGAAATATCAGAATAAAAGCAATGAATACTTTTCTACATATGTACATAGAAACATGACCACTGAGAAAATGCTTAAATACTGTACGATTTCTACAGAAACTTTGTTCCATCTTCAAATTCTTAGCTTTTTGAATCCTGTCGGTAAACTTCCAAGTTAGAATGAATAATCTATGCTCCGTGTGATATACATCTGCTAGTTTTCCAAGAACTTGCCCAACCCCTTTTAATTCATTCCAAATACTTCCAATTCTACTTGCATCATACCTCTCTCCCAAAACTCAAAGAGGCTGATGCATGGGCAAGAAAAGATTATTATTTCAGATATCATCAAGCAATGAAGAGAGTGAAATGCTAGGTGTAGTTCAGATTTATGTAGTAACTGAAATGTACGGCCTCAAAGCCTGGTTTTACTACAAGGATTAGTTATTTAACATACAAAAAGAGCACAGGCAACTTTGTAAAGTATCTGGTTCCATGCATTCTGATGTATAGCAGACAAAATTTAATAAATCTTTACAGATATCTGTAGTATAGCATTATCTTACTATGGAGAAAACATAAGGACATACAAGACAACTACCTGAAGTGCTGACATTCCTAGAGTGTCTGCCCCAATTCTTTGGCAAAGCCCTTTGTCTCCAGTTTTGGAGATCACATTGAGAGGCAACTTAGTAGCTCAATGGCATGGCCATATACCCTGAAACCCAAAGGAACACAGGGGAATATTCTATTCTTCCTCCGTTTCCTATGATACCGTACGATCACACAGTATAGAAATCATCTGCACATCCTCCCATTGCAACAGCTTCACTGTTTGTTTTCAGGCACAATTCAAAGTGCTGGTTATGACCTATATAACCCTATACAACTCAGGTCCTGGCTATCTGGCGGATAGTATCTCCTGGTACGAAACTGCTGGGCCCTGAGATCTTCAGGAGAGGTCCTTCTCTCGGTCCCAACTCCATCTCAACCTTGGTTGGTGGGAACAAGAGAGAGGGCCTTCCTTCTCAGTGGCAAATGCCCCTTGACTCTGGAACTCTCTTCTTCCCAGAGAGCCAGAATGGTCCCCTCCTTGCTATCCTGGCAGCAGACTAAAACTCTTCTTTTCAGCAGAAACCTTTTAGGTTTGTGCCAGGGGGTGATGTGTTTTACGTAGTTTAATAGGGTAAGTCCTGTTTCATGAGACTGTTCCTGTTAATTCTGTTTTTATGCTACCCAGAACAAGGAAGATGACATAGTTACATGTGTGTACAGAATTTAGATCTGCCTAAAGATGATAATAACTCTTGTGGAACCCTTGTTATGGATAGAAAACCTGGTAATGATGTTGCAGAATCAAAATACTAAATACATTATCTTAAAACCTAAATGAAGTTTCAACTGAATTTTCATAACTGAGTTATCTGTGTAAGATATAAAGACTAACATCTTCATCAAGTTCAATGGTTCCCAACCTGTGGCTCCCCATATGTTTTGGCCTTCAACTCCCACAAATCCTAACAGCTGGTAAACTGGCTGGGATTTCTGGGAGTTGAAGGTCAAAACACCTGGGGACCCACAGGTTGAGAACCACTGATCTAGTTCAATGACCATTGGATTAGGAAAGTCTTGTATCTTATAGTTCCCATTTCTTCTTTTTGGACAAATTCGAGTTAAATGCACACTTGGGATTGAAATTATATAATCATAAAAGTATAAGTAAAATTTTATTGGACTAAATCCATTCAGGAAGATAGTCACCCAATCCTTTGTAACACATAAAAAAATAAGACCTTGTTTTTACTGAAATGGCAACTTTGTATTCCAGGTCTGTGAATGCTACTACACATGACCAAATAAATAACATACAAAATTAGATGCCATATATTAATTTTTGGAATGCATTCTCCAAATGGAAGAATATTCAAATAGTCCTAAGTGGTGCCACCAAGATGCCGGTTTACTCTTTAAACGAGAACTTGTTCTATGCGAAGACTAGGAAACTAAGGCACAAGTTCTCGAAGCACAGAAGTAAGTCAAGCAAGTTTCTTTTAATGCCACCATGTAGGATTTTTCAAAAACTGTTGTTGAAGGTATATCTATCTTGGACAACTGGAAGCCAGAACATCTCATTCTATAGACAACTGACTGCCCAAAAATTGAAGTTCACAAAGCCTTGGGCTGATAAGGCTCAGTACAACAAAACAAGTAATCTGTTGCTCTATTGAAAAACATAGCACTTCTAACCGTCTTTGGAATGCAGAATTTTGCAAAAGCAATTGCATATAAAATAATTTGTATTATAATGTCAAGTCACCACTTCAGAAGCAACAACTATCTTTTTTTCAGATTTCAAGCTTGCTCTGCAATGTTCTGCTGCTGTTTCTCTTTTATTTTTGACACTGGGAATTCCAAGCCTGCCCATAACATGGGCTCAGCTTTCCGCATAGTGAGCTCAATCTTTGTCGCTGTCATATTTACATAACTCCTTTTCACATCGATCACCTGGAAGAGACAACAAACACTTCAGCTTCAACAGCAGACTTTGTGCCAACAGCCTCCCACAAACATACTATAATGAATATAAAATATAAATATAAAATAATGTCACTTGATTCAACAGTCCCAACTGCAATAACCCTTTCATGTTGTCAAGCTGTTAAAAAAGAAACCCACTTGAGAACTGACACATTTGTAAGGTTTTTGAGCCATTCCAGAGTAATGCAGTGGGCAGAAATTGTTCACACATTTTAAAATGTGACAATGCTTGAAACTGAGCTAAAATGCACAGCTGAAGAAAGGATGTGAGAATGCTTCAGTTAATGTAGGAAAATTTTTTTAAGCTAAGTTAATATGCAGCTGACCCTTCACATTTGCAAGCTTGTTTTTTGCAGATTTGATTAAAAATTGTCTCTCTACGAATTTTTAGGTCCTCCAGTGCGATATTATGGTTAACTTCTGGCAGAAACCGACCATAAAGTCTTGCTAGAGGACTTAGATAGTCCCACAGAGATGTTCTCTCAAATGAAGGAGTGTTTTTTAAAATTCATGTTTTCTCCCACTTTTCTGAAGTCTTGTGTCCTTCATTCCAGCAAATGTGAAGGTATGACTGTAAATCCATTACAGAAAATGCATTTATAAAAAGCTGAATGTCCATGAGGAAATCTGTCCTCCATGACTAACAAGGATATACAAGATTAAGGGCAGGATGAAAACACAGGTGGGATTCTGAAAAATCTATGAAATTGAGACAGGAGTGATTTCCACATTTCTCTGACAACAACAAAAAGAAAAAAAGCATATACTTTCAGTAGCGTAATCTCACTGGTAAGGACCACACACACTTTATAATAATAATAATAATAATAATAATAATAATAATAATAATAATWATTATTATTATTAACTTTATTTGTACCCCGCTAGCATCTCCCGAAGGACTCGATGTGGTTTACAAAGGCCGAGGCCTCAAAACACAACACAACAATACAACACCTAAARCAAATTAAAAACAGTTAAAGCAGTATAACGACATGCAATAAACAATACATCACACTATAAAAACTGGGCCAGGCYAGAGTAGTGGGTACAGGATTAAAAGTGCTGATGTGACAGGTGGTATGTGGGGATTATAGGGCAAGTGCAGTGTACAGTGTGCTACAATCTTAGTTCTACRAAAGTGCTTCTGGGACTTGTTATTGGAGATTCCTTTCCAGTTAAATAGTGTCAGAAAGAATGTAGTCAAGTGCAAAGTCTTTCTAATATACTATACTGCTCAGTGACTGCAAACAGCTATAATATTTTATTTATTTATTTATTTATTTCGTATACTTCTACCCCGCCCTTCTCAACCCCCGAGGGGGGGACTCAGGGTGGCTTACAAAATGGCACAATTCGATGGCTACACAATAATACAATAAAAACACTTTATTAAAACAATCTATCTCAGGCATGGGCAAATTTCAGCTCTCTGGGTATTTTGGACTTCCACAACTCCTAACAGTTGGTTAGGGAGTTGTGGGAGTTGAAATCCAAAACACCTGGAGGGCCAAAGTTTCCCATGCCTGATGATCTATCTACTAGCCTACAAATTATATATAGAAAAAGCTATGATCTCAACACAAAGGACAGAAATAATAAAGGGATCAGAGAAGCAAAAGATCTGTATGCTAACAGTTCCAAAGTTTAAAAAAAATTACATGCCAAATGGACTATTTAAAATGACTTTACAGGAAGAACACACAAGATGAACAGGAAAAAGTGTGTATTGCCTAGTACAAATTTCCATTTGACTTTCAAAGGGAATATGTTGATTAAAGGAAAATGAGTCAGCAGTGCCCTATAATAGCCACACACTAGAATTTGAATAATGAATAGGCACACCCAGCATTATATACCAGTTACTTTCATATACATTTAAATTTACCATTGGCACATTTCTTAAAACATGTAATTGCAATCATTTCATGTTACAAATGTGCAAAAATAAAAGCCAAAAATTGCTTAAATAAGAAAAGCTACAAAGCTCTGTACTTACCCCCCATAAGCTGAGATTCTGATTAAATTCCTTATCGCCTTCAAATACAATATGGATATTTAGCTGCAAAACAAAGAGTGGCTTTTACAAGAACAAACTAACACACCTATTTATTTATTATTTATTTATTTATCTGTCGTATTTATATACCATCTTGAGTCCACCCCTGGGTTTACAACATACTAAAGATGGTTTACAACATACTAATGGAAAAAATTCAATGCCAACAAACAGTAAAACAAAGAGATCATAATAACGAATTACTTCATATAACTATGACTTAAAATCATTAAATATAAGACATAAACAAAACGTAAACATTCAGAAAAATATTAAAAACACATTGCGAACTTGTTATTACATTGATTGGTTGTTAGTTGCCTTGAGTTCCTAAGAGGAGAAAGGCAAGATATAAATAAAGTGAAGGAGGAGGTAATACTGTTGGTCTCACAGCTATTACTGACTGCAAATCGCACTGTGTAAAATGTAAAACTGCCATTCTAAAGCTCTGAGATAATCTATCAGTACTAGAGAGACACAAGAATCACAACCCAAAGCACACTAAAGAACTGCTAATAGCATCATAAATATAGTCTGCAGTACTAAACTGCTCTGTGACTTGTGAATATCAGAATAAGAATATAAACAGTGCCACCCAGCCCTAATTTAGACACAGGCTTTGATAAACAGAAAGAATTTTGATATGGGTCTCAAAAAGATTTATTTCAGAATTACAAACCAAAAACTTCTCCCTCGAGTTGTGAATTATTTACCATATTCTAGCATCTCAGACTGGCAAGTGATGATTTTAGTGTTGCTTGCTCGATGAAATCAACTAGAACTACTGGCTCTGATACATGGTGGCATAGCTATGAGGAAGAACATGGCTCCACAAAGTGCAAGAAGATGGGTTTAGTGACACATGCAGAACAAGCATGTCAAGAAGAGAGAACAGGTTGAAACCACAGCTTTTTGACTGCTCACTAGTCATTGGGGTGTGATTCCTACCTTCCAGTGTTGTTTCCTATTTATTTATAACACTTAAGTTCTCCTTAGGTGTTATGAAACTTGCTCTTCAGTTTTCCCAAGAGATTATAGATTTTTTCATCTCATTCTGAAAATGTTAGCAATGCTACTTTCTGTTTTTTGTGCCTTAGAAGAAGGGCACCTGGTGAATTTCTACAAGTCTTGTGCTTTTGGGGTAAGCCTTGCCCCGTTTCGTGTCCCTGCTTTCATTGGAGTCCTCGATTCATTTTTTAAAGCCTCCCAAAATTAGGAGGGTTTTTTTTTATTGGGGCCCCAAAATTCAGACCAGCTGCCACACACAGTCTGCCACTCTCTCTGATTGTGTGCTTGTGTGTGGCAGGGCCTGCAGACAGGCATGGAGCGTGGCTACAGACCCCACCACACTCTCCCAGCCACACTCCCTGAGTGTGTGTGGTGGGGCCCTAAGTGTACCTGTAGCCTAGCTCCAGGCCTGCCCAAATGCAGACAGCAGGCTTTCGTGTTGAGCAGATTTCCATGTGTGGAGGGGGCTTCCTGTTTCATGCTTCCAAAGAAGGGGAAGAAACAAAATACACAGTAAAAATGAATTTCGTGCACATGACTACTTTCTACCAAGCTTTTTTGCTTCATGCATAAAAAAATTAAAACTCTTGCCTCTCAGTTCTAGTTTGGGAGTGGGCCCTTCAGGCAGTATACACAACTGCCCATAATGCCTGCCCTCCTATGGGCAGAATACACACTCAAACATACACATAATGTACAGAAACCAGGAAGAATTAGGTAGGTGAGAACTCTTCACCTGATCCTACATCCATAAACAGGAAGATTGCTATTGCTTCCCCACTCAGGATCCTAAATCGGGACAGTCTTCAAGATGACACATGTATTTATAAAATAAATTATCAGATCTGTCATTATTTTTAGAGAAGATAGACACATTTCTAAGAAATATAGGAGGGATTTTTAATTGAAAAACGAACTAAAAGAGTAACTCACCTTAGTGCTATTTGCTTCTACATAGCTACATTCAGGAACTGAATTCTTAGCATAGATTGAAATGGTCACTTCACCTCCAGTCTGATGCCAATCATGCCTGCATGGAATCACTTTCTTCTACAAGTGGCATAAAAATATGAATTAAATCTCCTATATCCCTCAGTTTTAAAGCTATTGAGGTGAAACTTGCTACAATGGTAGAATACATTTACCAGTTGTTAGCACACCAAATTTCATAACATTTCACTTATCCACGGATTTTTGGCAAATTTTCAAAGTTTTTATAAACAACATTAAAAAAAACTACAAGAGCTAGCTCCTTGAATTTTCTATCTAATGACACATGATAACAGTGACCATTCCCCCCAACTTTCAGAAATACTCATACATCTACTGATTTTAGAGACTTTTTAACAGTTTTTTTTTATAAAAACTGACTGTTTAGGGAGGGACAAATCTTTCTCCCCTCTCCTGATTGGTGCATTCTGATGCATACTGGGTCATGTAGTTTAGGTCAGAGCTTTTTGAATTCTTTGGTATAGGGCTCCTCCCCTTCCCAAACTACATTTTTCAGGTTCTGTGCTGTTGTGCTGTTTCCAAAATGCAATGCTATCTGTCTTTACGCCAAGAAGCCATTAAGACTTAACACAGAGAAGCCATTAATTTACAGGGAGATGAATGGCAAAGGATGCAGGTAGCTTTACTTATGCTTTCTTTCACTAGCTTAACTTGCTTTCTTGCCTTGCACTGAAATTGACTTTGGGAGTCTTCCAAACTTTACAAAACTAAAACGGGGTCAGTTTCAATTTTTAAGTTTTTGGTGTGGGCTATGCAAACACTTCGGAATAGCTTGCGACTTACAAAACTTCAAATTTTCTTATGAATTCTGACTCATCCAATTTTTGCACACCTCTAATATTTAGTTATAACCCACGTTTTCTCTCAACAAAAGAGATTCACAGCAGCTTACATTAAAAGCATTTCAATACAATTCAAAGAAGCCTATACGAATATGTCTCTTTGAACTTGGATGGGACAGCCAACTAAAAAAAATCCAGCTACTTACTGAATCCTTCTTAATCCACACATGTGTTCCTGTAGTGCAACCCGCTTGAGACAAGAAAGTATTGAAATCTGATGTTTTCCTCTTGCAACAGCTCCAGTATTTCATCCTATGTATTAAGTTGTGGAGAAACCAAATGAAATCACGATGATACCACTTCGTTCTCATTACTTAGTAAGCGTTACAAAATGTATAAAAAGTAAAATAGAATTTAAGAAATCAATTTGTGTTTGGCATGATACTGACCCTTCATGAAATATAGGTACACCCATGTGGTATGTACATGTTTCTTCCATGCTGTGTGGTCCTTCAAATGTCTTTGAAAAACACAATATGTCTGTTATTAGCCACTGAATATACATTAGTGTATATGACACTATCTTCTCGTTAAAACAAAACCCTTTTGTATGACACAATTATTACCCTACATTTCCTACCCACCAGCAGCTGAAGTAGCAATTTATCTTCCAGATTCCTCACATTTCTTTGAGTTGCTTGGTTCAGAGAGAAAGGGGGAGGCAAACAATTTTCAAAAGCAATCTTTCCCAAGGTTGCTGTGAGTTTTCCAGGCCCTATGGTCATGTTCCAGAAGCATTCTCTCCTGACATTTTACCCACAGCTATGACAGGCATCCTCAGAGGTTGAGGGGTCTGTTGGGCAAGTGAAGTTTATATATCTGAGGAATGTCCAGGGTGGGAAAAAGAACTCTTGATTGCTTGAGGCAACTGTGAATGGCTGACTTCTCAGGTTGAATTAGTCTGCAGTGCCTTTCAGCATAGGAAAGCTGATAAAGAAACACAACATATAAATCATCTACAGACCCACTAAGAAAATCCAACAAATGCTACATTCAGCAAAAGACAAGAGGGATCCTCTCACCTCTGCAGAAGTCTACTGTATACCATGCAGCTGTGGACAAGTCTACACAGGGACCACTAAATGCAACATTGCCCAAACACGAATGGAGGAGCATGGAAGGCACTGAAGACTAATTCAACCTGAGAAGTCAGTCACAACAGAGCACCTGATGAACCAACCCAGATAAAGCATATTATTTGAGAACACAGAGATGCTGAACAACATTCTGAAAACCTGTCATGTCTGTCATAGATGTGGGCGAAACATCAGGAGATAATGTTTCTGGAACATGGCCAAACAGCCCGGAAAACTAACAGCAACCTTGGAAAAGGTTGTTTTTCCCAACCTTGTGTCCTCCATATGCTTGTAACCTGTAATCTTCAGTGCTGGCTAGAGACTGTAAGAGTTGTATTCCAAACACTCTGAGGACATCAGGATAGAAAAGGCTTTTATAAAGTAAAGACAATTTCTTAAAGCCAATTCAAAAAGGTTTACACACGCTAATCAATTAAAAGCCCATAGTATCATATATAAAATCAATGAATACATTTTCCAGCACAGAAAGAGAAACTTGGTACAGAAGAGTAATTGAAGAGTTACAAATATGTAGCACATTGACATATACACTAGATCTGAGATACTTACCTTTGCACATCCTGCATTTTTACATGTAGTCCCAATCTTTATCTCATCACTATCTTCTTCTGTAAAATAAAGTTTATACTTCAACATTATATTTTTACAAGTCCAGAGGAATGCAGTACTCAGAAGCAGAAACACATGTACTGAACATTTTTGACCCAAGAGTAATATTTAATAAAATATAATAATAAAACTTTCTTTATACCCCGCCACCATCTCCCCAAGGGAACTCGGATCGGCTTATATGAGGCCAAGCTCAACAACACATCAATAAAACAAAAAGCAATAAGCAAATAAAACAATACAATTAATATAAATCACATATAAACAATAACACGCAAGGATTTAAAAACTTATGGCTGGGCCAAATGTAATAGTTAAAATTTTAAAAAATAAACACTGGGCATGAACAGAGGTAGGATGTATCTGGTAAGAGGGTTTTAAAAGAAAAGAATAATAAATAAATATTTCAACTATTATCAATCATACTATTGAACATGCTGATCCTTTGTTGTCTGTTATGAACTCCTAGGAACTACTAACTATAACAGTTTTGAATTATATAATAGCCTGGAGTCCAAACAAGTTTTGTACCTTTTTTTATTTCATTTCCCGTTGACAATTTCAATTTTTCTAATACTTGTTTCAGAGAAGCCGAAACTTTCAGCTGCAAACAACTCATCGGCTCATCTGGGCTAAAGAAAACAAATAAGAAGTGTGCTGAAACATTACAAAGGTATTTACTAAATATGCTGATCAAATCTTCCAAAGCAGGGGTCCCCAAAGTAAATCCTGTGGGGCAAAGGTCTTTTGACCCACCCCTGCCCCAAATATTACAACTTGAAGGCACACAATAACAACAATCCCAATTAAATTGACTATCTCATCAGCCAAAAGCAGGTTCACATTTTACATTGAAATACTGTTAAGTTTATGATGGTTAAAATTGTTCCTCATTTTAAATATTGCATTTTTCTTTCATGGTTTTTACACTACAAATAAGATATGTGCAGCATGCATAGGAATTCATTCATGCTTTTTTAAACTATAGTCATCATCCCCAACAGTCTGAAGGTCCATGAAACTGCCCTCGGCTTAAAAAGATTTGAGGATCCCTGTTCTAAAGCATTAGGGTTCAACAAGGACGAGGAGGGGAGGTCAGAACATACAAATGGGTTGCACCCTGACTTCAACTAATCTCTATCAGCAACCCTAAACATATATTGGCAAGGAATCAGAAATGGGTCTATAAATAAAATGTGCTCAAGTAAAAAAAGGAAGGAAGAAAAATTACTATATTAAAACAACTAGAATATAGGGAGATATGAATCTGCTTTGAGGGGTTCACCAAGTCCAGCATCACTTACCGTTCTATACTCGAGTCTAAGCCAAATGTTTCAGCCTCCTTTTAGGCTGAAAAAGCCAACTTGGCTTAAACTCAAGTCAAGGTTAATTATTATTTTCTTCTGTTACTATTATTATTTTTTATTACATTTATTATTTTACTATATTATTATTATTATTATTATTATTACATTTATTATTTTCTCTGCTTATTATTGTTACATTTATTTACTCTATTACTACTATTTTTATTATATTTATTAATTTACTCTATTATTATTGGAAGAATATGTAAGCACATTTACATTGAAGGTTAGAATAATAATTTAAAAGGAGTTGAACAATCTTATCTTAAATTACAGTTGTATGTAAATATTTAAACCATTTAACCTACTAATACCTCAATTAATGTAATTTTATTGGTATCTATTTTTATTTTGAAATTTACCAGTAGCTGCTGCATTTCCCACCCTCGGCTTATACTCGAATCAATATGTTTTCCCATTTTTTTGTGGTAAAATTAGGTGCCTCAGCTTATATTCAGGTCGTCTTATATTCGACTATATACAGTACTCCCATGGGAGTTAATCTCTACTACTTCAGACAAAGGTTCATCTCCACCTCTGCTTGACTTTAGATGCCAAATATAACTAGAACTTTGAATTTCTCAATAAGATGCATTTCCTTCTCCTCCTTTTACAATATCCTGTTATTTTGCTTATTTGTTATTTCAAGCACCTTTTAATACAAAACATCTAGTCTGCACAGCATAGAAGTTGCTGAGCTTTTTAGAGTAAGAAAAAGAGATAAAGAAAACTTTCTGTCTTGGATTATACTCAACTGTAGTCCAGTATGTAAATAAACACCACATGAAACATTTTGTAAGCAAGCAGTGCCATTTTTTTTACTTTTGCTAAGTGCAAAGGTTAGCTTTGAGAACCCTCACAACAATCAATAAATCACAGAGAGGGGGGGGGGGGATATCAAAATGGTTTTGAAAGTCAAAGCAAGGCTACCCAGAGTTTTGAAGAAGGAATAAAAGGGGGCTTTGCCAAAACATTGTAATTTCTTAACTCAAAATTAAATTTAACTTATATTCAGAACTAAGACAAAGCTTTTCTTTTTATAGCTCATCCAGTGATACTTGGTCACAAAACTAAATATCCTCAGAATAGCATTTTTAACAAACAGCACTCCATTTGTTAAGATTGCAACTCTTAGCAGTTTCACCTAGCATGACTAATAATCAAGGATGGTGAAAGTGTTAAGTACATCATCTCATAATTGCCTATTTTCTACCTCTGCACAGCTATTCACGTCTCAAAATCTAAGCTAAGCATACAGCATGTTTAGGCAGGTGTGAAAAAGAAACATCAGTGTTAACATTATCATTATGTAAAAAGGAAAATACCCAAGAGACTGAGTTTAAAATGTTTAAAAACATCTACATATTATCAATTTGAAAACATATTTGGCATTAAGGCTTATATTCAGTACCGTACCTTGGTCTTTGAATGGTTTCCACTGGCTTTGGTGCTTGAATTATGTGTTCTTGAAATTTTGGTTTCAAGTTCAATTCTTTTTGTTCAGAGGTAGTTTTAACTTCTGGTTTAACAGGTTCAGGGGGCTTTTCACTATTATGGAAACCCTTGGTGCAACCCTGTTGTGGAAGAGACATGTTTATACACAGGTAAATGATACCATATCTCATTTGAGCTTGGAAGCTAAGCAGGCTCATCCCTGGCTAGTACTTGGATGGGAGACCCAAATCCCATGTGCTGTAGGCTCTATTTCAGAGGAAGAAATTGGCAAAACCACTTCTAAATATTTCTTGCCTAAGAAAACATTAAGAGTCACCATAAGTAGACAGTTACATAAACACACACAAACTACCAACTGTGTATCATTCTGCTAATTTAATTTCTTAAACTGTCTATTGCTTAATCTCAAATCTATTTCTTCATCTGTCTCCACAACTAGGAGTATATATATATACTCCCTCCTCATGCATATAGAACAACATTCTCTAAAAATCTAACTTATTTCCTTGGTATTTTATTATAATCATCATATAAATAAAAAACAATCTCACATCTTACTTCACCAATTTTATAAAGCAGCATTAGATAGGGAAGTATCACCAGTCTCAGGGAAATTCAAAGACCATTCATGCTCAATCTCTCACACAGTAAGAAAATGTGTGTCTGCTAAAAATCTAGTCTTTTACACCACTATTAAAAGTACTGTATGATCACCCTGGCCATATTTGCAATATGGTGCCCTAATGTAAAGTGACTTGGTCAACCATGATTTGGTACTCAAGATCAAATCTATATACACCTTTGTATTACATACCACAATGCTTAAAAAGTCGGAGAAGTCTGTAGTTCTTCTTTTACAGCATGACCAACCCTGTAAAATACAAGCCACGAGAATGTAATTCATCACTGAAAGCATTCAGTTACATTTACCATTACAACTGCAAACACCCCTTTAAAAACCCCTCTTTTTTGGAAGAAGTCTAACTAGTCACAATGGGGGTAACACATTACAGATGATAAAAGGTACACAAATGTTTTAAAACTGGAGACCCAATTTTTCACAACTTTGTAAGGTTAAATTATTTTTACTCAGAATGATTTTTTTAATCAAACAGTTAAACGTTTTCTTCTTTTTTTAAAAAAAAAATCAGATTTACACACACATCCCATTGGAGGGGAAGATTATATTCCATTGGACTCAAGTAAACTTATATATAGGTCATGAAAAACATCCCATTGTAGGGGGAAGATTAAATTCCATTGGACTCAAGCAAACTTATATATAGGTCATGAAAAAATACGCAATTTAAGCAGACATTTTAAAGACTTGTCAGTAATTATGTTTGGACACCTACTTTAAGAGCATCATGAAAGACTGGTACTCCTGGGTGATATGTGCAGGAATCTAGGATGAAGAAAAACAGTAGGATCAATGAGAACCAACATATAATACCTTAAATGTGTATGTTACATTTATTTACCTTCCTAAATTAGTCACAGCCTAATTTCACATACACACACATTTCCATGGAGAATAAAATTAAGTTGAGACCATACTGATCAAACACATTTTCAGGCCACTGGGTTGCTTTCTGTTTTTTCTCTGCTATCATTTGTTCTTTAAGGCCTGAAGCAAGTGTGTGCATAGATAAATAAAATACAGCTTGATCACCCTTAAACATGGATTTCACACTACTGGTTCCACTTATGTTCAAAAAAATACCCCAACCCACACCTCAGAAGTGTTTATGGACCTCAATACATCCTCCAGTGTGATTATATGATACGCTTCTAGCCCCAATTTAGTCAAAACATAGGGTTCACTATTATCCATGGTTTCAGGTATGCAAGGGAAGATCTTGGAATGTATCTCCTGCAGATGCAAGGGTCATGCTGTATACATAGTCATTAGGGCTGTGTGATTGATGAAAAAGTTTCAAAATTCATTACAAAATTAAGGGGTGTTGGCAAGTCAAGGTAGGCAGGCAGCCAGGCACTGCACCAGAGAGAGAGAGGGGGGGAGAGGGAAGGAAGGAGACTAGCGTACTTAGTTTTATCTTCTTCAGCTAAGGTTGACTCGAGTCCATACCAGAAAAAGGAGAAGCTTTGCTTGCTTGCTTGCTTTACTGCTTGCTTGCATTACTTATTCTTTTTTTGAGATGGGTGGGCACCTTTTACCTTACGACAGTTTTATATTGTTGCTGCATTCTAGAAATTTTTGAGGACTACTGGGCTGCTGAGTGCACTGCTGACCTATTTCTGTGCGTTGGCAGCCAACAACCACCACACAAGTTGTTTCAGTCAGACACAAGCCTTTTTTGCAACATTTTCTAATGCTACTGCTGTGCAATCTGTGTGCATTGTGCCAAAGGGCACACAAGTTGTTTCAGTCAGCCATAGGAGCTAGGAAAAATTTGATTTTTTTTGACAAAAAAATTAAAAATGTTCCAAAAGTCAGGAGATGTGCTAATCTTTCTGAAACTTGGGGAAACCATGCCTTGGGTATGTTATGTAATTGTAGAGAAATTTAGGGACATAGCTCTTTTTGTAAAAGCCTAAAAAATCCCTAAAAATCAGTATATGAGTGACACATTCTGGAACTTGGGGTGGGGGGGTCACTGGCAAATATGCTCTACATTATAGCAAGTTTCATCCCAATAGCTCTAAAAATGAGTAAGAAAGGACCCCTTGAAGCCCAACTTCCTGMACGCAATTACTTAATGAAATAGTAATGAATAATTCATTAYTTCATTATAGTAACAAAATGGACACTTACAATATTTTAGAAACACTTTAAAAGCAACTTGCTGGCATCCCCTAATTTTGTAAAGAGTATTGAAACATTTTTTTCATCGACCGCACAGGCCTATTATATACTCATGGAATGTCCAGGGTGGGAGGAAAGAATCAGTCTGTTCCCATATTCAAGATAACTCATAATGTGTATGCAAATATTCCAAAGTTCTTTTTAAAAATCTGAAATTTAGAATATACTTCTGTAGCCAGTTTACCAGCTCTTAGGATTTCTGGGAGTTGAAGGCCAAAAACATCTGGGGACCCCAGGTTGAGAACCACTGAAGGGATACACAGGCTGTACTACAAAATATGCCCCAGACAGATCTAGTCATTGATTGTCTACTATATGTCTGAAGAAAAGAAATTGGTGTGGAAAGGATCCAGGACTGAAACACAGAGTTTGTACTCTTGACCAGGGGTTCCCAAACTAAGGCCCGAGGGCCCAACACGGCCCTCCAAGGTCATTTACCCAGCCCTTGCTCAGAGTCAACCTAAGTCTGAAATTACTTGAAAGCACACAACAACAACAACAACAACAACAACAACAACAACCCTATCTCGTCAGTCAAAAGCAGGCCACATTCCCCATTTAAATACTAATAAGTTTATATTTGTTATAACTGTCTTCATTTTAATTATTGTATTGTTTTTAAGTGTTTTCTGCACTGTAAATAAGATATGTGTAGTGCATAGGAATTCATTCATGGTTTGTTTTTTCAAATTATAATTTGGCCCTCTAACAGTTTGAGGGACCACAACCTGGCCCTCTGTTTAAAAGGTTTGAGGACGCCCTGCTCTTGACTGTCACAATTGTTATGACACAGAAATAACTATGTTGCACTTAGAGATGACTGTAAAGTGCACCACTCAATTTTCCATGAAGATCTTCATCTTTCAGTTACCAATTCAACCTGCCTTGTATTCCTGGGAGTTTTTCCACTTCCAACCCACATCTTATATAAGACTCTATCAGCTCCAGCTCCTCATGTGGGGACATGAGAAATGCCTCCCACAAGGATGGTAAAACATCAAAACATCCGGGCATCCCCTGGGCAGCGTCCTTGCAGACGGCCAATTCTCTCACACCAGAAGCGACTTGCAGTTTCTCAAGTTGCTCCTGACACGACCAAAAAAAACAAAAACAAAAAAAAAAAAACAAAAAAAAACTTCTACAATGTCATTATTTTTATGTGTTATTCCTGATCTTCAATTATCCCAGGTCACTGCAACTGCTACCCTTTCAATTGTTCTGTTTCATTTTCTGTTGTTCTTCCTCCTCTGATCTAAATTTAGAATTTAGAGTCGTAAGGGGAAGAGTATGTCTTAATTCCTTCTCCAATGGTATGATATAAATGTTAATAATGACAAGCAAGATCATCTCTCAGGGTCAATTACTGAACATTTCTTTGGCAAAGCATAATTCTATTAAAGCATTCCTAGATTAAAGTCTCCTTCCATCTTCCAGTTCAGTCATGTGTTCTATACAAATTCATCACTGAAGTCATCGGGTCTAAACTCCTAAGACAACTTAAATATCAAGACTAATTCTAGTTTGCAGCTGCAAAACAAGATGTTTCCAAAACAGACCAGAAATATCTTTCGCATGATCAGGAGATAGAGGTTTTTCTCCTCTATTTAAAGTCCCCAGAAATTATTCTGCTGCCTTAAGAGATATCTGGAACATTTTTTCAATAAAAAGCACATGACATTCTCTGCATCCTACCACTTGACTGAGATAGAGAGGGGAATGTGGTATTCTATTCTGATGATTCATATGTAGCAGGGCAGCTGCTAAACCAAAGGAACATCAGATTAACTTATTTTTACTGGGAGACAAATGTAACCTGAGACATACAGTTCGAACTCTTGCATTCATCAGATTCTTCACAAAGGTCACTACAGAGTAGGCCGAAAGGTTGAGGGGAAGCAATATATAATAGGAAAATAAGAGGTAATGTGAGTAGAAAAGTAAAGATTTCTTGGTGAACAGGCATGGAGATAAAATATACCAAATACAGTAATACATAACAAATACTCCTACATATTTGTGTTAAGGTTGTGTGGATGGGTTTTTTTTGCAGAAACCAGATCTGATAAGTGTTTCAGAGGGAATACGATGATTGGGAGGATGTTATTGGTAAAGAAGTACAGTAATTTCTCCTTGGCCCTAAAAATATGTTACTGGACTTATGCCCCTAAAAATTGACTCAGGGTGAACACCGTCACAGCTCAACAATATTTAGCGAGTTGGAAATTGCTCTTACTTGCTGACCAAAAGGTCGGCGGTTCAAATCCGGGGAGTGGGGTGAGCTCCCGCTTTTAGCCCCAGCTTCTGCCAACCTAGCAGTTCGAAAATATACAAATGTGAGTAGATCAATAGGTACCGCATGGAGCCCCCAGTGGCACAGTGGGTTAAACCCCTGTGCCAGCAGGACTGAAGACCGACAGGTCGCAGGTTCGAATCCGGGAAGAGGCAGATGAGCTCCCTCTATCAGCTCCAGCTCATGCGGGGACATGAGAGAAGCCTCCCACAAGGATGATAAAAAAACATCAACTCATCCAGGCATCCCCTGGGTAACGTCCTTGCAGACGGCCAATTCTCTCACACCAGAAGCGACTTGCAGTTTCTCAAGTCGCTCCTGACATGACAAAAAAAAAAAGTACCACTTCTGCTGGAAGGTAACAGCACTCCATGCAGTCATGCTGGCCACATGACCTTGAAGTGTCTACGGACAAGGCTGGCTCTTCAGTTTAGAAATGGAGATGACCACCACCCCTCAGAGTCGGACACAACTAAACTTAATGTCAAGGGAAAATCTTTACCTTTACTTTAAGTCACTCACCCTATTCTAAAGGAAATTGTAAGACTGGTAGTGAATGGCAAGAAGTCCCCCACTTCTTCCACATGAATGAGACTAAATGATCAGAAGTGAGGGAGAATTTTCCATGATGGCAATGTAAAATTAAAATACTTTCTGCCTCTAGGATCTTGCTATGACCTAATATGCTGAGAAGAAACAGCTCTCACAAATGCCTTAACTTTTAGATTTTACAGTAAAATACAGTATACATTTCTTATTCTCCGCTCTCCTTGTAAGCACACTCCAAAATCTGCCATTGCCATTAGCCTAAGAGCTCAGCAAAATTTAACTTTTGAACACAGGTGGAGAGCTGCACCATTCACCCTTTCTTAAAAAGAAATACTATAGAGAATTCACAATCCATCAATGTACTAGTGTAAACTGTTCTCAAACCTTTACAATATTTTCTCTTATGTCCCTCCTATTTGTCCCATGTATTACACATGTCACATGTCTGTGACAGAAAATGAAGAAATACTTTCACAGGAATAAGAATGAAGGACAAGTGCATCCCCTGGTAATTGTGTGAGTTGTTCATATGACACAATAAGC
The DNA here is from genome assembly GCF_025583915.1 of Anolis sagrei ordinatus. NCBI lineage: Eukaryota > Metazoa > Chordata > Lepidosauria > Squamata > Anolidae > Anolis > Anolis sagrei. The sequence goes on along the minus strand of NW_026846588.1, from coordinate 265,074,384 downwards.
TCTAAATTCATTTTATATTTATAGCCACATTCATGCCATATTGTGTATGGCAGAAACTCATAACAAATAAACTGAAAACAGGCCCATTAATCTATCAGCAACATTAACAGGGCTATTCTGAACAAGAGTGCAATAAGTTCTCTTTCATTTTCTACAAAGGTTTACTGCTCCATCCAACTTAACAAAGAAACTAACCAATTATCCTTAAAGTACCAATTAAAGGAAGACAGAGGGTAGGAAATCAACTCATTCGATACCATCGATCATGGTATCCTTCTGGGTCGCCTCTCTGGGATGGGTCTCGGGGGCACGGTCTTGTCGTGGCTCCGGTCCTTCCTGGAGGGACGATCCCAGATGGTGAAGCTGGGAGACACCTGCTCGGACCCCTGGCCTTTGACCTGTGGGGTCCCGCAAGGCTCCATTCTGTCTCCCATGCTTTTTAACATCTACATGAAACCGCTGGGAGAGGTCATCCGGAGTTTTGGAGTTGGTTGCCATCTCTACGCAGATGACACACAACTCTACTACTCTTTTCCACCTAATTCCAAGGAGGCCTCTCGGGTGCTGGACGAGTGCCTGGCCACTGTGTCTATCTGGATGAGGACGAACAAGCTGAAGATCAATCCCGACAAGACAGAGGTCCTCCTGGTCGATCGTAAGCCAGACCGGGGTATAGGGTGGCAACCTGTGTTGGACGGGGTTACACTCCCCCTGAAGCCACAGGTCCGTAGCTTGGGAGTCCTCCTGGACTCATCGCTCACGCTTGAGGCTCAGGCGTCGGCGGTGGCCGGGAGGGCTTTTGCACAACTGAGACTCGTGCGCCAGCTACGCCCGTACCTCGCTAAGGCTGATCTGGCCGGGGTGGTCCATGCCTTAGTCACCTCTAGACTGGATTACTGCAATGCGCTCTACGTGGGGCTGCCCTTGAAAACTGGCTCGGAAACTTCAATTGGTCCAGCGGGCAGCAGCCAGGATGTTAACCGGGGCTCATTATCAAGAGAGGTCTACCCCTCTGTTTAAGGAGCTCCACTGGCTGCCATTTATTTTCCGAGCCCAATTCAAGGTGCAGGTGCTCACCTACAAAGCCCTGAACGGTTTGGGACCACCCTACCTGCGTGACCGTATCGCTGTCTACGAACCCACACGTTCACTCCGATCATCGGGAGAGACCCTGCTCGTGATCCCGCCCGCGTCACAAGCACGCTTGGTTGGGACGCGAGACAGGGCCTTCTCTGTGGTGGCCCCCCGCCTCTGGAACACCCTCCCGAAAGACCTCAGACAAGCCCCTACATTGGCAGTCTTCAGGAGGAAATTGAAGACCTGGCTGTTCCAATGTGCCTTTCCAGGCTAGGAACCCCACTACCAAATCCCAGAAGCACTTTAGCAGATCCAATATCACCGCACTTTGCACACCGTATTTATATACTATAATCCCATATCCCTCCGACACATCAGCACTTTTAACCCTGTACCCCACTCTGGTCGGCTCAACTTTTAATAATGTCTTAATAATGTATATTGTTAATTGTCGTTTTCTGCTTAACTGTTTTTATTTGCTAGGTATTGTACTGTTGTATTCGTGTATTGTTTTGGGCTTCGGCCTACTGTAAGCCGCATCGAATCCTTTGGGAGATGCTAGCGGGGTACAAATAAAGTAATAATAATAATAATAATAATAATAATAATAATAATAATTTGAAACATGGGGCTGGAGAAGAGTTCTACAGATATAACAGACTGACAAAAATGAATGGGTTCAGTAGCAATTCAGGCCTGATGCCTCTCTAGAAACCAAGAGGACTACATTGAAGCTGTCATACTTGAGATGATAATGCAGGATAAAGTGGAAGGCAGTAGAAAAATAGGAGACTGCATTACAGATGGATAAAATCAATCAGGGAAGTCATGGCCCTATGATTGCAAGACCTAAGCTTTGCGACATATCCTTCAGGGATCCCTCATTAATGCTGCAACCTTGAAAACAAATAATAAAATTCTGGTATGGGGGCAGGCCACTTCCCCCTCATCAGATGGTTAAGATGCACCATTAGTTCCCAGCTCTTTTTTGTTTTTTATCCTCACAACATTCCTTTCAGATGTAATTGAAAAAGAAAAGTATATACACTCTTAGAGTTGGAAGAGGCCTTGTGGGCCATCCAGTCCAACCCGTCAATATCTCTCTTCAATTGTGGTGCCCAGAATTGGACACATTATTCCAGGTGTGGCCTAACCAAGGAAGAATAGAGGGGTAGTATGACTTCCTTGGATCTAGACACTAGACTCCTATTGATGCAGGCCAAAATCACATTGGCTTTTTTAGCTGCAGCATCATATTGTTGACTCATGTTTAACTTCCTGTCCACCAGGACTCCAACATCTTTTTCACATGTACTACTATCAAGCCAGGAGCTCCCCCATTCTGTATCTTAGCATTTTATTTTTTATGCCTAAGTGGAATATTTTGCTTTTGTCCCCACTGAACTTCATTTTGTTAGTTTTGGCCCATCACTCTAATCTGTCAAGATCATTTTACTCCTGTCTTCTGGAGTATTGGCTATCCTTCCCAATTTGGTGTCATCTGCAAACTTAGGACAAGGAACAATGGCTTCCAACTACAAGAAAGGAGATTCCATCTGAACATTAGGAAGAACTTCCTGACTGTGAAAGCCGTTCAGCAGTGGAACTCTCTGCCCCAGAGTGTGGTGGAGGTTCCTTCCTTGGAAGCTTTTAAGCAGAGGCTGGATGGCCATCTGTCAGGGCTGATTTGAATGCAATATTCCTGCTTCTTGGCAGGGGGCTGGACTGGATGGCCCATGAGGTCTCTTCCAACTCTTTGATTCTATGATAAGGTGGCCAACTGTAGCATTCACACTTCCCTCAAACAGACAAGAGTTCTTTCTTCCACGCTGGGCACTCCACAGATAAATGTTCCTAGTTTCCAACAGATCTCACAACCTCTGACGATGATAGCCATGTATAAATATGTGAGAGGAAGCCACAGGGAGGAGGAGGGAGCAAGCTTGTTTTCTGCTGCCCTGGAGACTAGGACGCAATGGAACAATGGCTTCAAACTACCGGAAGGAGATTCCATCTGAAAATTAGAGAGAACTTCCTGACTGTGAGAGCCATTCAGGAGTGGAACTCTCTGCCCCGGAGTGTGGTGGAGGCTCCTTCTTTGGAAGCTTTTAAACAGAGGCTGGATGGCCATCTGTCGGGTGATTTGAATGCAATATTTTGCTTCTTGGCAGGGGGTTGGACTGGATGGCCCATGAGGTCTCTTCCAACTCTTTGATTCTATGATTCTAGGATGCCTGCCAAAAGATGCAGGCGAAACGTCAGGAGAGAATGCTTCTGGAACATGGCCATACAGTCTGAAAAACTCACAGCAACCCATTGATAAAATTGGGAGGGATAGCCAATACTCCAGAGGACAGGAGCAGGATTCAAAAGGATCTTGACAGATTAGAGAGATGGGCCAAAACTAACAAAATGAAGTTCAACAGGGACAAATGCAAGATACTCCACTTTGGCAGAAAAAACGAAATGCAAAGATACAGAATGGGGGATGCCTGGCTCGAGAGCAGTACGTGTGAAAAAGATCTTGGAGTCCTCGTGGACAACAAGTTAAACATGAGCCAACAATGTGATGTGGCGGCAAAAAAAGCCAATGGGATTTTGGCCTGCATCAATAGGCGCATAGTGTCTAGATCTAGGGAAGCTTGATTTATCTGTGTACTGTCTGTAGACCACACCTGGAATATTGTGTCCAATTCTGGGCACCACAATTCAAGAGAGATATTGACAAGCTGGAATGTGTCCAGAGGAGGGCGACTCAAATGATAAAAGGTCTGGAGAACAAGCCCTATGAGGAGCGGCTTAAGGAGCTGGGCATGTTTAGCCTGAAGAAGAGAAGGCTGAGAGGAGATATGATAGCCATGTATAAATATGTGAGAGGAAGCCACAGGGAGGAGGGAGCAAGCTTGTTTTCTGCTTCCCTGGAGACTAGGACGCGGAACAATGGCTTCAAACTACAAGAGAGGAGATTCCATCTGAACACAAGGAAGAACTTCCTGACTGTGAGAGCTGTTCAGCAGTGGAACTCTCTGCCCCGGAGTGTGGTGGAGGCCCCTTCTTTGGAAGCTTTTAAACAGAGGCTGGATGGCCATCTGTCAGGGGTGATTTGAATGCAATATTCCTGCTTCTTGGCAGGGGGTTGGACTGGATGGCCCATGAGGTCTCTTCCAACTCTTTGATTCTATGATTCTTAGGATGCCTGCCAAAAGATGCAGGCGAAACGTCAGGAGAGAATGCTTCTGGAACATGGCCATACAGTCTGAAAAACTCACAGCAACCCATTGATAAGCACTACTTGGCAGAACAGGCTAAAGACCTTGCAAAACTACAACTCCCATGATTGCACAGCATTGGGACATGGCAGTGAAAGTGTTGCCAAAACCACATTCATTTGCACTGAAGGAGAGTAACCATTCCAGTAGGAAGGACTGCTCTACGCTACTGCGCAGGCGCAGAGTGGCTCTTCCATCAGCCTTTCTCTCCCCCTCCGCGCCTCATCCCGCCACCGTTGACGTCCCGTTTCCGTCCCCTTCGCCTCACCTTCCCGGTTGGTTTCGGGGTCGAAGCGCTGCCCGCAGCCTCGGTTGTAGCAGAGCTGAGCCATGAAGGAGAGGAACGAAGGCCCGAAAGGGGAGGGAAGTGAAAAAAGCCGGCAAGGAAAGGCAGAGCCGGTACCTGGCTGGTTCACTGACGGACTAAAGACGGGAAAAGGCTTCTCGGTCTCTCGTGCGCATGCGCTGTTTCCGGGAAAAGCCGAGTGGATGTTTCACGAACCTTCGCGAATAATAGGAAAGAGGTGTGGGGAGGGGAGGGGAGGAAAGCTTGAAAGCGCATGCGTGGAGCTTTTCGCCAAGCGGTAACTAAAGGAGGATTGGGCGCATGCGTAGTAGTGAATGTCCATTATACAGGAAAGAACAGGGCAAGGTAATGGCAAAAGCAATTGTGGGCCAAGGCGAGTGGAGAAAGTTGATATACATAGTCAAATCAATGCACTTTGATACCAGCTTAACTACTATGGACTCCTGGGATTTATAGTTTCATAAGGTACCAGCTCTCTCTATGGCATAGAAAGGTCAAGACCTTGTGAAACTACAATTCCCATGATCCCATAGCATTGAGCCCTGGCAGTGAAATTTGTTTCAAACTGCATTAACTCTGGGATTTGTAGATTAATAAGGCACCAGTTCTCTATGGGATTTGTAGATTAATAAGGCACCAGAAAGGTCAAGACCTTGTGAAACTACAATTCCCATGATCCCATAGCACTGAGTGAAATTGGTTTCAAACTGCATTAACTGCTGTGTAGATGCAGCCATTCTATGGATTCCTGGGATTTGTAGTTTGATAAGGCACCAGCTCTCTATGGTAAACAAAGGTAAAGACCTTGTGAAACTACAATTCCCATGATCCCATAGCACTGAGCCTTGGCAGTGAAATTGGTGTCAAATTGATGCAGCTTTTCTATGGATTCCTGGGATTTGTAGATTGATAAGGCACCAGCTCTCTATGGTAGACAAAGGTAAAAACCTTGTGAAACTACAAATTCCCACAATTCTATAGTATTGAGCCCTGGCAGTGAATTTGGTGTCAAACTGCATTAACTCTGCTGTGTAGATGCAGCCATTCTATGGATTCCTGGGATTTGTAGGTTGATAAAGCACCAGCCCTCTGTCAGAAAGGTAAAAACCTCATGAAACTACAAATTCCCACAATCCCATAGTATTAGGCCTGGCAGTGAAATTGGTGCCAAACTGCATTAACTCTGTAGTGTAGATGCAGCCATTTTATGGATTCCTGGGATTTGTAGATTGGTAAGGCACCAGCTCTCTATGGTAGACAAAGGTAAAGACCTTGTGAAACTGCAATTCCCATGATCCCATTGCTTTGAGCCCTGGCAGTCAAACTGGTGCCAAACTGCATTAGCTCTACGGTGTAGATGCAGCCATTCTATGGATTCCTGGGATTTGTAGATTGATAAGGTACCAGCTCTCTATGTCATAGAAAGGTCAAGACCTTGTGAAACTACAATTCCCATGATCCCATAGCATTGAGCCCTGGCAGTAAAATTGGTGTCAAATTGATGCAGCTTTTCTATGGATTCCTGGGATTTGTAGATTGATAAGGCACCAGCTCTCTATGGTAGACAAAGGTAAATACCTTGTGAAACTGCAAATTCCCACAATCCTATAGTATGGAGCCCTGGCAGTGAAATTGGTGCCAAACTGCATTAACTCTGCAGTGTAGATGCAGCCATTCTTTGGATTCCTGGGATTTGTAGATTGATAAGGCACCAGCCCTCTATTACAGACAAAGGTAAAGACCTTGTGAAACTGCAGTTCCCATGATCCCATAGCTTTGAGCCCTGGCAGTGAAATTGGTGCCAAACTGCATTAGCTCTACGGTGTAGATGCACCCATTCTATGGATTCCTGGGATTTGCAGTTTGATAAGGCACCAGCCCTATATGGCAGACAAAGATAAAGACCTTGTGAAACTACAATTCCCTTTTTTACGTGTCAGGTGGGACTTGAGAAACTGCAAGTCGCTTCTGTTGTGAGATAATTGGCCATCTGCAAGGACGTTGTCCAGGGGACGCCCAGATGTTTTGATGTTTTACCATCCTTGTGGGAGGCTTCTCTCATGTCCCCTATGGGGAGCTGGAGCTGACAGAGGGAGCTCACCTGCGCTCTCTCCGGATTCGATCATCCCACCTGATGGACTTCAGTCCTGCCGGCACAAGGGCTTAACCCACTGCACCACTGGGGGCTCGTACAATTCCCATGATCCCAAAGCATTGAGTTTAATGAAGTGAGAGAATAGAAGAGATTATATAATCTCGGTTTTGTGTATTTTAATATGCATTTTATAGAAATATGTTTTAATATGTATCATTTATAGAAATAAATTTTAATGTGTGTATTTTGTGTTACTTTTGCAATGTTTATGTGTTTTAATTAATCTGTAATCCACAAGGAGAGGCAGATAAGAAATAAAATCATATATAATACACATACAGAATACGGGTGCATCTACACTGTAGAGTTAATGCAGTTTGACACCATTGCTCAATGTTACAATTCCCAAGATCCCATAGCATTGAGCTGTGGCCGCTATAGAAATAAATATGTTGTTGTTGTTTACAAACATTCCATGGGATTGGACTATAATAGTAGCATTTATGTAAACTGAAAAGTCTAAACTATACTCTCTAGGACAGCGTTTCTCCAAGTGGAGAGGAAAGAGCAGGCGTGCTCGGCACATGGTGTGCATGTGCGGGGTGAGGGAGAGCTTGTAAGGCTGGAGGGAGGCTCATGTCAGCGAGTTGCTTCAAGGCAAGGGGGTTCTTTGTGGGACGTTTGGCCCAATTCTATCGTTTGTGGGGTTCAGAATGCTCTTTGATTGTAGGTAAATTATAAATCCCAGCAACTACAACGCCAAAATGTCAAGGTCTAATTTCCCCAAACTCCACCAGTATTCACATTTGGGCATATTGAGTATTTATGCCAAGTTTGGTCCAGATCATCATTGTTTGAGTCCACAGTGCTCTCTGTATGTAGGTGAACTACCACTCCAAAACTCAAGGTCAATGCCCACCAAACTCTTCCAGTATTTTCTGTTGTGTGCCAAGTTTGGTTCAATTCCATCATTGGTGGAGTTCAGAATGCTCTTTGATTGTAGGTGGACTTTAAATCCCAGCAACTACAACTCCCAAATGACAAAATCAATCCCCCCCAACCCCACTAGTATTCAAATTTGTGCCAATTTTGGTCCAGCGAATGAAAATACACCCTGCATATCGTATATTTACATTACAATTATTTGTAATATTTACATTACAAACAGTAGCAAAATTACAGTTCTGTAGTAGCAACGAAAATAATTTCATGGTTGGGGGTCACCACAGCCTGAGGAAATGTTTTAAGGGGTCGTGGCATTAGGATGGTTGAGAACAACTGTCATAAGGCAAACTATACTCTCTCCCATTCTCCCAAATGACAATATTGATCCCCCAACACCACCAGTATTCAGATTTGGGTGTATTGGCTATATGTGCCAAATTATGTCCAGTGAATGAAAATACAGTTATGATTACAGAAAATAATTTTAGGGTTGGAGGTCACCACAACATGAGGAACTGTATTAAGGGGTTGTGACATTAGGAAGGTTGAGAAACACCGCTCTAGGGTGGCAAAATCTATACAAATGTGCATATTTTCAAGTGAGTGCTTCACTGATTGCAACCAGAAGTGTGTCCATTCCAGATTGCAAAGTGTATGTCTGAGCTGTCCAGATCAGGCATAAAGTCCATATTAACAATCACACAGAGTACATTTATGTCGTCTCTTAAATGAAGGGAGTAAGAAAATGTGCAATTGCTGATATTTCCACTGATCTGCAAAAAAGACTAGTCCTTTTTGTGTGTGTCTTCTCTTTCTTTGCCTGTTTCTCTTTCACTCACTTGTTTTAAGAGCAAGCCAAGGAAAGAAAATAGCAGTGATCATATTTTCTGCAACACAGTTTGGGGCAGGGGATCGAAAGATCTGTGATGTTAAAGAACAAAGCACATTGAGCCTTGAATCCTCACAAAAGAAGAAGAAACGCATGCATACATGCTTGTGCACACACTGTGCCATTCTGTATGCCTTCACCATTCAGTGGGCAAAAAGAAAGGAAAAAGCCTTTAGATAGTCTCAGAATCAGATCTACACACTGTGCACTATGATATAGCCTGAAAATAAATCAATCTTATTTTTTCACAAATTCTCCCTTAGTACAATAAGACTATTTCATCTCAGGCCCCTGTGGAGAACTATCTGTGGCATTAAACTGTCTTGAAACTTTTTAAAAACGTAAGTACAATGCATACAAGTAATCTATATACTCTATGGATATTCTAAAGAGACAGACAGTTGGTTTATCTTTGGTCTTGTCAATGTCAGCCTGTCTTTTCATCCTCAAAGTGGGCTTTCCAGTTGCTATTATCACTGTGAGATATGTTTTGGAGCTTGTTCCCCTCTCAGTGCTCAGACACCTGTGCTGTTTTTCAGAAGATTATGTTTGCCTCCGCCCAGAACCTTCCTTTTAACGAAAACACTCTTTTTTGCTTCAGTTAAGATCTCATTCTTCCTACTGACCAAGACCATCATCCTCATAGGACATGGTATGGCACAAACTAGACTTGTGCAGATCTTTAAACGTTTACATTCATAGGACCAGTTCATTTAGACCAATGTTTCTCAACTGGGGGTCGGGACCCCATGAGGGGGTTTCAGAGGAGTCACTAAAAACCATGAGAAAACATATATTTCTGATAGTGTTAGGAACCCCTTTAGCAGAGAAGGCTGAAGTTCTCTCTGCCTGTCCTACTCTTCCTTTTTGGAAATAGATGACGAATCCTCCCACCAAAAACCCTCCTCCACTGTGATTGGCTGGTCTCTCAGCTGGCCTCTCAGCCAAGGGGAGGGATGTTTCTGAAACTCCAAGCAGGGAAGGTAGAGGAGGCATGCTCAGTACATGGCATCGTGGTGCATATGTCCAGGCGAGGAAGAGTATGTGAGGCTGAAGGGAGAATTATGCCAGTGAGTCCCTTCAATGCATTGTGGTTCTGTGTGAAAAGTTTGGCCCAGTTCTATCGGTGGAGTTCAGAATGTGCTTTGGTTATAGGTGAATTATAGATCCCAGCAACTACAACTCCCAAATGTCAAGGTTTATTTTTCCCAAACTCCACACTGTTCACATTTGGGCATATTGAATATTCGTGCCAAGTTTGGTCCAGATCCATCATTGCTTGAGTCCACAGTGCTCTCTGGGTGTAGGTGAACTACAAATACCAAACTCAAGGTCAATACTCACCAAACCCTTCCAGTATTTTCTGTTGGTCATGGGAGTTCTGTGGGTCAAGTTTGGTTCAATTCCATCATTGGTGGAGTTCAGAATGCTCTTTAATTGTAGGTGAACTATAAATCACAGCAACTCCAACTCCCAAATGACAAAATCAACCTTCCCTTAACTTCACTAGTATTCAAATTTGAACATATCGTGTATTTGTGCCAAATTTGGTCCAATGAATGAAAATACATCCTGCATATCAGATATTTTCATTGCAGTTCATAACAGTAGCAAAATTACAGTTACGGAGTAGCAACAAAAATAATTTTATGAATGGAGTCACCACAACATGAGGAACTGTATTAAGGGGTCACGGCATTAGGAAGGTTGTGAACCACTGATTTAGACATTTCTATTCCCCCTTTTCTATCTTTCAATCCAGCTTCCATGGGCTACAGAGGAATAGCAACCTGGATTAAGGCATGCGTCATGATATAAAGCCTTACCAAAATGCCTTGAGCTTCTCAGGTCATAGCCCACTCTACAAGGCTGCCATCACTTCTGCAATATTCTCTACAAATGACCCCATCAATCACATGCTATATGTCAGGCTGCTACCTAAAGTATCATGTCCACATTTATATGACACTATAACATTGACAAATATAGGTTGGTGGGTGCTGCCTTTAGTGGAAGGGTGCTCTAGGAGGTTATTAGAGATTACAGACTGTCACTCAGGAATGGTATGAAGAGCTTGGGCATCTCCTGAGATATTTGGATTCTTCCTCTCTCCAACATTGGTTACATACTGTGAACATGCATTCAGTTTATTAAGAGGCGGACTCCACCCTGTCCCATGCTTTCCTTGGGGTGTGCTAGGCCTCTGATTTTAATTATTCATTTTTTTTCCCCCCCGTGGTTCCTTATCAAGTTCTACAAAAGCTTGGCTAGGATGGGAACTGACCAAAGTAGCTGGAAGGAGTAACCAACTCTCATTTTTCAGATCTCATGATATTTCTTGCTTGTCTGGTTGATGATAGGAGCAACCCAAGATGTGTACATTCTTCCTCTCAAACTATCTAGAATGCATCTCACTCTAAGCAACCAATGTGGTGTTTTTAAAAAAACGTATGGTTTTCTTTTGTGTGTGTGTTTTGTTTTTTAAAACTGATTACATGTGGATTTACTGTAATTTATTTCTTTTATTGTTCTAGGATCATTTTGATGAGTTCTGTATCTGCAGGATCGGTATCCATGGTTTCACTCAGCCAGGATATACGCTGCAATATAACCCAGTTTCCGAATTCATATTGTCTGTTTTGGATTAGGTTATTTGTCTACCAAGTTCAAAGCAGATAATCAGGATTTGGAAACTTGATTATATGGCAGTGTAGTTGGGGCCTTACTTTCATCTGGGAAAAAAATATCTAGGATTTTCTAGGTCTTCAGGTGCCATTCCATAGTATGTTTCTACTAAAAGTTGATCATAAAGTCTTGATGGAGGATCTAGAAATGCTAGAAAGGCGTTCTTTCAAGGCATTTTCTAGATCCTCTAGCATGGTGATTCCCAACCTTTTTTTGACCAGGGACCACTTTAACAGGGATCACTTTCCGACATTAGTACCAAAAGGGTTACGAATCAATTTTTGGTCAATTTTAGATTTGGTTTGTTTATATGGGGTGCTAATTCAGAAAATTGCATCGGATAGACCACATCAAATCTAGTTTCTGGTACAGAACATAAGTCATCCAGTCACATCTGCTCTCTCACAGAAAACCATAATTAATAATCTAGAGCTGATGTGGCAGTAGTAATCATAGAATCAAAGAGTTGGAAGAGACCTCATGGGCCATCCAGTCCAACCCCCTGCCAAGAAGCAGGAATATTGCATTCAAATCACCCCTGACAGATGGCCATCCAGCCTCTGTTTAAATCTTCCAAAGAAGGAGCCTCCACCACACTCTGGGGCAGAGAGTTCCACTGCTGAACAGCTCTCACAGTCAGCTCTCACAATCTTTCGTGGGTAGTCAGCCTCTTTCGTCCTGACATCCCTGTTGCCTTTTCATAATAATAATGATAATAATAATAATAGTAATAATCTTTATTTGTACCCCGCTACCATCTCCCCAAGGGTCTCGGTGCGGCTTACATGAGGCCAAGCCCAAAGTACATCAAACAAAATATCAATAAACACAACATCAATAAACAATCAATAAAATACAAATCATATAAATCACGTAAACAAAAAAACAATCAATAGTGACACAAACAATTTTAAAAATGGCCGGGCCAAATTTAATAGATTAAAATTGAAATTATGCTGACGTGAACAAGGTAAAATATAACTAGGATAGGATTTTTCGGAGAGTAATGAGGGAGCACAGTCCATCCTAAGTCATTATTAAAGTGCATTGTGAAGGTTTTGGGAGACCAGTCACTTTCATTGCCACGTTGTTTTTGAGGCAACAGTGTAGTAATGGTGAGGCCATGGACCATATTTTCTTTCTTGCAGACCACTGGTGGTCCACAGACCATATGTTGGGTACCATTGCTCTCGCACAATTCCATGGTATGCTTCTGCTGGAAGTGGTTCATTTCAATAGGGTTTGCTATTAGCTGCGTTATAAGTTTTTTTTCATTTTTATCTGTATCTAAACTTTGTGAGTCACCTTGAATCTCATTGCTGAAAGAAAGACACATTTATAAATCATCTTCTGAGATGTGTGGATAAATGGTTTATAAATAAAGACACGCTTCTAAATCAGTTTTACAACAGTGGCCTAAAAAGAAGTGTAATTAGAAACAACACACATAACACACACAAATTTGCAAATTGTAGTTAGGTCGAGTTATGTTTACTACTGAATATGCAGTTCTATATAAATTCCCCTGAATCCTTCTCTCCTAAATGCTTGAATTGCGACAATGGCCACAAGGGCTTGCTTTCAGCTGCTAGTGTTTCACTGACAGTGATTCCTACTGAAAGAATGAGATCTAGTTAGTGTCATCTGTGTTTTGATAACCTCGCAGACAGATTACAGTAATGTGGTTTAAAGGGGGCTGCTTTAGATAACTATTGGGAAGTGTCAGCTCACATAGATGTCTGTGCCTCTGATATTAAATGGTCCAGGCAGGGCCAATTCAAGGCAGGTTGCCCTGTTACTGCTACTGCCCCATGACCTCTCCCTATACATATCCTGCTCTGACTGTCAGTTATTCACATCCAACAAGCACAACATACCAAGTCCTGATAATGGCAAGTTCTTAAGGCAGAAATACAGGTTGAGCTCCTCTTATTTGAAATGCTTGAGCAAGAAGTCTTTTGTATGCTGGGTTTCCTTTTCAGATTTTGGAATACCTGTTTTTGTATATATGTACATAATGAGATGTCTAGGAGATGAAATTTGCTGATGTTTCATATACATCAGTGGTTCCCAACTTTTTTTTTTGATCAGGGACCACTTTGACCAGGGACCACTCTCTAACATTAGTACCAAAAGGATTACAAAATGGTTTTTGGTCACCGTTAGATTCAGTCTGGTTATTTGGTGTGTTGATTTAGAAAACTGCATTGGATAGACTACATCAGCTCTAGTTTCTGATACAGAACACATGCCATATAGTAGTCCCATCTGCTCGCCCACAGAAAACCATGTTTAATCTAGAGCTGATGTGGCACTATAAGAGTTTTCGCGAGACCAGCCTGTAGCCAGGTGGCTGAGTTTCGAGGGGGGGTTCCTGAGTCTGAGTGAAAGAGGGTCTAGCCTAGCAAACCTTTTGTATCATTACCCCAATACCCCCATGCATATGGGATATATTGAGTATATATATATATATATATATATATATATATATGCGAACCATCATGAGAATTTCGGGGGGGGGGGTGACGCTCCTTAAGCCCCCCCCCCCGGCTACATGCCTGACGAGGCCAGTCACGCTTGTTGCAACGGTGTAGTAACAGTGAGGCTGCAGACCATATTTTAGTTCTTGTGGACCACAGGATGGGAACCCCTTATAGACATAGCCTGAAGGCAACTCCATACAATATTTTAAAATAATGCTGTGCATGAAACAAACTTTGTGTACATTGAACCATTAGAAAGCAAAGGTGTTAATATTTCAGCCATCCATGTGAACAATTTGGAGAATTTGGAGTTTGGAGTATTTCGGATTGCACTCTCCAGGATACCTTGCACTACTATATATTGCACTGTATTTCATCAATATAGTATTGTCTAATGGCACATACTGTTATATTTATTTATTACTTATTTATTTATGACATTTATAGCCCGCCTTTTTCAACCCTAAGGTGACTCAAGTCGGGTTACAGATTGGCAACAATTTGATTCATAAAAATATGGTTAAAACAATCAACATAACAATATAAAAACATATATAAAACCATTAAAACATACACCAATAATCATATAGACTCAACTTACACATCAGTATATATTCATTAGTATCAAAGCATTGAAAAGAAATGTAATAAAGCATGAAATACAGATCATCTTTCATGAGTGTTGATATGAGCAGAACGTTCTGTGAATTTTCAGCCTCAACATTTGCAGTGAAACGTACTAAGTCGGTATACATTGGTTAGACCATTTCTCTTTCCCCTTGACCTTCTTGTGGCTTAGACAATAATGCAGGCAATTTCTTCCTTACATGTCCATTGCAATATGAGTTATTAAGTCTCTGTCAGGAAAAAAATAGTCTAATCTGTCAGAACTCATTATATGTTCTGTCCTTGCAAGGATATTAAAAGACACACTATTTGGAAGTGATGATTGCTCATTAACCCTATTTTTACTGCTCTTTCAGACTCTGCCCGATGACACCCTTAATGAGTGTGATGGTCTGATAAATTGAAAAAGCTGCCATTTACGATGTCAGCATGACATTGAGGGGTACACCCGCCTTCAAAGGATGTGGCACATGTTATAATTTGCAACTCCATTCATGCTGATGGACCATGACAATCCGTAGATTAATAACTCGCCCGCCCCTAACCAAGATTGTCAACCTCAAGCACTAACATTTCCTCTTAAAATGTGCTGTTGCCAATGCAGATTCAGTTGTTTTGTCTACCCTTAAGGATTCAAAACCAAAGGACTGTCCTATTTGTATGAAGGTGTGAGGGTTACATCATCCCACCTTTGCACGAAAAGACAGATTTAAAATCCAGTTAGAGAATAGGATTCATCCATTGCATGGTAGTGAGTTGAACATCTGGTGATCTCTTCCAACTCTATGATTCTTTGATTGGCAGCTGGTGGGTTCTGTGTTACTGGAGCAGTGAATCTATTCTTGTTTTTCATCTGAACTTTAAGTCATGTTATGAAAGCTTGGGTCACACACATATTGTCCAGAAAACATGCCAGATATTTTTTGTTCTTCAAATGTAATTGTAGTCTTTCATAGGTTGCTATTTTATTGGATAATTAAACAATATTTTTCACATTTATTTATTTATTTATTTATTTATTTATTTATTTACCTTCTCAACCCCAAAGGGGATTCCAGGCGGCCTTACAAAGGCAACAATTTGATGCTGCTTGTACACAACATTGCCAATTGCTTTGATGCAACACTAAAATAATATTTAAAGGAAAACCTCAAAACAAGCTTACATAAAGTGTTTATTACCAAAACAGATTCTGTACTCTGGATAGTTCCCTCTAATTAAAACCTAATGTCCCAGTAATAGGAGAACCACCTGTCCTATCTAGTCATATCAGTTATATAAGGCTAGGAGAGATAGACTGCTGTCATTGACTCTCACCCATTCTTTCACACACAGCTTTGATACTGTTGATAATAGCATCATCTCATCAAGGGATTTGATAATATCTCAGTTGGATTTAAACTATATAAAAAAAGAGATTTCGCCTCAACATTAGGAAGAAGGTCTTTACTGTAAAAGCTGTTCATCAGTGAAGGTGACATGATTGTTACCTCTAAATGTCTGAAGGGATGTTATGTAGAAGATGGAGCAAGCTTGTCTTCTTTTGCTTCAAAGACTAGAACAGTGGTTCTCAACCTGGGGTCCCCAGATGTTTTTGGCCTTCAACTCCCAGAAATCCTAACAGCTGGTAAACTGGCTGGGATTTCTGGGAGTTGTAGGCCAAAAACATCTGGGGACCCCAGGTTGAGCTACGGGACTAGAACAAGAACCATTGGCTTCAAATTACAAGAAAGAGATCCCGCCTAAACATTAGGAAGGACTTTTAAAACTGTTAGTGTGTATGGTGCTGATATTTTAATAGTGTAATGAAGTGGCATTGTGTTGTTATTGTATTTTTTTTTGTATGTTAACACATGTTGTGAACCAGTCCGAATCCTTCTTTGAAGGTGAGAGGGTTGGTATATAAAACCTTGAAATAAATAAATAAATAAATAAATAAATTAGTGCTACTCAATGGTGGAATAAACTGCCATGGATGTTGGTGGGCTCTCCATTTCTGGAGGTCTTCAAGCAGAGATTGGATGGATATCCTTTGAGAGTGCTGCAGTTGTGTATTCATACATGGCAGGAAGTAGGATTAGGTAGCCCTTGTCATTCCTTCAAACACTTATGAACTTCCCATAGCCATTTCTACTATTAGGCAATATGAGCAACTCACCTGTGGTAACTGAACTCAACAAGAGAAGCCTCTCCTTTAGTGCTCTGGACAGTTTCATGTGTCCAGAGGAGGATAATCAAAATGATYAAGGGTCTGGAGAACAAGCCCTATGAGAAGMGACTTAAAGAGCTGGGCATGTTTAACCTTCAGAAGAGAAGGCAGAGAGGAGACATGATGGCATATGTGARGGGAAGTCATAGGGAGGAGGGAGCAAGCTTGTTTTCTGCTGCCCTGAAGATTAGGGCGCAAAACAATGGCTTCAAACGACAGGAAAGGAGATTCCACCTGAACATTAGGAAGAACTTCCTGACTGTGAGAGCTGTTCAGCAGTGGCACTCTTTGCCCTGGAGTGTGGTGGAGGCGTCTTCTTTAGAGGCTTTTAAGCAGAGGCTGGATGGTGCTTTGAATGCAATTTTCCAGCTTCTTGGCAGGGGGTTGGACTGGATGGCCCACAAGGTCTCTTCCAATTCTATGATTCTAAAGTGGCAACCATGGGGCTCCCCAGAAACAAGTGTGGTAGACGGAATGTCCTAGAAAATTGCTTATGTTGCCATGGGACAAATAGTCTCCCAGGGCAGCCCACTCAAAATGCTTGTTTGTAAGGAAGATAGAACCTAGTAGTGTGGAGATGTTGGGAAGAACACCAAACTCCAGTGGTTATCAAGGCTCACTGCACAGTTGTCCCAAAGACCGCACTGATTGGAGATGTTGGGAAGAACAGCTCCAATCAGTGCGGTCTTTGGGACAACTGTGCAGTGAGCCTTGATAACCACTGGAGTTTGGTTACAGGACCACGTATGGATACCAAAATCCACAGGTACTCAATTTTACTTGATTTACAATAGCATAGAAAAATGGCATCCCTTGTATCAAATGGCACAATCAAGATTTGCTTTGTTCAGTCTCAGGATGGTTGAATGCATGGATACAGAATGCATGGATAGGGAGGGATGTAATGCATTTCCACATTCTTTTTTGGCTAGTGATTTTAAAATTCATAAAGGTTCCACAAGATGGTGCTCATAGGCTAAATATAGAACATGCTGGTAAATATAAAATGAGGTAATTATAGCATATTTTTTATCCTAGATGTTTCTTCATAACAATACCCAAAAATAATAACAACCTGATAAAATGGGACAATATATCAGTTTTACTTTATACCACATTGCTTTTCTAAAGAAGAACTTCACGCTTGTTCTATTTCACCTATAAAGATATCTGCAAATATTGATAAAGTCTTTTGAAAAAGCAAACTTAAATGAAATTATCTCTCATCTGCACTAGTCATTTCAGTGTAGCTATTTTCAGCACGGAGATGACCTATGTGACTATTATATGGGTGTTAGAGATAAGAAGACAAAAATACAGAGATGGCAAACTTAATTCAGCTTTAATATTGTTGAATACACAGGGATGACTCTAAATAATACACAGCCCTGGGCATGAATGAATAAATCTTCAATATCAGTTTCTCCCAATATCAAATTCCTTTCTACACTTGCATTTGCTTTTAAATATCTTATTTTGAAACTTTTGTATTCTACATTATTTAAGATATTATAGAATCATTGAGTTGGACGAGACCTCGTGGGCCATCCAATCCAGCCTCCTGCCAAGAAGCAGGAAAATCGCATTCAAAGCACCCCTGACAGATGGCCATCCAGCCTCTGCTTAAAAGCCTCCAAAGAAGGAGCCTCCACCACACTTCAGAGCAGAGAGTTCCACTGCTGAACAGCTCTCACAGTTAGGAAGTTCTTCCTAATGTTCAGGTGGAATCTCCTTTCCTGTAGTTTGAAGCCATTGTTCCGTGTCCTAGTCCCCACGGCAGAGGTTGTCTTTGGTCGCTTATTGGAAGAAGTATGAGATAAAGAAAGAAAGAAAGATCATTGCCAAATATGAACAATTTTTCAAAGGTTGGTCAATTCATATAAAAACATTAAATTAAATGAGTTGTGGGTTTTTCAGGCTGTATGGCCATGTTCTGGAAGCATTCTCTCCTGACGTTTCACCTGCATCTATGGCAGGCATCTTCAGAGGTTGTGAGGTCTGTTGGAAACTAGGAAAATTGGGTTTATATATCTGTGGAAAGTCCAGGGCGGAAGAAAGAAATCTTGTCTGTTGGAGCTAGGTGCCAATTGAAACATTCACACTTAGCTCCAACATTCAAGTTCTTTCTCCCACCGTGGACTTTCCACACATATATAAACCCAATTTTCCTAGTTGCTAACAGACCTCACAACCTCTGAGGATGCCTGCCACAGATGCAGGCGAAATGTCAGGAGAGAATGCTTCTAGAACATGGCCATACAGCCCGAAAAACCTTCAACAACTCAGTGATTCTGGCCATGAAAGCCTTCGACAATACATTAAATTAAATGTTCACCTATCCCTTTCAATTGTACTTTAAGGTGTTTAGCCCCCTAATTTTGATAGCCTAGAAATCAACTTGTGTCATCTTTCTTAGTATTTACCTGTTATTTTTTTATTTGTTGGGACCAATACAGCTCACAAGGGATTGAACTCCTGTTCTTCCGGAATGTCAATGTATGAGAAGTGATTTGAATACTTGGAAGGCCTATATCAGTGGTTCTCAGCCTGTGGGTCCCCAGGTGTTTTGGCCTACACCTCCCAGAAATCACAGCCAGTTTACCAGCTGTCTGGATTTCTGGGAGTTGAAGACCAAAACATCTGGGGACCCACAGGTTGAGAACCACTGACCTATATCAACGGCTGAAGACAAGGATTGAGCAATTTTAGTAAAATTAAAGATAGTTAGGTTGTGGGCTGTATCAGAATGCCATCATATGGTCCTTGAAAGACAATTACATGAATATCATAAATAATAATAGGGGGTAGAACCCAATGTTCAGCCTACAATCACTTCCATAACTGGAATGAGGAACATTTAACTTGTTCTCTCTGTAGTCTCCACATTTCATCCTGAAAATCAGATCTGGAGGAGTGAGAAACCACTCGGAGTAAGTTATGGGGAGGTGTACAGGTGACTGCAAGAAAAAAAAGATAAAAGGCTCAATGTGAAAGCGAATGATGGTTTATGAGACATTAGAATTCCAGGTCTTTGGGACAGTGGCATTTACTTGTTTATACTTTCTTACACTGAAGGCACCAGATCCCATCTAGTCTTAGAAACTAAGTAGAATCAGACCTGGTTGGACCATGGAGGATACCAGTGGTTGTAATCTGTATTCAGAGGAAGGCAGTGGCAAGGAACG